>CM047875.1:25917285-26280180 GCA_026212405.1 Petrea volubilis | reverse complement strand
TTCCTGAATGGCCTGCTTGAAGTTAATTAAATTGTAGTGATGTCATAGCCTCATCGTTAATTGATGATTTTGTTTTTTTTGTCTGTTGTCCTAGAGATATATATATAAAGTGTTTTGTTAATGTATAATTTTATTTTTAAAATTGATTAATTATGTAGACGGTTCTTGAAAGGACAAAACTTCCAGCCATGGTTCCGAAGAAAACGTGTTGTTGCTGAGCAAGTGATTTGTATCTTTTGTCATAAAATGTAGGTTTAGCTGCACATTGATTTCGGTGGGGTGTGAAGCTGGTGTGGGAGCTTGCTTTTGAGGATTTTGGTGCCTATTCGAGGATTGTCAACGAAAAGGTGATTTTCTTTTCAATTATAGTTTCATTGTGAATATGTGATTCATGTGTATGTGTTGTTTGCATGTCTGTGTAACCATTGATTTATTTCCTTGAGTTTAACTGATCTCTTGTTTTGCACATTAATATTGCAAACCTTTTTGGTTGTTAATTGTTCTGTTTTATATGCACATTCACAAGGTTGGTTACTTTTCTGGTTAGGATCTATCAAAACTGTTTGAGAATCATTTAATATTATCTTGATGCTTCTAACCATCATACTTTGACTTTAAATTTATGACAAAAAGCATGCATACTACTAACAAATTTTAAGTGGCAATGACCAAATTATTATTAGTATTACAAATATGTATAAAGTAATATGCAATTTATTTCATTACATTATTATTTTTTTATAAATTTAATTATTAAAGAGCGAACACTTAAATAAGAGAGAGTCAGGTTGTTAATATAATTAGAAATTTAATTTGGAGAATTAAAGTAGGAAAAAAATATATAAGTACAATATCACTATCTTTAAATAATTATTTGTAGGAATTTTTTAGTTTTGGTTTTCTTAATTTGTTATTTGTGGTGATTTTATAATAATACTAATAATAATAATAATAATAAATGTAGAGCTAATATGTGTAGAACTAGGAGAGGAGTTTAAAAAAATAATTGAAACCCGTTTGTGTGTGTGTGTGACAGAGAGAGGGGAGATTAGAGAATACACATGCCTATGAAGTTTGGAACTCACTTGTCTAATGGGATAGGGATAATTGTTAGGCATAGCCCTGAACTTGATTGGAAAACCTCATGGAAAAATATCCCAGAAGAAAAGAAATTGCCTGTGTATGCTGGATTAGATGTAAGTTTATTTATGTATTGACTTTGTGTTTTATATTTATTATTGTATGATGAGATAATCATATTGATTGCTAACTTGTACTATTTTGTTGTCATGTTAAGCAATGGTTTTCTATCAAAGGATTTGGCATTGATCCTACTATAAACTGTAAGTTGACTTGATGATACATTATTGGTGTCTAGAGGTAATCTTTAGTTTATTGTTAATTTATTGTTTTCCATCAATCATTAAAATTTTATTTTTTAATATTTTGAAAAGTGTTTTTTTTAAATAATTGATAAAAAGGTGCTTTGATTATCTTGAATATCATTGCTTTTCTAATTTCTTTTGTTAGTATAGTTCATTTACTTTTGTATTATCCTGTGGAATATGAGTGGTTGCAGTTTAATAAATTCCATGATTGTTTCTGGTGAAATAAAGTTGAAATATAGGCACATGCTATGAAACACCCAATGGTGAGAACTCGGAATTTTTCATTAACCTTATACTTCTAGATCTTGAGCTTTCAAGTATATGATACTACGTAAAAATCAAGTTGTGACATTGAATTTGATGTTTGATCATCTCTCCATCTAATTTTCTTAACTAGATACCTATAGATCAATGGTGCTATTTTAACTTGTGGAATGGTTTCACTTTGTGCTCTTTATTTGGAAAATTTAGGTTGTTGCTAGTTTTAGAACCTTTGGGCTTGTGGAGTTGTGGCAAATAGAGTATGTTAATGGTGGTTAGATGTAGTTTTCTTATTGAAAAGAAACTTCTTTAGGAAGTGGTGAATGTCTTAGATGAATGATTTAAATCTCATAACTTGTAAATATATAATCAGTTTGTTTGATAGGTATGCATATTCGTCTCTACATTCAACTTTCTTGATTCATTGCAAGGAATTCTCATTGTATTGTACATTTTTTAGCTTAATATTATTTTTTCTTACTTGTTATTGCAGATGTGGATTTATATTCTTAATGTCAAGTTAGTGGTCACTTCTACTTCAACCTTAATTTGGAGATATGTGCAGCGTGAAGATGTAGAGCCTAGAAGTTTGTGAAAGTGCAAAAAGTAGGATTTTGGAACATTTTACACTAGTGATGCTTAACTATTGATAGTTTGATATTAACTCTAATATTACTTCAGCTATTTTTCATGTTCTGTTTGTAGTTGGTATTATGTTTTGTTTTATTTTGTGGTCTCAAATTATGAGTTCGTTTGGTGTTAATTTTGGTAAACTAGTGCAGTGTTCTAATGTTGTGACCAAGTAAAGTTGTGAGGAGGAAATATTTCTATAATAACATTAGATTATCTTTCATTTGTAACTATATTCTTTCATAACAAAAATGTGTTCATTACTAACGAATCTTTATTAATGAAATAATTTTATTAGACAACATTAGCCATGCTATGGTAATGAAATAATTTGTCACATTTATAAACGTATTTGTAACAAAAACATATTGGTTACCATTACATGATTATTGGTTACTAAATTTTTGTTACCGTTTTGGCTAATGGTAACTAAATAATTTGTTACAATAATTGAGACTAACGAAACATATTTGTAACAAAAGTGTTTGTCACCATTATATCATTATTGGTAACCAATATTTTGTTACCATTTTGGTTAATAGTAACTAAATAATTTGTTATAACAACAATGGTAACGAAGTGATAAATTTCGTTACCTGTATCAATTGGTGACGGCTTTTAGCTAACAAATTTATATGTAACAAAAACTCGTCACTAATAGTTATGGTAACAAAATATAGTGTATTGGTAACGAAAACACTAGTTACCCAAAACACATTCGTAACCATTATGTAACTATTGGTAACCAACACTTTCGTTACAATAAACGACAAATGGTAACGACATTGATTCGTTACCAAACCATTGGTAACGAAGTAACACTTTTCGTTACCTAATACAATTGGCGACGGGCTTTGCCTAACAAACTATTGGTAATGAACCGTTCGTTACTAATAACGTTTGGTAACGAATTGTGCCACTTTGGTAACGAAATATTTCGTTACCCCAAATGCATTTTGTTGTAGTGTATCTTCCTACATTTATTTGGTGAATCTAGCAAATCTTATACTTGGAGCATTCTAATGAGTTTAGGGCTTGAATCATCATTTTAGGCTAACACATAATATAATTTAGGCTACAACTCATATTATTTAGGGTAACACTTGTGTAACTTACAACCATAATTAGGTGTGAACATAATTAATGATAAGCTTAGTTGGAAGATCACATTAATTAACAAGATAAAACCTAATAAAATAATCTTGTTTCTTGGCTAACAACTATAAACAGGAGGGGGGTGATCTTCATTTCCATCACACACACAACACAAATCCCGCCTAAAACACTCCCACCCACACTCACCTTACTTTCAACACGCAAAACACTCCATATTTAGAAAATATCTTCTACCCACATCTATATATACATCAACCCTTCTTTTTACATACTTATATACATATTATCCTCCTATATATCCTCTTAATTTCATAAAACACTCTTCAAAGGTAGAAGTTTATTTAATTAGGGTAGGGACCTTACTTAATTTCATAAGTATAGGTTCCTACTTTAATTCATAAATATTATACCTCCATATTTGATGTATGCAAGGTAGGAATTTCCTTAATTACATAAGTTACTTTCTAGTGCTAGTTTATCATTTTACTATCATGATATTATGCTTCATTATGCTACTTCAAGTTATTAGAAATCATGTTTCTAGTTATATTCGTATCTTATGTTCATGTATGTTTATTATTCCAAAATATGCTATTTGCATGCTTTTATATATAAAGTTATAAGTATGGAAGTATATTCTTTATGTGACAATATGTGGAACTCTTTATTTGTGCATGCCGGGCCCAAATGTGTTTTCGGTGTGGATGGGGCTGAGTTCGGCCGGGCGGCAATGGGCTTGTCGGTCTTAAAACAGTTCTCGCCATCCATCCCATCTTGCATGGACGGAGTGTTCCATGTATTGGTATTGGTTGTAGGGAATTGGCATAATCTCGAGATATGGCCACCAATGTGAACGGATGGAATCGATGTGGACGAATGGAATATGGGGATTAATGATGTGAACGGTTGGAATATTGTACTGTGGGAGACATAAGGGAGTCACTAATAAGTGACTCAAAAGGTAAGGTTGTGTGAAATATTATGTGAGATATTATGACTATGTACACATATGATATACACAAGCACCTTATGTGATTAAGCGAAATTTCTACTCAACTATTGTGTTGACATGTGTTATGAACACATTTTTTTAGGCAAAGACATTCTAGCCCATCAGGAGGAAGAGAAGGACATTACGAAGCTTTTATTTAGCTAAAGTTATTATTTTCACTCATAAAACAACTTTTGTAAAACTATGATTTCACTATGTTGTAGTAAATTTCTGTATTATTATATATTACAATAAAAATATTTACCATTACGCGTTTCAATCCAATATATTTTAATAAAATAAAAGGGTATTTTTCCGGGTCGTGACTTCTCGTTGCACCCAGCCGCAATCGAACCGTCAAACCTAGACTCTGCACCATGGCGGACCACAAGCACCTGGATTTTGCATAAGTTGGGATTCGAACCCATACCCTTTAACATACACAAGGAGGAGTCTTATCACTATACCATTTTAATTCTTTATTAACATATATATTTTTTTTTACTTATCATATGTTTCAGAAAACTATCAATTTATTAATTTTATTTTATTAATTTATTACTTGTCCCTGGTTTCATTAAATCTAAGTTTAAATTATTAAATTATTTATTTTAATTAAGCCTAATTCGATAATGGTGTGATTTGTTATCATAATCTTCTTGTAACCTTACTAATGGGTTAGGGTAAGTATAATTCTCCAGTCTTGTATTTAAGGTTAAAATGTTTCTGGATACAGTCTTGGTATGTATGTTAAGCTGTTGTTTTGCCCGCTGGAGCCATGGAAGGCGTTTAGGGCTGTGTGTTTGGCTTGACTGGATACCAAAGACAGGTCTAGAAAAATTTTTGTAAACAGATCCTTAAGATATGACGACAGGATTAATTATAGCCGTAATTCCCGATAAAACATCCCATTTCTTACACAAGGAACTTAGCAAGAAGATTGGGTCCTGCTGTTTATGGTATCAGAGCCATGTCATTTGATTGAATCTAGTGGAAATATATTTGACACACACTTATTGCATTTTATTCATTATGAATATCTTTAGATCTGATAAACAGACTGTTAAAAACAGTGTAAGTCATGAAGTAGATTTACCTGAAGATCTTGATTTATTAAATAAATGGTCTATCCCTAAGATGCAAGTAACTGAAATTTATAAAATAGGTACACTTGAAAAAATTTCATTTAAACAAGTTGTTAAAACAACTGAAGAAACTATATCTTTAAATAAAGATGAAATGATATTACATCTTTTAAGTGAAAGAGATGTAGGAAGATATAAGAATAAGTATAAATTTTTACATATTGGATTAGTTCAAATTGCTTTTAAACCTTTAACCTTAGAAGGATTGCCAGAAAGTTTTTTAGCCGTCTTAAGAGATGGAAGAAACCTTAATTGGGATCAATCCATAATGGGAATAATTGAGAGTAGTCTTGCTCATGGTCCAGTATATTTTAATATTTTTCCTAATTTACAATTATCTTTGACTGATAATAATTTATTAGAAGCCTTAACATTAAATGTTAAAACACATGGATATAATTATGCTCCAGGATCAGAAGTAATATGTATTTGTTATAGAATTTATTATAAGACATTACATACACTTAATCCTCAGTGTAAACAAAAAGATAAAATGGCTAATGAAACTATAGTCATAGAATCTAATTTTAGTAAATCTAATATTACAACAAGAAGAGCCATTAAATGGGATGAAATAAATTTTCCTGAAAATTGGATAATGGAAAAAGCTGCACCTGTCATAAATGACATTTCTGATCAACCAACTAATATTCAACAAACCCAAGAAGGTAATGTTTTCATAACTATGCCAAGAAGACAATTTTTTTTACCAAGAAATAATTTTGATAGTAAATCTAGATACTCTTTTATTTCACCAAAACCTTATCATTTACAATATCCTTCTAGAAGTTCAACTTCAAGAATTTCTGAAATTAAAAAAGATGATGATAGCGATAGTCCCGCTCGATCTGATAAATCTTTGGATTCAAAAATCTATTTAAATGATCCATATAAGAATTTGAAAATTGATTCTGATAATTTCGTTTCACCAACTAAGAAAATCGATGAAATCGATCCAACTTTAAGTGAAATGGGTTATCATGTTTGACACCAAAATTGATTTAAGTCCAGGATCCCTGGCACGTCAAAAATGTAAGAATGAATTTAATCTCCCTATTTGGAATAATTTCCGAGAATGGTTTTATAAAGTTTTTAATAAAACAGAATTACAAATAATTTCTGAAGAATATTATAAACATCTTTCTGATATTAATGATATCATACCTTTTGTTCAATGGTTTATTTTCAAAATAAATGAAACTTTAGAACATAAAATTGCTGTTTTAGAAAGAAATTTTCAAATTTCTCCACATAAAGTTATTAAAGGAATTTACCCGCCACAGGATACTTTTGAAATAATAACAGAAAACCAAACCAGGCATTATACTGCTTTTGGAAAACTAATGGAAGAAAAGACTTTATTAAGTAATGCTCAAATTTTTAACAAAATAATTCAACAACAAAATTATTCAAATTTATATTTAATAATTTTGGGTGAACAAATTAATTTGGCCATAAATAGAATTGATCAACTTCTTTCAAAAACTGATCGAGTTAATCAGAAAATAAACAAAGTTTTAATTGAAAAAGAACAAGAAAAGGAAGAAATTAGTAAAGCTGAATCTAGTACTTCTTCAGTTCCAACTATTCAACCTCCACCTGAAATTAAGAATTTCAAATTTGCTGCTGTTACTGAATTTGAAAAACTTTTAAATGAAAAGTTTAAAGAATTCCATATAAATAATGTTGAATTTGTAGAAAAATTAGAAGAACCTGATTCTGATTATCATAATGTAATTAGAGACGAAATAAATAAAATTGGTAAGTATGGTAGAAGGTCATATTCTAATAAATATGCGGATAAACCAAATCAAAGATTTTATTACTATCCTAGACCTACTCCTCAAGATGTTCTCTATGAAGAACAAGAGTTTGTTAATACAACTAGTTATAGTGGTAATCACATATATGAATGGAATATTGATGGATATACTATTAATCAAATAGCTAACATAATTCATAGAATGTTGATGTATAGTACTGTTTGTAAAACAAATGGTAACAGTGATAAGTCAATTGCATCCATGATAATTGCTGGTTTTACTGGTCAACTAAAAGGATGGTGGGATAATTACCTTACTCAAGATTTTAAACAAGACATATTAAATAAGACTAAACTTGATAATAATGTCCAAGTTGAAGATGTTGTTTATACTCTTGTTGTCAATATTTTTGAACATTTTACTGGAAGATGGACAGATAATTCTGATACAATAAGAACTTTATTACAAAATATGCGTTGTAATACCTTAAGCTCTTTTAGATGGTATAAGGATGTTTTCTTAAGTAGAGTCTTACAATTGCCTGAAAGTAATTCGGATCATTGGAAGTCTAAATTCATAGATGGTCTTCCTCCCCTTTTTGCTGAAAAAGTTAGAAAAACCTTAAGAGGAAATAATTTACATATAAATTATGAAAGTTATACTTATGGTAAACTCATAAGTGCTTGCATAACTGAAGGATTAAATCTTTGTAATGATATTAAACTTAATCAACAAGTTCAAAAACATAACATGTTGCATAAAAAGCAATTAGGAGATTTTTGTGATCAATTTGGTATGAATATTCCAAAAAACCCTCAAGTAGATAAAGTCTACAAGAAAAAGAAAAAACATAAATCTGTTGGTTATCATGAATATAAACGTAAAAAACGTGAAAAACGAGGATTTAAGCAACAAAATTATGCTCAACAATTGCCTCAACCTCAATCACAAAATAAAAAGAAAAAATTTAAAAAATTTTCTAAAACTCAGTATAAGAATTATAATGCTTGTTTTAAATGTGGAAAAATAGGTCATTATGCTAAGAATTGTAGAGTTAAACAAAAAATTTATGCTTTAAATATAGATGATGATCTTAAAGATTCATTATGTAAAATTTTACTTGTTTCAGAATCTGAACTTAAAAGTGATAGTGATAGTAATTCTTCTTCTTCACATAATAGTAATATTCATAAAAACATAAATGTTTTAGATCAAATTGAATTTTCTAGTTCTGAAAATGAATCAGAATGTGAACCATGTCAGAATAATGAACCTTGTGAAAATCCTAAAAATGATGAGCTATATCAACTGATTTCACAATTTAAAGATTTCGAGATAAATATGATTAAATCAAATTCTATAATTGATTTATTAAATCATACAAATGATCCTACTATTAAATCTTTCTTAATAGAACATATTACTGGTGAATCTAGTAATCGTCATAAAAGTACTAAAACCAATAATCTTCAAAGGAATAATCTTCCTTATACTATGGATGAAGTTCATAAAAGATTAGCTACTAAGTATAATACTAATGTAAACTCAGTTACTATTACTGATTTAAAAAATGAAATTGAATATTTAAAATTAGAAATTAAACAACTTAAAGAAGAAAATACTAATTTTTCTCAGAGAATAACTTATCTTGAAAAAGGAAAACAACCTATAGATTCCCCTAAGTTGCATACTCATAATGTGAGTAGTGAAGATGACATTCCTGAAGAAGGAACAGAATTAACCAATTTCCTTGCAACTTTAGATATTGTTACGTCCCAAAAATGGTATGTTAAAATAACCTTGTTAATTGATAATAAATTTGTGAAAGATCTTACTGCTTTAATTGATAGTGGTGCTGATCTTAATTGTATCCAAGAAGGAATAATTCCTACCAGGTATTTTGAAAAAACTACCCATAATTTAACTGCTGTTAATGGTCATAAATTAGATATTACTTATAAAATTCCTAAAGCTTATATTTGTCAAAATAATACTTGCATACCTACAAGTTTTTTGTTAATAAAAAATATGACTACCCAAGTAATTCTTGGAACCCCTTTTATTCAAAAACTCTTCCCTTTAAAACAAATTGACACTAATGGTTTTATTGGTACTTTTGAAAATAAAGAAATCAAATTTAAATTCATAACTGAACCTAAGACGAGATTATTAAATGAAATTCAGGATTTGATAAATCAAAAGCAAAACCATATTAATTTTCTTAAGCAAGAAATTAATATTTCTACTATTGAAAATTATTTACAAAATCCTAGATTAAAAGACAAAATAAAATTTCTTGAAAATAATTTTTCATTAACTATTTGTAATGAACATCCAAATGCTTTTTGGAATCGTAAAAAACATATTGTTAATTTACCTTATGAAGATAATTTTTCAGAAAATAATATACCTACTAAATCCAAACCTTGTCAAATGAATAAAGAATTTTTAGAACTTTGTAAAACAGAGATTAAATCTTTATTAAATAAAGGATTAATTAAACCATCTAAGTCACCTTGGTCTTGTACAGGTTTCTATGTTAATAAACATGCAGAACAAGAACGTGGTGTTCCTAGGTTAGTAATTAATTATAAACCTTTAAATAAAGTTTTAAAATGGATAAGATATCCTATTCCTAATAAAAAAGATTTACTTGACAGATTATATAATTCAAATATCTTTTCTAAATTTGATTTAAAATCAGGTTATTGGCAAATTCAAATTGCTGAAAAAGATCAATATAAAACTGCTTTTAATGTCCCTTTTGGACAATTTGAATGGAAAGTAATGCCTTTTGGATTAAAAAATGCTCCTTCAGAATTTCAAAAAATTATGAATGACATTTTTACTCCTTATACAAATTTTATAATTGTGTATATTGATGATATCTTAATCTTTTCAAATAACATTGAAAATCATTTTAAACATCTGAATATCTTTAAGCAAATTATCATCCAAAATGGTTTAGTAATTTCTAAACCTAAAATGTTACTTTTCCAAACTAAAATAAGATTTTTAGGACATAATATTGAAAAAGGTAAAATCATTCCTATAAATAGGAGTATTGAGTTTTCATCTAAATTTCCTGATGAAATTAAAGATAAAACCCAGTTGCAAAGATTTTTAGGAAGCCTAAATTACATATCAGCCTATTATAAAAACCTTGCTCAAGATACAGCAATTCATGGTGGTATCTTAAAGACAATCTGTAATAAGTTGTTTAGACTTATCTAAAGGATTAACTTGACTTAAGATACCACCATGAATTGCTGTATCTTGAGCAAGGTTTTTATAATAGGCTGATATGTAATTTAGGCTTCCTAAAAATCTTTGCAACTGGGTTTTATCTTTAATTTCATCAGGAAATTTAGATGAAAACTCAATACTCCTATTTATAGGAATGATTTTACCTTTTTCAATATTATGTCCTAAAAATCTTATTTTAGTTTGGAAAAGTAACATTTTAGGTTTAGAAATTACTAAACCATTTTGGATGATAATTTGCTTAAAGATATTCAGATGTTTAAAATGATTTTCAATGTTATTTGAAAAGATTAAGATATCATCAATATACACAATTATAAAATTTGTATAAGGAGTAAAAATGTCATTCATAATTTTTTGAAATTCTGAAGGAGCATTTTTTAATCCAAAAGGCATTACTTTCCATTCAAATTGTCCAAAAGGGACATTAAAAGCAGTTTTATATTGATCTTTTTCAGCAATTTGAATTTGCCAATAACCTGATTTTAAATCAAATTTAGAAAAGATATTTGAATTATATAATCTGTCAAGTAAATCTTTTTTATTAGGAATAGGATATCTTATCCATTTTAAAACTTTATTTAAAGGTTTATAATTAATTACTAACCTAGGAACACCACGTTCTTGTTCTGCATGTTTATTAACATAGAAACCTGTACAAGACCAAGGTGACTTAGATGGTTTAATTAATCCTTTATTTAATAAAGATTTAATCTCTGTTTTACAAAGTTCTAAAAATTCTTTATTCATTTGACAAGGTTTGGATTTAGTAGGTATATTATTTTCTGAAAAATTATCTTCATAAGGTAAATTAACAATATGTTTTTTACGATTCCAAAAAGCATTTGGATGTTCATTACAAATAGTTAATGAAAAATTATTTTCAAGAAATTTTATTTTGTCTTTTAATCTAGGATTTTGTAAATAATTTTCAATAGTAGAAATATTAATTTCTTGCTTAAGAAAATTAATATGGTTTTGCTTTTGATTTATCAAATCCTGAATTTCATTTAATAATCTCGTCTTAGGTTCAGTTATGAATTTAAATTTGATTTCTTTATTTTCAAAAGTACCAATAAAACCATTAGTGTCAATTTGTTTTAAAGGGAAGAGTTTTTGAATAAAAGGGGTTCCAAGAATTACTTGGGTAGTCATATTTTTTATTAACAAAAAACTTGTAGGTATGCAAGTATTATTTTGACAAATATAAGCTTTAGGAATTTTATAAGTAATATCTAATTTATGACCATTAACAGCAGTTAAATTATGGGTAGTTTTTTCAAAATACCTGGTAGGAATTATTCCTTCTTGGATACAATTAAGATCAGCACCACTATCAATTAAAGCAGTAAGATCTTTCACAAATTTATTATCAATTAACAAGGTTATTTTAACATACCATTTTTGGGACGTAACAATATCTAAAGTTGCAAGGAAATTGGTTAATTCTGTTCCTTCTTCAGGAATGTCATCTTCACTACTCACATTATGAGTATGCAACTTAGGGGAATCTATAGGTTGTTTTCCTTTTTCAAGATAAGTTATTCTCTGAGAAAAATTAGTATTTTCTTCTTTAAGCTGTTTAATTTCTAATTTTAAATATTCAATTTCATTTTTTAAATCAGTAATAGTAACTGAGTTTACATTAGTATTATACTTAGTAGCTAATCTTTTATGAACTTCATCCATAGTATAAGGAAGATTATTCCTTTGAAGATTATTGGTTTTAGTACTTTTATGACGATTACTAGATTCACCAGTAATATGTTCTATTAAGAAAGATTTAATAGTAGGATCATTTGTATGATTTAATAAATCAATTATAGAATTTGATTTAATCATATTTATCTCGAAATCTTTAAATTGTGAAATCAGTTGATATAGCTCATCATTTTTAGGATTTTCACAAGGTTCATTATTCTGACATGGTTCACATTCTGATTCATTTTCAGAACTAGAAAATTCAATTTGATCTAAAACATTTATGTTTTTATGAATATTACTATTATGTGAAGAAGAAGAATTACTATCACTATCACTTTTAAGTTCAGATTCTGAAACAAGTAAAATTTTACATAATGAATCTTTAAGATCATCATCTATATTTAAAGCATAAATTTTTTGTTTAACTCTACAATTCTTAGCATAATGACCTATTTTTCCACATTTAAAACAAGCATTATAATTCTTATACTGAGTTTTAGAAAATTTTTTAAATTTTTTCTTTTTATTTTGTGATTGAGGTTGAGGCAATTGTTGAGCATAATTTTGTTGCTTAAATCCTCGTTTTTCACGTTTTTTACGTTTATATTCATGATAACCAACAGATTTATGTTTTTTCTTTTTCTTGTAGACTTTATCTACTTGAGGGTTTTTTGGAATATTCATACCAAATTGATCACAAAAATCTCCTAATTGCTTTTTATGCAACATGTTATGTTTTTGAACTTGTTGATTAAGTTTAATATCATTACAAAGATTTAATCCTTCAGTTATGCAAGCACTTATGAGTTTACCATAAGTATAACTTTCATAATTTATATGTAAATTATTTCCTCTTAAGGTTTTTCTAACTTTTTCAGCAAAAAGGGGAGGAAGACCATCTATGAATTTAGACTTCCAATGATCCGAATTACTTTCAGGCAATTGTAAGACTCTACTTAAGAAAACATCCTTATACCATCTAAAAGAGCTTAAGGTATTACAACGCATATTTTGTAATAAAGTTCTTATTGTATCAGAATTATCTGTCCATCTTCCAGTAAAATGTTCAAAAATATTGACAACAAGAGTATAAACAACATCTTCAACTTGGACATTATTATCAAGTTTAGTCTTATTTAATATGTCTTGTTTAAAATCTTGAGTAAGGTAATTATCCCACCATCCTTTTAGTTGACCAGTAAAACCAGCAATTATCATGGATGCAATTGACTTATCACTGTTACCATTTGTTTTACAAACAGTACTATACATCAACATTCTATGAATTATGTTAGCTATTTGATTAATAGTATATCCATCAATATTCCATTCATATATGTGATTACCACTATAACTAGTTGTATTAACAAACTCTTGTTCTTCATAGAGAACATCTTGAGGAGTAGGTCTAGGATAGTAATAAAATCTTTGATTTGGTTTATCCGCATATTTATTAGAATATGACCTTCTACCATACTTACCAATTTTATTTATTTCGTCTCTAATTACATTATGATAATCAGAATCAGGTTCTTCTAATTTTTCTACAAATTCAACATTATTTATATGGAATTCTTTAAACTTTTCATTTAAAAGTTTTTCAAATTCAGTAACAGCAGCAAATTTGAAATTCTTAATTTCAGGTGGAGGTTGAATAGTTGGAACTGAAGAAGTACTAGATTCAGCTTTACTAATTTCTTCCTTTTCTTGTTCTTTTTCAATTAAAACTTTGTTTATTTTCTGATTAACTCGATCAGTTTTTGAAAGAAGTTGATCAATTCTATTTATGGCCAAATTAATTTGTTCACCCAAAATTATTAAATATAAATTTGAATAATTTTGTTGTTGAATTATTTTGTTAAAAATTTGAGCATTACTTAATAAAGTCTTTTCTTCCATTAGTTTTCCAAAAGCAGTATAATGCCTGGTTTGGTTTTCTGTTATTATTTCAAAAGTATCCTGTGGCGGGTAAATTCCTTTAATAACTTTATGTGGAGAAATTTGAAAATTTCTTTCTAAAACCGCAATTTTATGTTCTAAAGTTTCATTTATTTTGAAAATAAACCATTGAACAAAAGGTATGATATCATTAATATCAGAAAGATGTTTATAATATTCTTCAGAAATTATTTGTAATTCTGTTTTATTAAAAACTTTATAAAACCATTCTCGGAAATTATTCCAAATAGGGAGATTAAATTCATTCTTACATTTTTGACGTGCCAGGGATCCTGGACTTAAATCAATTTTGGTGTCAAACATGATAACCCATTTCACTTAAAGTTGGATCGATTTCATCGATTTTCTTAGTTGGTGAAACGAAATTATCAGAATCAATTTTCAAATTCTTATATGGATCATTTAAATAGATTGTTGAATCCAAAGATTTATCAGATCGAGCGGGACTATCGCTATCATCATCTTTTTTAATTTCAGAAATTCTTGAAGTTGAACTTCTAGAAGGATATTGTAAATGATAAGGTTTTGGTGAAATAAAAGAGTATCTAGATTTACTATCAAAATTATTTCTTGGTAAAAAAAGTTGTCTTCTTGGCATAGTTATGAAAACATTACCTTCTTGGGTTTGTTGAATATTAGTTGGTTGATCAGAAATGTCATTTATGACAGGTGCAGCTTTTTCCATTATCCAATTTTCAGGAAAATTTATTTCATCCCATTTAATGGCTCTTCTTGTTGTAATATTAGATTTACTAAAATTAGATTCTATGACTATAGTTTCATTAGCCATTTTATTTTTGTTTACACTGAGGATTAAGTGTATGTAATGTCTTATAATAAATTCTATAACAAATACATATTACTTCTGATCCTGGAGCATAATTATATCCATGTGTTTTAACATTTAATGTTAAGGCTTCTAATAAATTATTATCAGTCAAAGATAATTGTAAATTAGGAAAAACATTAAAATATACTGGACCATGAGCAAGACTACTCTCAATTATTCCCATTATGGATTGATCCCAATTAAGGTTTCTTCCATCTCTTAAGACGGCTAAAAAACTTTCTGGCAATCCTTCTAAGGTTAAAGGTTTAAAAGCAATTTGAACTAATCCAATATGTAAAAATTTATACTTATTCTTATATCTTCCTACATCTCTTTCACTTAAAAGATGTAATATCATTTCATCTTTATTTAAAGATATAGTTTCTTCAGTTGTTTTAACAACTTGTTTAAATGAAATTTTTTCAAGTGTACCTATTTTATAAATTTCAGTTACTTGCATCTTAGGGATAGACCATTTATTTAATAAATCAAGATCTTCAGGTAAATCTACTTCATGACTTACACTGTTTTTAACAGTCTGTTTATCAGATCTAAAGATATTCATAATGAATAAAATGCAATAAGTGTGTGTCAAATATATTTCCACTAGATTCAATCAAATGACATGGCTCTGATACCATAAACAGCAGGACCCAATCTTCTTGCTAAGTTCCTTGTGTAAGAAATGGGATGTTTTATCGGGAATTACGGCTATAATTAATCCTGTCGTCATATCTTAAGGATCTGTTTACAAAAAATTTTCTAGACCTGTCTTTGGTATCCAGTCAAGCCAAACACACAGCCCTAAACGCCTTCCATGGCTCCAGCGGGCAAAACAACAGCTTATATATATGATTATATGTGACAATTATAACAAAATTTATTTTAGTGATGGTCATATTTCACTATATATTTTTTATAGTAATGGCACATTAACAAGTTGTGTTAATTTTAATTGTTTTTACCAAATTTTTACGTAATATCTACCAAAATTTCATCAATTTATTTAATAGATAATTTTTTAAAATGTTTTTTCTATTTTATATTTCGGCGGAATTTTTGTTGAAAATTTAAAATATATAAATATTTTTTAATTTTTGTTGAAAATTTAAAATATATAAATATTTTTTAATTTTTGGGCCTAATTTTCATGGAAAATAAATAGTTTTTATTGGGTTTTCTCTCTAAAATTCTGCCGAAAATACAAAAATTTATATATTTTTTTATTTTTTGACAAAATTCTTTGTCAGAATTTTTTCCAAAAAATTAAAAATTATTCGCTTGGGGTCCTTGTTGAAATTCAAAATTTAAACCCCTTATAAATTTCATCATTAATATTAAAATAATTGCTCGGATAAACAATTGTAGCTAATAGTAAAAGTATCAAATTAGACAAGGTTTGAATAATAAATTATGTGGATACTGTTACATGTAAATGGCTTTAAATTTTAATGATATATCTTTATAATTTAAATGTATTATATTATTGAAAAATATAGTCATTGAAATAGATTTGAGAATATATAGTTTTCATATAATTACCCCAATTCAATGATATATTTCAAAAAAAAAATGTCTTTTCACATATGTGATCTGATATGAAATTTAGATATTTTGGAATGGGGTGATATTTCTCATAGTGAATTAACTAAATTTACTTAAAATGTCATGTTAAATAATTATCTTATTACATTTTCACTTGCTATGATCTGAATTACGTAGCAAATGTTTGATTTTTCTCCATTCATTTGCTACGACCTTAATTTTGTAGTAAATAACCATCTTATTACTTGATCATTTGCTACAATCTAAATTCCGTAGTAAATAATAGTCTTATTTCCTGATTATTTGCTACAGTCTAAGTTTTGTAATAAATTACTATCTTTTACTACGTTTCAAAAGGTGTAGCCAAAAAGTTCGTAGCAATAAGGTTTTTTTCTTGTAGTAGATACACCATATGCATATAGCCAAACCATCTTATATTCCCTTAGATCCAAGATGGAAACCAACTTGTTGTTACCTCCTAGGTTCTAATAGGGGAGATAATATGCTCATACTTTCATCAAAACCTAAAAGCTAACTCATGCCATAGTCAAAATTTCTACCTTCTCTAAGTGATGTCTCTTCTTTTCTTTCTAATTTAGGGAGTGGTGCAAGAGTAAAAGAGTGGTGAAACTTGAGGTGAAATGAACAAAGCAAGAAAGTGAATGTGAGAATGTGTGTGTGTGTGTGTGGGTGGTGTTTTGTATTTTGATTAAGTAATTATACTTATAGACTAATAAGAAGAAATAGGATTAAAATAGATTTAAATCCTTTTCTAATTATTACCCTGATTGTCCAAGTAGAAGGTCTAAGTAGCTTAAGTGTATATCTACTTCAATAAGGGCCAACCATGTATCTCTACATCTAGAAGAAGTATTACAAGTGTATTTATACATGGCATCTTGAAAACTTGGAGGGTAAGAATTAATATAAACCAAGTATTTTATATTTTATATATATATATATACAAACTGCCCCCCCCCCCCTTTTTATAAAGTAGGATAGTTTCTTCTACTAATGAATATAGTTACGCTAACTTTTATTGTACACAAGCCTTAAGGAAGAAAACTAATTGCTCTTTATATGCATACATATATATAACCGTATATATATATATAGTCTTATACATATGCTTTTATCATTTTAGGATTATTAATGAAAGGAGAAGATAATTGCAAGAAGGGTGCATGTGATAAAGTATATTGTCAAAGTGTTTAATGCAAGAAAAAAAAATGACCTGGCAAACATAATTATGCATATAAACACTTAACCAACAATCACATTTTTAAACATCAATTAATATATCATGGAAAAAGTAGGGAAAATTGGGTCCTTATAGAGAATGTTTAGCCAACGATTTGTGCGTAGATTGATAATCAGCCAACAAGTCGTAACAATTTTAGTGCACTTCTTGCCATATATCTTTGGCAAGTAAAACTCAACAAGATGCAATTTATATCTAGGATCTAACATAGCAGCAAACCCCATTATAATGTGGCAATCATTCAAATATTTCAAAGATTTTTTAAACATATTCTTCGCCATGCCTTGGATCATCTCATTTGGACTCTTCACCCACTCATCTAATCTTAATTTGATATCACAAATCTTTGAAAAATAGAAATTAGATGTAGGATACTATGTACCAGAAAACATCTCAGTTACTGAATAAAAAAATTTCAACTTTCCACAAATCTCAATTGCATTTTTCCAATCCTTATCAGTTAGCACATGTTTGTAGTGTCTCTCTCGATATTTAACTCGTACAAACACATCTTTTTAAATAATTGCAGTTTCAAGCATCAAGCAAGTTGAGTTCCAACGAGTCTTACAATCGAGAGACAATTTTGTAGTACACTCAATATGCAACTAACAGGCAGCGTCCTCAAATTTTTCTATCCTAGTAGGTGAAGCAGTCTAATACACAACAGTATCACAAATCCTTTTGATTGAACCACTAATCATTTTCAAACCATCACGCACAATTAAATTTAAAATATAATCAGAACATTGCATATGGAGTACCTTTCCATTCAGTGGCATGTCTCTTGTTGACATCTTATCAAGGATAATATGAAGCATAATATCATTTGTCAAGCAACTATCCATAGTGATTGTTGAGACCTTTCGATCAACATTCCAGTCCGTCAATATCTCAACAAGTACAACACATAAAATTTTGGGAGTATGAGGCGCCAAAACATATGCAAACCTACAAGAACAATTGAAGATCATAAATATATATTTTTCATAAGCATAAATAAAGCAAAAGATATCTAAACTTGGACATGCCTCAAGATGCAATTTTGTAGAATCCATGAATCATCAATGAAATGGGCAGTGACTACCATAAAACCCTTTTTCGAATTGATTGATGTCCACATATTAGTTGTGATAGCAATCCGACACCTAAGCTTATCCAACACCTTGTAACATTTAGTTTTCTCCTCTTTGTAGATCCCTAAAATGTCATTCTTCAAGGTGTTTCTTGAGATCATGTTAACACATGGCTGGAGGGTAGCAACAAACTTCCAAAAGCCAACATGTTCGACAATGTTAAGTGTGTAATCATGTAACATGACCATATGAGCAAGTTTTCTCCTTGACTCCTCTTGGTTGAAAATTGCGTGGTAAGCTCTTGGCTTTGACTACTCTTTTGATCGCTATCAAAAAACTTTGATGGATATCCGATTTGCTAGGCTATTTCTTATAGTTCTTCTCACAGCGCTTTTTCAAATGAGTATTCCCATGACTACTTGGAGCTTTGAGGCGGCTTTTACAATAGTTACATTCGGTATTTTGCATATTGTCAACCTTCAACCTTTTAAAGTGTGCTCATACGTTGGATGTTCTTTTTTTTTTTTTTTACCGTTATCATCAGCAATATCCTCCACTTCAAAATCATTATTGCCTTCATTGTTCTCTTCACTAGTCATTTCCATTGGCACATTACTTTCTCGAATATTAATAGATGGGAACTACCGCCTCCTTCAGATTCCATATTGATGACCAAATAATCTACAAATATAAAAACAATAAAGAAAAATCATCACAAATTACCCTTTTTGAAATCATATGACACATTAATTTATGGTAAATGGGACCAACATGTTGATGCACCTAATTAGTGGTTATCAAGTAGTGACATGGTTGTATAATTTACTAACTATGTATAATGGTAAAAAAATTAAAGTTTTGGGGGTATGAGTAGATCGCATTGGGGTTGGTTAATTGTAATAGATATTTATAGATGGATTGAAAAATAAAGTAGAAGAATTCGCAAAGCAAACTATCATCTTAGAGAGAGATAGAGAAAGTATTAGAATTGATGAAGATCAATATTTATAATTGTTAGATTAGTTCCCAGCAAGCCAATATATTTTAGCTTATTAATTACTCTTTGTATCAAACAGTCTATTTGATTAAATAATAAATAAAAAGTTTCATACTTTATGGCCATCTTCATCGCATAGCATTCGTTATATTATTTGTATTTAATGTATGTGGTTGAATCTCCATGATCACATTTGAGCTATGGGATTTGGCTTTGCATGGAGATGGAAGTCTTGAAACAAGTCTCTAAGGCGTGATCAAAATTACTCTTAGTCATTGAGTCTAACTAAGACCGGGGTATCGACTTGATTCACTAAAAACTTGCATTTATGATGTATCTCAAATGGGAAAATGTCTTGTTTTATGGACGTCGAGTGTAGTGACACTCATATGTATAAATGGATGCTCATTGGGGAAAATGGGTTCACTGAGAATCCCACATGGAAACTCCCAAATGAGAATAAGAGAATTAGGAATGTTTCCAAGTTTATGACGTGCTTTAACTAGTCCTTAGACTTGAGATTTCATATTAGTCTTGTATATGGGCATTTGTACTTTGATATAGGTGTCGGCTCCATGGCGAGTCTTAGTGCTCGTATGTTAAGTGTAGGTCTTCCATAAATGTAAACTAGTGAAAGTCAATAAAGGATTCGTTGCTCGCCTAGTTGAGCTAGTGAGTTTTCCACATATTCCATTTCAATTAGTCCACTTAGTTGAGCCTGGAGGACAATGATTAGAAAATAATTTTTCTAAGTTAATTATCACACTACTAGAAAACAAGGTTTTGGCCAAAATCCGTGGCAAAAAAAAAAGGCTACGGATTTGGCCACCGAAAAATTCCGTGGCCAAATATGGCGTGGCTAAAACTGATCACGGACTTTGGCCACGGATTTAATAAAAAAATTTAAAATTTTTATTAGCTTGGCCACGGATTTATCCGTGCCCAATAATAAAAAAAATTTAAATTTTTATTAGGTTGGCCACGGATTTATTCGTGGCCATATTTTTGATTTTTTAAAATAAATAAAAATATGGCCACATACCAAAAAAAATTTAAAAATTTTATTAGTTTGACCACGGATATATTTTGGATTTTTTAAAAATAAATAAAAATATGTCCACGGATAAATCCGTGGCCAATAATAAAAAAAATTAAAAATTTTATTGGGTTGGCTATGAATTTATCTGTGGCCTTCTTTTCGATTTTATAAAATAAATCAAATATGGCCACGGATAAATCCGTGGCCAAGAATAAAAAAAATTAAAAATGTTATTAGTTTAGTGGCCACGGATTTATCCGTGGCCATATTTTTTATTTTTTTAAATAATCAAAATAGCGATGGAAAAATCAGTCGCTATCTGTACAGAATTTTTCACTATTTAATTTGTTTTAATAAACCCCAAAACCTGCGTTTTTTTAAAAAAATTCAAAATACCAACAAACCTAAATACTAACAAACTATATATCAATGTAATACTAATAAATCATATAGCATATATATAATTAGTAATTAATATTATTCTATTAGTTTAATATATGAATTCATACAAAATAATTCATACAATAATACATACATAAAAGTTTTTAAAGATCAAATGTCGGAACATCATCGTCTCCATCATCCTCGTCATTGTCATCGTTGCCTTCATTTTCATCCCGAGCAACAGGAGCAGACGAAGTAGAGCCCTTCTTACTCCGCGGAGCTAATCGACGCGTGAGTTTCTTTAGGTTGGCCGCCATTAGGGACACGATTTTCTGAAGGCCGAAAATCTCTCGACTATGCTTTTCTTCCATCTCGGCCATCTTCTGACTGTGTTTCTCTTTAAAATCGCTCATCTTTTGTGTGAGCTCCTCTGTCTTGGGGTCAACCCAAGTATTTAAGTTAGTCCATTAACCGAAAGACTCAACTGTCATGGGAGAGGGTCCACCGGCAACCCCATACCAACGACCCTTCTTTGGACCGCTGACTGTCTGCTTCCAAATCTAAAACGTATATATGTTTTTAATAAAGTATATATATATATATAAATTTTAATAAGTATATATATCTAATAAATACACTTTTGAATGTTACCTCCAACTTGTCGGGCTGCTGAATAGGTCCGCCCTGTGCATTCTCGGCGGCTCGAGAACAAGCTTCGTCATAATTTGCTCTGAAGCTCTCCTGCAAAAAATAACATACATAATTGTTATAAAAGCATTTTTGGTAATAATAAGTGACGATAAAAATTAATAGAAAACTACCAAAGTAGTCTTTGCTCGCTCGTCGACATAATGCTCAGTTCCATCCCCATCAATTGAATAATGGAGAGCCTCAAATGTTTCGTCTACTGTAGGCCGATGTCCATATTTCTCCGTCTGCAATAAAAATGAAGTAAAATACAAGGACAGTAATGAGATAAAATCGTAAAAATCAACACTACTTCAATTAATTAAATAAATTACAAGAAAAAGTAATTACTTACCAAATGATCTTGCCACCTTAGATGAGATAGGGCTCCTCCCTTATGGCCAGGGAATCCCCTTCCGTCACATGTCGATGCTCAGTTTACCCTGTTCTGCTCGCATATCTTCTGAAACTCTGGGCTGTCCCATATGACCCGTAAAGCATCCCAAGATTCCTCAACTATCCAATTGGACCTACGGTTGTCCCTGCGAGCTTTAGCCAATCTATTTTTCAAAATTTCCAAACCCTTATGCTCGAAGTTCTTCCAAACTCGGCTCGAATGATCAGGCCGCCAAAAGAATTTTCTCTAAAAAAAACAAGGAAAAAAAATCATATACGAACAAATTGTAATAATAGTCATATTTCATTTAAGTTAAGTAAATAGACATACCTTAAACTGGGCAAACCACATCTCACGAACATCTAGGGGGATCTTTTTCCAAGTAGGCCACGGTCGCTTGAAACCATTCTCAAGTATCCGCCCGATCTTCTCGACACATTTCTCCTCGAGATCAAACCTATTGTACAAGTTAAAAAACAATATTATACTTTATAATGCACATAAAATATATAGATTATATATCTATTTATTGATAAGAAGCAAACTTATATAAATCAATTCACTTACTCTTTTCCTCGTGGCATTATTAGAAGTTGATGGCCACCGGTATCACTGTTTTGAGACATATCGGTGGATCGACCTTCATTCATCGGCGTCGATGGGGTGGACCCTAAGACAGGGGATGGAGGATCTGATCTCGAACTACCTAAACGGATGTTGAGATTGGTCGGTGGAAGTATATACCAATTAGACCCTGAGTCCGATACTTTCTCCTTGCCTTTTTTCGATCTCCCGGCCATCTGTTTTACAATTCTCAACAAATAATCAACAAACTTAATAAATTTTTAACAAACTGCACAACAATAGATCACACATCAATTATGAATAAATACAAAATAATAATTCACACGCATCAACTATATAATAACATTTCACAGAAGAATTTATCACAATGAATCGAAACCATCAAGTACATCAACCATTAAAATAAAAATCCTATTCATCATCTTCATTCTCTTCATCTTCATCTTCATCATCATCGTCGTATTCAATCGCATCATCCCCTTCGTCGTCGTCATCATCAAGTTCCTCATCAAATTCATCCTCCTCGTCATCGTCATACTCGTTCGCTTCCTCTCGTATCTCATCATCTTCAAGTTCATTATGAAATGCATTATTGTCAAAAATCACCTCTTCTAGTGGACCATCAGCATCTACCAAAACACCCGTAGGTTCATTATCGAGCACAGAATTCGCAACGGGTGAAGATTTTTGCAACAAATCATCATTAACAATTTGTTGATTGGCTACTCTACTTCGTGGTCTGGTTTTAATTACAAAATGCCAATTCAATTTATCCCTCCTTGTGCCTAGATATGGTACATAATATACTTGAGATGCATGTTGTGCAATAATGAATGGATCGTCTTTTGGGTATCTCTCATTAACTTTGATCTCTACAATGCCATATTGCGGGTGTATCTTCATACCCCTCATAGAAATAGAGTCGAACCAATGACATTTGAATAAGACAACCTTCTTTTCAGGTATACCGGGATATTCTAACTGAATCACTTCTTTAAGTATGCCATAGAAATCTATAGTCCCGTCGCCCCGAACACAAACACTAGCATTGTAAGTGTTCATACGTTGTGTATTCTCATCTATATCAAAGGCATATCCATTCACAGTGTACCTTTGCCATGTCTTAACCTTACGATTTGGTCCCCACGCCAAATCACGTAAATTTTGATTAGCGATACTATTTGTGGGATCATGAACCTGCACAAATAATTACACTGTCATAATATTTATAACAAACCAGTATATATACATTTTTTATTTTAATTAAAACAATACTTACATATTGTTCAAACCATTCTACAAAATTCGCCTCGACCGACTCCTCAACTTCTTGGTCAGTTAAATTTGGCCAATGGTACTGAACTGACAACTTATACATTCTATATATTGAAATAAATTTTTTAGGAGTTAGAATTTAATAAAAATATTAACAAGTTAATCGGGACGTTTTTTAAATACTTACTCGATGATAGGTACGACCACGTCGCAATTAACAAGAACGTGTAATGCGGACTTTCTCAACTCATCATCACTCAAATATCGCTCCACGCATTTACCACCGGGCCTACCAGCTTGATTGCAGACTGAAAATGTGTAGGGTATCTCTTCAGCACTTCCATCATTTTCATTACGCCTAACTCTTGTACTCCTCGACTGAATGTGGCTTTCAAAATAATACGATGTAAAGTATGATGATTCTTGATTTAAGTACGCCTCACATATTGAGCCCTCTACCCTTGCACGATTTTTCACCATACCTTTCAAATCATGTAGGAACCTGTAATTGTATTTTGTACGATTAAGTTACTAATTCATTTGGGATCTCAAAAAAGAAAATTTAAATTGAGGTTGGAAAATCTTTAAAAAAAAAATTTACCTCTCGAATGGATATATCCACCTATATTGAACAGGTCCACACATTGCCGCTTCAAAAGGCAAGTATATCGCCAAGTGTTCCATGGAATCAAAAAATGTTGGAGGAAAAATGCGTTCCAATTTGCATAAAATCGAAGGGATATTCCTATCCAATCAAAGTCAGTCGTATACGTTACTGAAAGAGAAAAACGTATTCCCGTTGACCAAACTGCAATTTTCAACGCATAAGAAGGGAAAATATAAGAACCGTGACGAAAATTTGACAATTTGGAAATGGCTCAAACCTTTTAATACCCCATAATGTCGGACCGCGCGATTTAAGCCAGCCATTTAAAATTTTAAAAAATAAATTTATTTACTGGCCACAGATAAATCCGTGGCCAATATGCATTTTTTTAAAAAAATTAATTTTATTTCTTGGCCACAGATAAATCCGTGGCCACTATGCATTTAAAAAAAATAATAAATTTATTTCTTGGGCATGGATTTATCCATGGCCAAGAGTCAAAACTTGTAGTTAACTTTTTCCGAATCGTGTGTTTTCGTTAATTAGGTTAGACGGATTTATCTGTGGCCAATATGCATTTTTTAAAAAAAATTAATTTTATTTCTTGGCGACGGATAAATCCGTGGCCACTCTGCATTTAAAAAAAATAATAAATTTATTTCTTGGCCACAAATTTATCCGTGGCCAAGTCCAACTTTTTTTTTAAAAAAATTAAATTTATTAAATCCGTGGCCATTATTAATACATTTAAAAAATAATAATTGTTGGGGCCATGGAATTATCCGTAGCCATTTAATACGTTTTTCAAAACAAAATTTAAATATATACTAGCCACGGTTTTATCCGTGGCCATGAAGATTTAACAAATTTTTTTTTGAATTGAGCCACGGATAAAACCGTGGTTAAAATGTAAATTTAAAATAATTTTTTTTAATTTATGGCCACGGATTTATCCGTGGTCAAAAACATTTATGTTTTTTTAAAAAAAAAATTTATATAGCCACAGAATTTTGTGTATTTGGCCGCGGAAAAATTCGTGGTCATATGTTCTCGTTTTTTTCCTTAATTCGTGGCCATTTCTGTAGCTACTGGCAACCGATTTCATCCGTGGCTAAAAATCCATGGCTAAATCGTTGTTTTCTGGTAGTGTCAAATGGACTACTTGCAAAGAATTATAAGAATTGAGGTTAGTAGGATTTCCCAAATTCCATATCCTAAACCTCAATCGGAAAACTACGAAGGGACCATATTTGCACGGTAAGTCATAAGTAGAAAGGTTCACGCTAATACTTCACCTATTGGCTAGGTATTCATGGGCTTGTTGTAAGACATCAACCACGATGGATGGGAACTACCAATTCGAAAGGGTTCTAATAAAATGGTGATTAATTAAAAGAGTATAATTAATCATAGATAATCTTATTATCTAAAATATTGTTTTGAATGCTAGCCCGTCACTAATCGATTGGTGAACCTAAGACGTCACACACAAGAGTTGACCAAGCACCTAAGTATATGAATTGATTAATATTGATTAATCGAATTGAATTGATTAATGAAATCAATTGAATTGAGAGCTAATTCAATTGACCTATCTCATTAAATTGGTGGATGTGAATCAATTTGGGAAATTGATTTAGGAATTAATTGATTAAGAATCAATTGATGAAATTAATTTGAAATTGGATTTCAATTAACTTATTAATTGAAATAAGATTTCAATTTAGGGCTAAAATTAAAATTGGATTTTAATTTAAGAACTAAATTGAAATAAGTTTTCAATTAAGGACCAATTTGAAATATGATTTTAATTTGGGGATTAAATTGAAGTTAGAATTAAATTAATTTTGAATTAATTTAATATATTTCAATTTTAGAATTTCAATTTAACTATAAGACTATGAGATAAGTTTTATGGTTAAAAGGTGAGTTCTAAAGACAAGATATATCAAGAGGGATAGGGATTGCAGGAAAACAAAACGAGTTCAAATTGAACTCTATATGTGGCACATGCTAGAATTTGAGGTGTGTAAATACCCCATGAGGGCCATGATTGAGAGATACACAAAAGAATTCACACTTGGAAGAAATAAGTTTCTTTCTTGTTTTTCCTTCAAAAGCCATCATTCCTTTTTGTCTTTTAGTGGAGTCATTAATTCTTAGTTTAGTGTTTAATCAATAAACATGAATTAAGATTTAAGCTTTATAATTGTCCCTCCCGTTCTATAACCTGATATACTAAAGAATTAGTATTGAGATTCATATACACTACAATTTAAATTCAAGTTTTGCATAGAATTCAAACCCATGGTGCGGTTAACGTGTCGATACACTTGGAAGGAAGACAATTGGATTCCTACGAAAGCACAAACCATTCATGACAATCCAGGAACATGAATCGCGTATTTGAACACGCTATTTTTCCTACGACAACAGGAGTGCTAGAGGTGATTAGATTACTCAACTTATTTGAACAATTTGGTTATTTAATTTGAATAATAGATCCGCATCACGATAGTCACGGGACAATAGAATTTGTATATAATATGTTATATGTTTAAATAAAATTTTTGATATTTAGTTGTGCCTACGTCCCGTGACCTATGTGAAACTAACAATAATTAATATATCTGATTGAAGCATACATTACAAAGGCAAATAAGGATTATCATCAAAAAAAAATATTAGAACATAAGTATAAACTAATGATTTCAAATTGAAGCATGCATTTTAAGGGTAAAAAACTATTGAAACATACAAATCTTCACACACCGTTGATTCGAATTCAAGACAAATAAGAACTCAATTTACTAACCATTCAGTGATAAAAAAAACCCCCTCAAATAAAAAAATAGAAACAACAATATAAAAAAGAAGACTACAACTTTTGGGGACAGCTAGGCGAGGGAGGAGGTTGACTAGGCGGCGAGCGTGGTGGTTTCAGGGGCACACCGACTGCTGCTACTATTGTGGTTGCTATTGAGCGAGACGGTGGGTAGCTACTGTTGCGCCTGCTGCTGGGCACAACGGTGGACAGTTGGCGGCAATGGGTGGCTTGTAGTGAAGAGAGAAGAGAGATTGAGACTGAAGAGTGAAATTATGAAAAAGAAATACTCTCGATATGTAAGAGAAAATAAAGCACGATGATGTCTCTGTAGATTGGAAGAGAATTTTTTTAAAATTATATTAATTTGTATTATATATATATATATATTAAATCTAAATGTATATACGGGTCGGGTTCAAGTTGGGTTCAAGTGGACTCGAGACCCGACCGAAACCCAAGTAGGTCTAGAATTTTAGACTCGAGACTCACCCTGAGACCCGATTATCGAGTCGGGTCAGGGTCAGGGACTCGCCAAACCCGAACCCATTGCTATCCCTAAAGACCACTTCGTACCAAAAAATAGATATTTTCATAATGAGACTTATATTTGATATCAAATTAAACATTTAATTGATATCCATACCAGTGAGGAGAACTCTCAAATATCAGAATCATTAGTATGAATATCAGAAAGTATCATTTTCTTCATGTCCAATTATTTGATCTTTTCAAAATAAACTGTGTCCTTATCACTTCGCAACAAACATATCGTAACATATTTTCACCTTATTGCTCCAATTCTAGGTAGCCAACCCAGACAAAACATAACAAAATGGCATGACCGCTAACATGCCAATCCAGCACCAATAGTAGCTAACCTCCAGGTACATTGGAGAATAGATCCAAATGGGTACTAGCCAAGAGACCAGCCACTGTCAACCTAATACCACCCAGTCGTCTTTTCGAAGCTAGTCCCAGGCTCCAACACTTCCCAAGGGCATCCCCATGAGTAATAGAACTTTCCTAGAGCATCCTCAAGGGTAACTGTCACGACCCGGAAAAATACCCTATTATTTTATGACAATAAATAATTTACATAATTATATTTCCAAAATACAAAAGTTACATTTTAT
Source organism: Petrea volubilis (assembly GCA_026212405.1). Classification (NCBI taxonomy): domain Eukaryota; kingdom Viridiplantae; phylum Streptophyta; class Magnoliopsida; order Lamiales; family Verbenaceae; genus Petrea; species Petrea volubilis. Next base: position 26,251,320 of record CM047875.1, on the reverse strand, counting down.
AAAATAATAAAAAAGAGTAACTATAAAACGTCGTAATGCCTGGTGGTCTTCCGCTGCGCACTCTGGTCTAACATCCTTGCCTAAAAGAATATTCATAAAACGTGTCAACACAACGGTTGAGTAGAAACACATACTTCAATTACATAAGGTGCTCGGGTGTTAGTTACACATATTTAGCACATAGTTTGCACTTTTTCTACCTTTCGTCACCTAACAGTGACCCTTATGACTACCCATGCCGAATATACAACCAGCACATTTCTCCCGCCTGCCTTATCCTCCGGTGGTCGTATCCCGGGCATACGCCGAATATTTCCCTACGACCCTCTCTCTTGAGTAGAACACTCCGTCTACCCAAGGGGGGATTAGGAAATGGAGGGAGTGTGAACTCTTAAAACCGGCTACTCAATAGTATGTCCCGGCGGAACACACCAAAACCACTCCGGCACATTTGGGCCCATTCACATAATATCACATAATCACATAATCATAGAAGTTTATGAAAAAATAATTGATATATGTATAACAAATCTCATTTCTTTTAGGAAAAACAAGTATGCGTATAAGTTTGATATGTTTAATAAGAAAATTAGTATACTTATGTAACTCCTAACTTACTTTTAAACACTTTTTAAGATCAATATGTTTTATTCTCAAAAATACCATTTTTGCAAGAAAATTAGTTTACATACTTTAAAAAATCAACTACTTCATAAATATAGTAAGATTTGTGATCTAACATATTTGCATAGATTTGCTAGCTAACAAGTTAACCATAACATATCTAATAAACCTTCCTAAGCACATCACAAACACAAAATACCTATCAAAGAGTAAATCAAGAGAGAATCCTAAGAACTAATCACACTTTATGAGCACAATAACAAGACAATCATTTCATCATGAATATAGCAAATAAAGCATATAAACATGAAACAAATATCTCTAAGCCCACAATTGGAGGGCATGTTTGGCAAAAGCTATCACTCAAGGCCATTCAAGCTTGTGTATTTTACATAGCTTGGGCACAAGAGTATGGAAGCTTGCCTAGTAGGAAGATCATACTCAAAAGGAAGGAAAGAAAACACTTATGAAATCAAAGTAGGTTTCTACCTTAGTTTATACTTGAAAGGGGTATAAGGAAGAGTGAAAGGATGATGTTTGTGGAAGAAACTTGAGAGAGTATAGTGTGTGTGTGTGTGTGTGAACGTTTTTGGGGTGGAGAAATGTGTGGGAGGTCCTATTTTTAGTGGAGAATGAAGGTAGAAGGCAAGACTTGGGGACCAAGGTTTAATAAATGCAAATCTTTCCATTTAAAGCAAATCTCCCAACTAGGCTTAGAATTAAATGCCAAATTAAATTAAATCTTCCACCTCCCTCCTCTATTTCTAGCCTTGGTGTAACCCTAATTCATGAGTCATGAATCTAGATGATAGAAGACCACACAAGTGTATCATTTCTAGAAGAAATTCATTTTTGTATTAGTGTAGGATATTTTAATAAAATACTAAAGAAAATCAACCAAAATCTGATTTTGTTTTATTGTAATAATTATATAAAATCTGAAATTATCCACTTAGTTTAGATAAAATTCGAATTTTCATTTATTTTATTGTTAAAATCCTAAAATTAGGGTTTTAGGGCACAAAATTAGGGTTTTAGAGCCTAAAATCCGAAAATTCATAATTAATTTAGAAAATTTTCAAAATTATGAAATTTAATCTTTATAAATCAAAAACTATATGTATACTTCCCAGAAATTAAAAATGTTTTAGTTAAGTTTTCAAAAATTGCAATTTAGGACATAGAAAGTTCGAAAACTGTGTTCGAATGTCAAATTCCTCTGAAATTTGGAAAATCATGTAATTCATTCCAAATTGATCTTCTCCATGCATAAATTCTAGAATACTTAGTTATATTATTTTGAAAACTTTTAAGTATTTAATAGATGAATTTTTCCAAAAGTGGTAATCGAAATTCGAAAATTAACACTTTACCGTTCAAAATGCAAATTACTCTCAAAATCATTCTAAAATTTGAAAATAACAAACAATAATGAAATTTTCAAGAAGCATAATGTTTTATATCAATTATTTAAATAATAAGGATTACCAAGTCGTTACAGTAACATAACTGAACTGATCAAAATGCCCAAAGTTTATAATTCCAAACATATATAATATAACTTATTATACCCTTCAAGGTTATTAACAACAATTTGATTCAGAAAAAATATTCAACAATCCATAGTCAATTTATGGGCATTATACGAAATCATATATCATATTCAAAATCCAATGTGCCCAGTGATTTTCGGTCTCACAAGTAGGATATCCAAAATATTAAATATTTCACAGATGGGTTTTATCATAATGCATGAAATCACAAATTTAAGAAACTAATATTTTATCACAAATCAATATTTACTTTGGGTATGTTCTTTGAAGAAAACCCCATAATAAAGAGTATAAGCCTCACCTGCCATCCAAGCTCACTTCATTAATTTGGTATACTATACAAGGTCCTCATTGATCTCATTGCCTATATAACCATATAATACTTAAATTAGCATAATATATCTCTTTGTACTAATTCATAGTAGTATCTCAATTCTATATCATTCATTCTATTTCAAAAATATTCTATAAAATATCATTAAATCCTCAATATCCAAAATGCCTAATAATCAAGTTTCAAATCCATTGTATAAATCTCAGTATATCCTCATTAATTCAATATTGTTATTCCATCTTTAAAATTCTGAAGTCCAAATACCCAAATTAAATATTCCAATTTAATTAATCAAACCCAAATTTCAATTAGAATGGATTTAAGTAAATCTCAGATGAAGTCAATACCCAAAAATTTAGCATTATCACGCTGAATAGGAAAATCTGTCTGAAACCCACCGGACCACCGCTGGGCTGCCACCGAACTATTGCCGGAAAATTTCTCAAAAACACCAATCAACTCGCCTTGGCCCCCCCGATCAAAAGCGCTCAACAAATTTTACAAAATCCCAAGCTATTTGGATTTAATTTGAGAAATACCGCCCGAAAATTCTAATTCATGCCGGCACCTTTTCCTCCAAAATCGGACATCTTCCACCACTTATTTCATAATATTGAAGTTACCAATAGCTTCATTGTGTCAAACTCTTCAAGAACCACCAAGAAATCGCCGAAAAATGTCACGGCGGTGGAGACCTATCTCCACCGCCGCGTTCCCGTCGGTGCTGCCATTTTTCAGGCGACCAAAACACCAAAATATCACCACCATTGCGTTCCTCTCATCAAGATGATCGATTTGGTTAAAAAATGAGAAAGTCATGAATGAAACGAGATTTGGGACTATAATATATATGCATATATGTATGTATGTATTGTATGTAAGTACATAGCTTGTGTGTACGTGTTTCAAAAAAGGAAGATGATGAGGACAATTTTTCTACGAATTTTACAATTTAGCCCCCAGGTTTCCAACCACCTTCATTTTGATCCTCAAAATTTGGAGCTATTTTCATTTCAGTCCAAATTTACATAAATCAAGTCCTACAAGTTATAATTCTTTCAAATAGGCCCCTAACATCTAAAATTATATGCGATCAACTCCTCCATTCCTTTCAATTGGGTCCCCACACTTTCAAATGCGTATCAAAAATACCACTTACAAATTTTCTCTAATTATAATGCAAACTTTGGGGTGTTGCATTAGGGAAACCTTGCCATTAGAACAAAGAAATGATCTCGCAAGAATGGCGTCTGACGCCAACCGTACCTGAGATCATTCCCTTTATTTCAAATATGCTATGTTTGCTTTTAGCTTGAGTAATAAGATTTCTTTTTCACAGTTAACTATTTTTTTCAAAGAAGTCCTACTCAAAGGGCAAAACCAAACACATCGAAGTAAAAGCTTAATAGTGCATTTAGAACAAAGAGCCAAAAAGAATGGTTCAAAAATTTAGAAATCCCAACGCATAAAAATAAATTGTTTTGCCAAAAAATTACCAATTCATAGGGCACACAAGGCTCAAAAAATTCTTAGGGAAAATTAGCCTTCCTGGCCATCGAAATCAAAAAGTAGGGCCACCTCTATCCTAGGTTGTTCTACTTGGCCCCCCCGCTTCACCTGCTGAAAGATTTGATATCGAAATAGCCTCACTTGCCTAGCCAACTACCATACTACCAAATATGCTTGTTCGTGGAGTGCCTTCATCGAAGGAGCGTCCTCCAAAATAGAGTCAACAAGTTCCATGACTTCTTTGGCATTGCTCATCGGAGTGGAGCCAGCTAAAGAGTGAGGGGAGGTCATCTACAGAAAATGGTGAAAATTAGCTAAGTTGATGTCGACATGAGTAAGAGGGATGAAAGTAAGAAAAAGAGAAAGTCACCTACTTGGGAACCACCAATAGGTGTCTCAGTAATAGAGAAAGCGGTTGAAGTAGGTTGTGGAGTAGGCTGCAAAATGAAGCAGGTCGTTAGAAAGCTGTAGAAGTACAGAAAAGAAAGCATTCTGAACAGCATTTGCGAAATAAAAATCTACCTCTTTCACTTTGACGGGGGGAGATGGGGGCATCATCTTCTCAACAGGATGGATATAAGAGGTTTCATTAGGTGAGTATCCCGCTGCAGTAAGGTCTACATAGACCGCATCAACAAAATCATCCTCATCATCTTCATCAGCATCAAACTTCCCAATATTGTCGATATGGGGAGTGGGATAAGCAGGAGCAGATTCTGAGAGCAAAGGATATGACCAAGTGTCTCTTCATCGAAGCTACCTTGGTCACCTTGGCTTTTTTCTCACCAGTTGCCAAGTACTACAAGTAGAGGAAATCAAAATGGTAAAAATCGAAGAGAAAAGGAAGGTAAAATCAAACACGTACCTTGCTAGTAGCATCGGACTCATCATCATCAGAGTCAGATGGTTTGATCACCTCATCAATTTTACAGTGTAAAAGAAACAGGCAGAGCATTGAACGCCAACCTATACAATAGGCACAGGAGGAGTAAAGAAGAAGAAGGTGAAATTGAACAAGTACCATGCTTGTAGCATTAGAGTCGTCATCATCGGAGTCAGACACTTTGATCACCTCATCAATTTTACAATGTGAAAGAGACGGGCGAAGTGTCAAACACCAACTTGGGCAGTAGGCGCAAGAGGAGCAGAAATCACCGGCTAAGGAAGAATTGGAATGCTAGCCAAAAGAGAGGTTGCAGTAGTTACCATGGTCGGAGTCTTCTTACGAGCAGAGCCTAGCAGAAACAAACAAAGGCCATTAGCAATGTTGTCAAAATAAAGAAACAATAATCTAATGAAAGTTGGGCAGGAGGTACCTTCCCCCTCTATGGTTACTGCATCACTTCAAAAAGGGGCGGCATGGCCAAACAATTCAACTCAATGTATTCCCACAAAGTCATTAGTGAAAAACTCACTGAAACTGACTTGGTCATGGAAATTTATAGGTCTTTCAAGGGGAAGGTGAGGAAGAATAATCCAAGGTACAGAGTTAGATAAAGGGGTAGCAAACAAACACAACAGTTTATAAAAAGTGGAGCAGTGTGGGGTATCCTACTCTAATCTTCTTCTGCCCTTGTGAAAATTTTCTTTGGCTTTAGGAATATGAAGTTCTTTTAGTTTGTAGAAGGAAGCCGAAGCTTGTTCGAAGCAATACCCACGTCTAAATGGTCCCAGTTAACATTATAAATTTTTTCAAATTTTGTTATGTCTTTCTTACCTGCAGCAGGCTTGGCTAGGATGTCTCCAAGAAAGGCCATGTCGGTAGCAACTTTGTATAGCTAGTGCATTCATAAAGGTAAAATGGGCAAAAACCATGTGTGTCGAGTCAAGCCGAGAATGGCTAAGATAGTTGCTCCGCCAATGCAAAAAAGCCCTGGTCTCTGTAGCCCCCATGGTCAAGCCAACGCTTCGTGTTTGCAGTCAGCACCTGAAAAACCTCTATCCCACGGTTTTTGTAAGCATTCAGCTTGAAACAAGAGGTATTGATGGTTGAAATTGGACTAGGCAAGGACTGGACCAGTCCGAATTATCGTGCCACATAATGGGGAGCATACAGAGTCACATGACCTGTGACCATGTTATCAAAACGATAACCATAAAGAGGATCCCGTGCTACTGAGAATGAGGCCCATCTCCCCCTATCCTTGGAGTAAATCGAAGTCGACCCATGGTGATAAAACATCTGGTCGCCAGAGCAAAGGCAGGTCGATTCAGGCTCACTTCCATCTCAAGAAGGTAGAATCGATTGAAGGCTTGCTGAGAGTTGGCAGTCAAAATGGTGGTACGTGCTAGCAAACTAGCAAAAGTTCACCAGACATCCTCATTTGTGTAGACCTTCCACACAGATGTGGGAAAGAGGCCTAAAGCCATATTTGCATCAACCATAAATCCCCGTGTTGAATTTCTCTTTTCTTGGGGCACTCTCTCACTTAAGTTAATTTCCTCAATCCCTTGAAAATAAAGGTCGTTATAGTCGGACCAATTGCCAATTTGGCCCCAGCAGCCAATGCACTAGCAATGTAATAGAACTCAGCAATTTGCTGGCAAGATTGCCTATAGAAAATATACTTCCAAAGACAAATGGCTAGGAAGCAGATGTGCTCCTCGTTGGAGAGAGGGGTAGATCTATTGAAAAATATACTAGTCATACCCTTTGATTCACACAACCGGTGGGAAGGTTCAAGTATCTCGAGGCGATACTTCATCTTGACTAAACTGTTGGCCTAAAGCTAGCTATTTCATTCAAATCCAAAAGCATTGGAGTCATGCGCCCAATGGCAAAATGGAAGGTGTTGTTCACCTTGCTCCAGAATTGCAACGCAACTTGAAGCAAACCAAGGTTGAAAGTGTAAAACTACTTTGTTACTTGAACAGGTTCATAGATCCTAACGAGCTTCCAAATCTCAGCATACACCACCTCAACTCGAATGCACCAGGCCACAAAGTTGCGATGAAGAGTAGAGTTTGGAGACCATGGCCAGTTGAGAAAAGTATTCCCAAACACATTGCATGTTGTAAATGGCAAGCACTCTTCGAACAGAGGCATATTACGAGGGTGATTTTGGGGGATTTGATCGCGCAGAATGGGGCCAAGGGAGAAGAAGCCTTCGCACGAGAAGAGAGCTGAAGAATTGACTGCCATGATCGAGAAATCACAAAAAATTTAAGCTAGGGTTTGAGAGAGAAAATTGGGTAAGAAATGATCTGAGGAGGTCTCAAGAGTTGCAAAGAGAATAATGAGTAATATGACAAGAATAAGGGATTGTAGTGACAGTTATAGAGAGAAGGGGATTAACTTTGTTAGGCTTGAAGATAAGTATTGAAAGAAGTGGGAAAGATGGGGTAAGTAAGGAGTAGAGGTTGAAATAGAATTCATGAGGAAGAAGGAAGTCGTTACTAAGAAACTGCTATTTTCGGAAAGCCCAAAGGGTGCCAACAACTGCTCTACTTTAAATTTGGTGAGAGAATTCTGAACTCGAAATGATAAATAGCCACCATAATTTATAAAGTTATGTATATATATGTATAAGTATGTATTTCCTTAATCTCACTCTGTGGTTTTTTTAATATATATATGTGTGTGTGTGTGTGTGTATAAATGTGCATCTGTATGATTCGTTTAACAGAAGTACTTACCAAGCCTCAACCAATTTGGATATTTGATTAAGGCTTGCACCGGGGGGGGGGGGGGCGCATTGTTTGAGCCCAAAAATAAATTTTTGTATGACTTCGGGGTGGGCCAAGGTTTGTCATACCAAAAAGAAAAAGGGGGAGGCCTAGGTCACTTCAATGTAGTGTGAGGCCAGCGTACGGCCAAGGTCGAAATAACCAATAAATTGGCCCATAGCTTAATTAGCCAAAAGACAAATAAAAAATAAAGATAAAAATAAAATAAGTCAAGTCAAAACTGACCCTTATTTTTAGGGGTTGTTGGGTTAAGAAATAACAAGTTGCTAAAAATAGGTGCTGACATAACTAAAGATACTAAACATAATGGTCATGTGGGTTTGAAGAGTTAAAATTTTAGATAAATGGTATTGCTACCATATCCGAGGAATAAAGGGCGCCATTTATTTTGAATAGTCAAGTTGCGCAAGTCATCCACCTCTAAGAATAATGGAAAAGTGGTTGCAGCTTGAATCCTATAAAAGGAAACTGAATTCACCAAGTTTCAACAAATCAACAACACTTCAATCAAGATATTTGATTCTTTAGCTCAAATGAACCAAGATTAGCTAGTTCAGTAGGTAGAAAACCATTATACGGGAGTTCGTAGCCATGGCCATTTGGCTCAAGATGAAGTTATCAATGTGTTCACTTCGTAGTATCATGAGGTCGTACTCATCAATTGCCCATTTTGGGCCTGATTTGAGATGAGATATCAATGCGACTGAATGGTATCTTGCATTCATGTTGAGACATTGAGTGCATGCATAAAGAGTTGTAGCTAAAGTCATCAATGCTCATAGTATAGCGCAATTCTTTTAATACACTAACGTGTAGTTATCGTACGAAGTCATCAATGCGTCTTTCTTGTAGTCAAAGTCTCTGATAGTCTTTTAATACATTTGAGTCGTAGATGTGGTCCGTGTCATCAATGCATGTGTTTGTAGATAAAGTATATAATATCCATGACAACTTGCTATCGTCTTTCAATGAATCTTCTCACTTTATATTTTTAGACCCTTTTTCGATCCTTTGAACACTTTAAATTTTAAGTCCTACCTTCAATTGTAGATGCGTAGAACCTTAAAGGTAGTGTTTGCCTACTCCAACATAATCATTTTTTAAATAGAAGTCAAAGAGCACAATCCACCAAAATCAAAACGAAAAGACTTCACATTTTGCGTTCATTTGCACACCGACACACCGGCACTAAACACAAACTCACTTCGAAATTATTATTCTCATATCGAGTCCAATGATTTGGAATCCTAAGTAGACATATCGAATTGGCACAACGTCGATTTAACAAATTAACCCACAACTATCAAATTTTTATGCAAACATCACAATTAATTTCTCTTGACTTTTTTTCAAATCTTATCTAAAATTTTATATTAAATCAAAATGCGTACAGAAAAATGGCATCACGAAGTACTGATTTTATGAAAATCTATCAACATGAACGTTAAATTTTTTGCAAAATTGTTGGTAATCCTTTTTATTTTTCTTTTTTAATTCCATAATCAAATTGTTGATATATAGTTCATCTTAATCGATGCCGTTGCAGACAGCAATATCACCCTATGCGTGTACCGTGTACTTGGTGAAAACGCCCTTGTATAAATAACTGGTCCCATTGTCTGCATGCATTCACGTGCCCTTGCTGTGTATTGCCGTTAAATTACACCATAATCGCCTATCACCAGCACCCCCTCTGCCTACATATTGTTTTTTGCATTGGATTCGAAAATGCCCCCACTGCTCTTCTAAACTTGTTATAACCCATTATTTATTTATTTCTTTTTTTTTCCAGTGAAATTACTGCACACCCCACGTGTGTTTATGACACGTGTGATCCCATCCTCCAATCACTTCAACAGCTTTGCCTGTCCACTCATTGGACTGTAGTGCTCAAATGTCTGTATCATTTTTATTTATTTATTTTTTTTTTCTACTTTAAAACTTAGGAACTGCATGCCCACCTATTTACTACACTCCTGCAATACAAGACAAACTCCTCTAATGAATAAGATTGTGAGAGAGAGAGAGAGAGAGAGAGAGAGAGAGCGAATAGGGCATTTCCTGTAATTTTTATTTTTCTGTTTATCCCCTTTCATGGTGTTGCTGTTCTTTTATCTCTTGACATTTAATTTCCCCATTTTTTGTTCTCCTCAAATTAAAGTGATCAAATAAACGAAAACGATTGTAGTAAAGAAAGTCAAGAGAAAGGAAAGGAGATTTTAACCATGTTCGATGGTGTGTCTAACGATCACTTCCACCAATTGATAGCTTCAAGAAATTCACTTCCCATTAATCCTCTGTCTCTCCCTCTTCATGGGAATCCAAATCCATCTTTCTCTGCTCCGTTTGATCCATTAATCTCTACTAGTTTAGCCTTTGAAAGAGAGAGATCCATGGATCCATGGTCCAATGATGAGGTTCTTGCACTTCTCAAAGTCAGATCCAGCATGGACATTTGGTTCCCCGATTTCACTTGGGAACATGTTTCAAGGTGTTGATTATATATACTTTTAATTTCAGCAGCATTAATCTTTCAGTGCTTTTTTTAGTGTTTTCTAGGGAAGCTTTTGATGAGAGTGAAGTAAGGTTTATGATATGTAGAAACTACGAGAAAAAACGGGTGCAGTTACTTTTTGTGGAACCTTTTTTTTTTCCCCCTCTTTTACTGTTGATTCTTGTTTTTGAGCTGCTGTCTTTTTTTGTTAATATTTTTGGTATTAAGCAGTCTCTATTTTTTCTTGTAAAACCTTTGACGCTAAGCCATAGATTTTAATTTTCCTGGGTTATTTATCCAGAAAACTTGCGGAACTTGGGTTCAAGAGGAGCGCGGAGCAGTGCAAGGAGAAGTTCGAACGAGAAAACAGACACTTCAGCAGCGTGAGCTACAGCAATAAGAGCTACAGGATTTTCGGGGAACTTGATGAATTCTACCCTGCTAATCAACAAGAAGTGGAAAAACAAAACGAAGCTGTAGAACAAGACAAAGTGGTCATGAATAAGATGGATGTCGTCAAGGAAAATTCAGCAAACTACCCATCTAGAGAGAGTGAAGAAGTGGTTAAGAAACCAAGCAAGACGACGAAGAGAAAAAGGAAAGACAAGTGCGACATGTTCAAGGGTTTCTGCGAGACGGTGGTGAACAAGCTGATGGCCCAACAAGAAGAGCTGCACAAGAAGCTGATTGAGGATATCGTGAGGAGGGATGAGGAGAAGATGGCGAGAGAGGAAGCTTGGAAGAATCAAGAGATGGATAGAATTAAATCGGAGATTGAGATGAGGGCCAAGGAGCAAGCGAATGCCGGGGAGAGACAGGCCACAATCATTGAGTTCTTAAAGAAATTCACCACCACATATCCAGAGCAACACTTGATAAGCACCACCACTTCACTTTGTAAAATTCTTGAAAAAAACCCCTCAACAAGCATATTGATTGAGGCCCACCAAAACCCTAGTTCATTACTGCCCAGCTCTCATCAAAACAAACCAAAAGACTCTGAAACTTCTACTCCAAAATCTCCTCAAAGCCCTAGTACTTCCAGTTTTGGTACAAAAGACTCCTCAAAAGCAAACAACACAATAGTTCCATATACTGCACTACCATCAAATCATTTAGGAGATACAGGCAAGAGATGGCCCAGAGATGAAGTCTTGGCTCTGATAAACCTGAGGTGCAAGATGAGCAACAATAACAGCAGTAATGATGAAATAATTAGTAAGGAAGGAGCAAAGGGGCCTCTATGGGAGAGAATCTCACACGGGATGTTGGAAATGGGCTACAAGAGGAGTGCGAAAAGATGCAAAGAGAAATGGGAGAACATAAACAAATACTTTAGGAAAACCAAAGACAGCAACAAGAAGAGGTCTATTGACTCGAGGACTTGCCCTTACTTTCATCAGCTGAGCTGTTTGTACAGCGAAGGTAAGCTTGTGGCCCCAACAAATGTGCCGGAAAACCAGTAGAGCCGGGTAAAAGAGACAAACCAGCTTCAAGATTAATTAATGTTTTATTTATTAATTTTTATTTCGCTTGAATATATAAGCAGATTTTGTTAAATATTGCCACGAGAACCAAAAACAAAGAAAAAAACCCTCTTATGTATCTGACACTGTGGTTGTGTTTTGTAGCTTAGCACGGAGAACGAAATATGAATTTCAGTGTTAGTACGTCATATATATATATAGACATCGCCTGAGAATGAGGGATGATTAGACCCATCTGCTATCTGTAACTAAAACATTTATTCTGAATTGAATTCAGTTTTCTGTCATTTATTTCATATGTAGAGGGGAGTTCATCTGGTGATTGTCTTTACTCAATAAATTAGGAAAAAGAACAGGAGTTGAGAAAAAAGAATTTCTTAATTTGCTCATATTAAATATTAATAACAAATTATATATTGTTGATATTGTTTATTTCGAAATATTTAAACTCTCTTTTGAATAACACATGAATTAAGCTCGCTTGCATATAAATTTGAATCCTATCAATATTTTCACATGAATCCATATTTGTAGGAATGGTCGCAAGGTTGGAAAAGACCTCTTCAGTTCCATTGCAATGTCTGGTCACAGTGCGTAGTTTTTATAGTTCAAATACTATTAAAAAAAAAAATAATAATAACAATAATAAGATCATGAAAAAAAAATGAACAGTATCTATTTGTTTTTATATAAGGTAATATTTAGTATGACTTTAAAAAAAAAAGAAAGAAAAACCCATGATGTTTAAGCATTTAACCTTAAAACTACTAGCTTATTATAGAAACAAGGGAAAATACTTAAAAACCCTCGAGTTAAATTTTTATATCTAGAAAGCCCATGAAATTAATTTTCAATAAAATAAATCAATTCCACCAACTTTTATTTTCAAAAAAATTCAGCAATTTTTTTTTAACTGAATTACCCTTAACCTTTTACCCTAAAATAACTTAATGAATCATTTTCCTAATATTTTTTTAAAAATTCTTTAAAATGATTTGCACCATGATTTTAATAATTAAATTTTGTAAAATAAATTTAATTGTTATATATATAAATTATGAAAGGCTTTTCTTCCTCAAATTTAAATAAACCTAAATTATAATTCAGAAAAAAATTATTTTTAAAATTTTAATATAATAAACAACAACACTATATATATCAAATTTAAATAAACCTAAATTATAATTCAGAAAAAAATTATTTTTAAAATTTTAATATAATAAACAACAACACTATATATATTAATCTTTACAAATTAATTTTAATAAATAAATTTTTCTACATGTGGATTAGCGAAGGTAGGTAAAATAGATTTACATCTAATTTATAAGTAAATATATATAAAACAAATCAATATAAGAAATTTATGGGTAATTTTGTCACAAATAAGGTTAAAAGCAATGTTTTCAAAACCGGACCGGACCGGACCGGCCCTGTTCGACAGGTGACCGACGCCTGGTCCGGTCCAAAACATCCTCCAAAATTGGATCTGGCTCGGCTCACTTGAAACCGGTCAAATCGGTGAAAAACCGGTCGCGAACCGGTTCGGCGGGCCGATTTTTTTTTTTTTTTTTTCCTTTTTCTGGAATTTTGGCTGAGCCCAACACTCTCTCACGCCTGTCTTCTCTATAGAGTGTAGACATAAAACCTTAGCCGCGCTCACATCGCCTAGCCGGCTCCGCCGGCCGCCGCCCCTCGCCGCTACTCCTCGAGTCGTTGCTCAACCGCCCATTGCAGCTCCGCCTCGGGTGGTTGCTCCGCCGCTCATCGCCGCTCCGCCTCAGGCCAGTTGAAGGGAGAGAAATGAGTAGAGAGAGAGGGAGAGGGAGAGGGAGAGGGAAAGCGAGAGCGAGAGGCAATGTGAGAAATTGAGAATTTTCTGGAGAGAGAGAGAGAGAGAGAGAGAAATGCGTAGAGAGAGAGAGAGAAAGGGTGAGATATAATGATGATATTAATTATAATAATACTAATTATAATAATACGTTAATTGATTATATTAATTATAATAATATTAATTATAATAATATTTTAATTGATGTTATTAATAATAATAATACTAAATATAATAATTTGTAATGTGTACTCAATACTCATTGTTAACTTTTGTATAACGTGTACTTCTTGTAAACAATTTGTCTTGAATGATAAAACTTTCTTATTTGGTTTTTATTTTATTATTATCATTATTGAGTTTTTTCAAATTTTTTTTAAATATTTATGATTTTTTAATATAAAAAATTAATTTAACAATTATTACATATTTATGACGTCACACCGGTTCAACCGGTGATCGAACCGGTCGAACTGGTTGAACCGGTAACCAGTAAGGCCGCTAATTCAGTGTCCGGTCCGATTTTCAGAACATTAGTTAAAAGTCAATGATTAGATTTTTTTTTACAATGAAAAATGATCAAATGGGTTTATAGGATTGAAAAAATTATTCATGAATTTTTTAAATGAAAAAATTAATTTTAAGGAAATTTTAGTAATTTTCCCTAGAAATAATACTAATTGCAATATTTGTCCCATACTTCTAGAGGTTTTGCAAAAATAGTTGTGTCAAATTCGTATAATCAAGGAAAATAATTAACTAAATTTCAAGATTAAGGACTTTTTCTGCTCGAAAAATTGTTAACTTGTCAGAATTGCTGACGTCAAGCAAAAATTGATGCTTAAATGACATGTCACACTTAAGAGGTGCTTATGTGGCAAATTGTAAAAAGAGATAAATAGTCAGCATGTTGGCAACCATGTAGGCTGCAAAATGAACACACACACATATGTGCGTGTGTGTTGACGACTAAATTTCATCCAATAAAAAATTGATAAGAATAAATTAGAATGTTAAATGTTTAATTGATATTTTAATATTTATTTCACTGATAAATGAGGCACCGCCAAGTGTCAAATGCGAAGTGTTCCATCCAATCAAATCAAGTTATGCAGCTCGAAAGTCCTAATCAAATCAAATGATGCTAAGTGGCTAATTTGGGCCCGTGGACAAATCAAATCATGACACACAAATAGTATTTTTCTCTTTAAAAATAATTTATATTAAAGAGATAAATACTGAAGAATCAGGTAGCAATCCGAAAACCCTACATAAAAGTCTATAACAAGGGGGTCATTTGGTCGTCAAAAGAAGACATCGAGAGGTTTTCCAGAGCCAAAAAATTTTAGGAGATCCTGAAGTTCTTTCAAGTCAAGCTCAACAAGATTTGCACAAATATAGGCGAATTTCCCAGCATTCTTTGCGAAAGTCATCAAATCAAGGCATTCAATCCTAGATAAAGGTATTAGGGCCACCTATTGGCATTTTTTTTCAAGTCAAATACACACGGTGATTAAGACAACGTTCAAAGCGTTCTTAGTGAAAATCATCCAAGTAAGGTATTTGATCAACAATCAAGGTGTCAAACCAGCAAATCGGTATTCTTCCCTAAATCAAGTTTAAATTAAGTTCACAATGTTCACGCCGTTCATCAAAATTCCCAACATTTGATTCGTAGTCAATCTAAGAAGCCTACGAAGCGCATTATTCAAGAACAAAACCCATTCTGAGAGAAGAATTAGGGGATTAATCTTCCAAGAGATTCTTTTTCACTAAATTATATTATTTTTACTTAGATTCAAATATTTGTCATATATTATTTCATGTCTTGTAATTTATATTTACAAACTCGAAATTTTGTGTGAACAATATGTTACGAAATATACGTTATAACATATAAATTTATATTATATAATACAAAAATATATCTACATATATTTAATATTTTTAAAAAATGTATTTAGTTATTGTACATAAATTCAGTTTCAATAGATGCAAACTATATATACATATTTACATATTTAAGAGGAAAATATTTCTTATAATATGAAATTAATTTGTTTTTAACAAAAAGATAATATTTAACAATGTCCAAATTCATTATGGCAGATGAAGGCCCGACCTTATGAGGTGTTATCACGAATTTAAAGGTGGCACAATTTTGTCCTTTTCATAAAAAGACACCTTATAAGATTGGAGAAGTATTGAAGCTTAATTATAAGGTGACCAGGATCGTAGACTCCTTCCAATATGAAATAGGAATATAGTATCTTCATAACCAAATTAGTTGAGGAATTTGAGGGATATGGCCATCATCCTACAAACAGTGCCATTTGATAATGTCTAAAACCATCGCCACGCATGGAGATTGAACCATGTTAGACAATGTCCTACACTTGAGAGTAGTAGAGTTTTGTCTTTTTTATGAAAGCACCTGACAAAATGGAAGGGGAATTATAGCTTTTAAACTTACCAAATCTTTAAACTACTTCTAGAGCGGCAGAAGAATATGGCATCATCAAAATAATTATGAAAAGAAGAAGTGAATGCTTATGTTTATCAAATATAAATATTGCTAAATATATACTTAAGTTTAACAAAACTAAAGTATATCATTATATATTTTGGTAGAAAATATATAATCATAGTAAACTATATTTTTATAAACAAAAAATCTTTTTGCATATTAAATGTTTAAAAAGATTACATACTATATGCAATAAGTATATATTTAATAAGTACAAAAGTAGAAATAATTAAAAAAATTAACAAAGTATTACGTTACATATGTAAAATATAGCTCCATTACCATTAAAAATAATTACGCATAGATACTATGTAATTTAAATTTCTAAAATATTATTCATACTTTTTTGTTCGAGACTAACAGACCAACTATACACTATAATCATCATTTTTCATTCAGAGCCCATTATGTAAATTTCCTATTCGTTTATTATTAAAGATATTTCAATAAATTATTTTAAAAAAATAAATTACATGCTTTTTTTTGGGAGATTTATTATTAAATCCCTTTTAACTTTGGCGCTTTAAAGTTTACTCATCAATGGAATTTGGCTTAGTCTTAGGTACACATTTCAGAATTAAAGTTAGAGTTCACTCCCCAACCCCTTTAAAAGATTAAAATTCCCTTACTTTATGTGTTTTTTTTTAATCTTTTTTATTTTATCTAACCGTTTTCCCTTCAAATTTCTCTGTCACACTTCTTGTGACGACCCCGATAATTCATGCTTTATTAGTATTATTACTATTTACATACATAAGTTTATGTAGGTTCAGTACATACTAAATGCAAAATAAATAAAAGTTACATCGAATCACTACACAACTTGTAAGTGAAAAGCAAAAACAAAAGGCGAGCACACAGCGGAATCTAATATGTTTCTTTCTAATAGAACGCCTCGAACAGTTCTTCTTCTTCCACAATTTCGCTCTCATCTAAAACATAACACATAATCGACATCAACATATGTTGAGTAGAAGCTCTTACTTCAATTACATAAGGTGCTCGGGTGATAGATGCACATAAAACACACAATTCTCACTTTTCTACCTTTCGTCACCTAATAGTGACCCTTATAACTACTCCCCGTATAAATTATATCAAACCAACCTTTCACTCCCGCCCGCTTTATCCTCCGGTAGTCGTATCCCGGGCATACGCTGAATATTTCTT
The DNA here is from genome assembly GCA_026212405.1 of Petrea volubilis. NCBI lineage: Eukaryota > Viridiplantae > Streptophyta > Magnoliopsida > Lamiales > Verbenaceae > Petrea > Petrea volubilis. Next base: position 26,234,104 of record CM047875.1, on the reverse strand, counting down.
TAAAATCCCATTCTCTTAAGTAGAACACTCCGTCTACCTAAGGAGGGAATTAGGAGATGGAGGGAGTGTGAGCTCTTATAATCGGCTACTCAATAGTTTGTCCCGGCGGAGTACACCCAAACCGCTCCGACACATTTGGGCCCATTCACATAATATCACACAATCACATAGTCGTGGCATGTAATATATCACATAATCACATAGTCATGGAAGTTTATGATAAAATTGGTATATGTATAACAAATCTCATTTCTTTTAAAATTCTTATTTATAACAAGTATGTGTATAAGTTTGATATGTTCAACAAGAAAATTAGTAAACTTATATAACTGCTACTAACATGTTACTACGCACTTACTGTATGTTTTCTTAACAAAAATACCCTTTTTGCAAGAAAAATAGTTTAACATACTTAAAAACAACGACTTCATATACATAAAGATAGTAAGGTTTGTGATCTAATATATTTTCGTACATAAGCTAAGTACATAACCATGTATAATTTTTTATAAAAAGTCTTCTTTTATGTTTGAGCTAAAAATAATAAACCTATGGTAAAACTTACTTAATTATAGAAATAAGAAATACTTGTATTTTACCCAATAATTTCACAACATATTTGCATAGATTTTCTAGCTAACAAGTTAACCATATAATATCTAATCAACCTTCCTAGGCATATCATGAACACAAAATACCTACAAAAGAGAAAATCAAGAGAAAATCCTAATAACTAATCACAACTAATGAGCATAATAACAAGACCACTATTTCAACATGAATATAGCAAATAAAGCATATAAAAATGAAACAAATAACTCTAAGCCCAGAATTTGAGGGCATGTTTGGCAAAAGCTATCACTTAAGGCCATTCAAACTTGTTTATTTTACATAACTTTGGGCATAAGAGTATGGAAGCTTGCCTAGTAGGAATATCCTACTCAAGAAAAGAAAGAAAGAAAAGACTTATATAATCAAAGTAGGTTTCTACCTTGGTTTGGTCTTGAAAATGGTGTAGCGAAAAGTGAAGGGGTGGTGTTTGTGAAAAACTAGAGAGTGTAGAGTGTGTGTGTGTGTATGGCCGGTTTTGAGGGGTGTGGGAACAGTGTGTGTGAAGTCTTATTTATAGTAGAGAAAATGAGGGTAGAAAGGGAAGACTTGGGCCCCAAGATTTAATTGATGCAAATATTCTAAAATTAATGTAAATCTCCCACTTTCACTTAAAATTAAATACCAAATTAAATGCCATCTGTCACCACCCTCCTCTATTTCTAGCCTTGGTGTAACCCTAACACATGAGTCATGAAACTCGATCACTAGAAGACCATACAAGTGCACAATTTCTAGAAGAAAATCATCTTGTATTAGTGTAAATCTAATTTTGTTTTAGTGTCATAATTGTATAGAATCTGAAATTATCTACTTATTTTAAATAAAATTCGAATTTGCATTTATTTTATTTTTAAAAATCGAAAATTAGGGTTGTAGGGCATAAAATTCGAAAATTCATAATTAATTTAGAAAAATCCCAAAATTATGAAATTTAATCTTTATAAATCTAAAATTATATGTATATTTCCTAGAAATTAAAATTTTAGCATCTAACTTTTTGAAAATTGCAATTTAGGATATAAAATTTTGAAAATTGTGTTAGAATGTCAAATTTCTCTCAAATTTGGACAATTATGTAATTTATTCAAATTGAATCTTCTCCATGCAATTTATATTGTTTTTAAAACTCATAAGTATTTAATAGATGAATTTTCCAAGATTGGTAATCAAATTCGAAAATTAGTACGTTACCGTTCAATTAAATTGTAAATTATCCTCAAAATCATGCTAAAATTTGAAAATAATAAATAATAATGATTTTTTCAAGAAGCATAAGGTTTTATATCACTTATTTGATATTCGGAAATGGTAATAAATATGTCAAGTGTTATGAAAACAAATGGAGAATTACTCACACTTCGAAAATGCATGTAATGGGAAGCACATTTATGGAATAAAATATGAAATAATCCTCATAAAACTAATAATAATAGTACACATAATTCCTAATACCAAATATTAAATAATAAGGATTATCGGGTCGTCACACTTCTTAGGCATGAAGAAACGAAATGATGTGATGGAAAATTTGATTGCAAACTGCTCTACAATGATTGGAGAAGATGAAGTGTTTCATCAATTTTTGGGAACTCTTCCAGATAAGAGTGTTTCCCTTTTTATTCATTATGTGGCTTTTGGTGGAGGTTTTTATCAAACTTAGAAGCTCTTTCTCTATTCTTTGGGCGAACTGAACTTCTCTTCTCTAGAGGGGGTTTTCGGCCTTTTCAGCTTCTTTTTTGTGCGCCATTTGCTCTTCTGTAACTGGTTTGTACTTTATTTTTTGTATTTGTGATCAATTTTAGTTGATTTTTTTTTACTAGTTGATGTGAATGCAGTTTGGTATGGTGTAACACAAATTCTCTAGTCTATTGAATTAGAAGACAAAAAAATAGTACAAATTAAATTTTAAACATTAAACAAAATAATGCAGGTACAATCTCTAATTGATCCTTTGATTCTTCCATCACGAATTTGAAATTTGAAAATTCAAATGCTTTCGGAGTGGATTTGGTGGTTTGATTTTCTTGAAATTTGATTTGATCTTCAATAATGTGACTCGTAGGCATCACAGCTTGATTACGAATCAAATGCCGAGATTTTCAATAAAATCTGCGAAGAATGTCGTGAACACCGTTGACTTGACTAGCTTGATGTATATTTGAAAGAATGCCGATTTGCTAGCTTAGCACCTTGTCTGCAGATCAAACGCCTTGATTTGGTTTATCTTTGTGAAGAACGTCGGGAACTTCACCTTGATCGTTGTATATTTGACTTGGGAAAACATTGATTTGCTTGCTTCGCACCTTGATTTCAGATCAAATGGCTTGGATTTGATGATCTTCGTGAAGAACACCGGGAACTTCAACTTGATCACTTCAAATCTTCTTGAGAGAATTGCGGGATTTCCTTCGCTTCTCTTGCTTTGAAGCCTTCTTGTGCTTTGATGTGTTTGGCTTATAGAGAAGACCCCTATGTATAGGTGTAGGGAAGAGTTTCTTGACATGATCACTTGACGAGGTGGCACAATTCAATTGGCCGACCTGTAATTGCCAAAATAATAATATTTAGCTTTCCTTTATTTGCAAGATATTATTTTTCATTGCCAAAATAATAATATCTAGCTTATTTGTTTGCAAGATATTATTTTTATTGCCAAATTTTTTTAACATGGAAATATTCACTTTAATCACCAATTAAATATTTTATTTAATTTTGGAATTTAATTTGAAAGTTTTCAAAATATAAATAAAAACATAATTGATTATTTTTTAAAAGAAATATTACACATGTCAATTTGTATTTGGCATAAGATTTCAATGTCTACATATGGGTTTTCTTGTATGTGACTTTTTTTTTAATTTTATTTTTGTGTCATATCTAGTTGGGATTTTTTTGTGGGGTTTATTGTGGGTTTATTATGGGTTTTTGATTTTGTATTCATCACATGTTTGTATTTAGTCATAATGGAGGGTTTTTTTATTTATACAATTAAGTTTTATGTTAGTTATATGTTTGTACATTTAAATGCAAATGGAGGGCGTATCTCGTGAAATCAAGTTTTGTGTTCTTTTGGTGTTATGATGGAATGGGAGTGAATTAAATTATGAGTCATATACCATTAAAAATATATGTGTGTCTATTTTTTTCTAGAAAAAAAAAACGATGTTAAGAAAGCACTTTTTTAACAAAGAGTAATACTTAAAAAACTAAGCAATGCCAGTTTGGAATTTTTTGTTCAAAAATGTGAAAGATTTTGGGTTTATTTCTTACGAAAAGCCACTTTGATTAGGAATGAAATAAACTAGGAGCCATATAGCAGTAGAAAATACGGATATATAATTTTCAATAAAAAGAAAAACGGTGTTAAGAAATCATTTTTTACAAAAAAAAAAGCTGTACTTAAAAAATTAGGCAATACTAGTTTCAAATTCTCTATTCAAAAATGTGGCAATTTTTGGATTGAATTCATATGAAAAAAAATGCTTTTATTTGGAACTAAATAAATTAGTTATGATCTATATACCATTAGAAAATTGTAGATTTCTATTTTTCAACTAAAAAATGGTATTAATAAATCATTTTTCTACACACACACACACAAACTTAAAAAACTTGGCAGTGCCATTTTTTTTGTTTGAAAATGTGACAGATTTTGGATTAAACTTTCATGGAACACCACTTTAATTGTAAATGAAATGAATTTATGCCATTGGAAATCTATGAATGTCTAGTTTCATACAAAAAAAAAACGGTGTTAATAAAGCGTTTTTCTATAGAGGGTTATATTTAATAGGGATAATTATGTCTACACCCCCTGAGGTTTGACTATTTACAATTACACCCCCTCTGCATTAGAGCCGTTAACAAACAACTCCTTCCGTTAGTGGCCGTTAGGGTTTTTGTTTAACACCATTAGGCTTGAACTATAAACTTCCAAAAATACCCTTCAATTGGTAGGAATTTAGTTATCACATGATTTTGACTTTTTAAAATGACTATAATACCCATAGAGTTGTCTAAATAATATTTCAAGATATTTAAAAGGTTATTTGTAATTTTCAAGGATAAAATTTAATTTCATGAATTTAATAATTATTTTTAAAATTCTTTTTCTTAATTTTATATAATATGAGAGATATTTATTAATTTGTTTTAAATTAAAATCACCATCTTCATCTTCTTCAAAACTTCCAAAAATCACCATCATCATCATCGTCATCCTATATCCACCACTATGGACGGCGGCGAGCAAGGGGAGTGGAGTGGGGTTGGGCGGTGGAGGGAAGGGGAGGGGAGGGGAGGGGAGGGGATAGGGGCAGCGAGCGGGGGAGGAGATGGGGGGCGGCGAGTGGAGGAGGAGATGGGGGCGGCGACCAGGGGATGAGAGAGGAAGGGATGGGTGCGGCGAGCAGTGGTTAGGGTTGGGGTTAGGCAGGGAAGGGGATGGGGTAGCGGGTGCGGGTGGGCGAGATGGGGGAGATAGGGGTTGGGTTGGGCGGGGAAGGAGCTGGGCTGCAGCGGCGGGTGGGGATGGGCAGGATGGGGGAGATGGGGTTGGGTTGGGCAGGGCAGGAGATGGGGGGCGGCAGCGGGCGACGGGATGGGGGCGGCGAGCGTGGGTTAGGGTTGGGTTGGGCGGGGGAGGCGATGGGCCCCGGCGGGCGAGGGGATGGGGACGGGGTAGGGGCGGCGGGTAAGGGGCGGAGACGGTGGCACCGGCAGAGAAGAGAGAGGAGGTAGAGAGACGAGTGGAAGAGATGAAGATGAACAAGAAGAAGAAGAAGAAGAAGAAGAAGAAGAAGAGAAAAAGGAAAAAAAAAAAGAAAAAGAAAAAAAGGAGAATAAGATAAAAAGCGGGGAAAAAGGAAAAAGGAATGAAAAAAGAAAAAAGGAGAAGAAGGAAAATAGAATGAGGGGCATTTTTGTCAACCTACAAAACCCTTTTTTTCTGATTTTTTCAATTTTTTTTGGTACAAATATTTAAGGGCAATAATATCTTTTCCATAAAACTACCAGGGTTTCTAATTAGATCTTGAAATAGGGGGTGTAATTGTAAATAGTCAAACCTCAGGGAGTATATCAATAATTACACCAAACTTCAGGGGGTTTAGACGTAATTATCCCTATTTAAAATAACAAGTAGTGCCAAATTTTATGTGTCATCCCTCCTCAAATTACAAATGAATATTCTTGTTGATGTGCAATACAAAATTGTAATATCGATGAACTTGAATAGAAATATGCAATAATCAAATTGCATTATAATGAACTTTTGCTCAAAATATAAAAATAATCTCATAAAATTCACAAATAGTGAGAGAGAGCATAGGTTTGTCCTTTAAAGTACTAAATAATCAAAATGCACGTCAAAGCTTGTTCAAGTGAAGTATTGGGTTTATTGAATGAAATATTGTGAAACAAATTGAAATGGGAAAGTCGTTCATTAGATCAATTGAGTTGGAGAAATTGATCAATTGAATCAATTGACTTGGAAAACCCATTAATTGGGTTGAATTGATTGGGGGGAATGTTCCAATTGACTCAGTTAAGTTAAGAAAAATAGCTAATTAACTCAATTTAATCGGGAAAAATGATCAAATGCCTAATTGAGTGATTGGCAAATGTATTGCACTTGTCAAGTGATTGGTCACTCTCCCTAAATTATCGACCATTCATAGGGCAAGTGTAAAATACTCGCTACATGATTAGCACTGGTTCGGCCGAGCCGGGTTTGGGCTAGAATTTCCCCTAATTGAGTTAGGAGAAATGTTCAATTATCTTAATTGAATTGGGAAAAATATCCAGTTAACTCAATTGAATTGAAGAAAATGTGCAATTAACTCAATTAAATTAAGCTAAATGTCAGATTAATCCAATTGAGTTAAAGACTAAGTTGAGTTATCTCAATTTAGTTGGGGGGAAAGTTTGATTGGCTCGATTGAGTTGGAAAAGTGTCCAATTGACTCATATGAGTTGGGGAAAATATTCAATTATCTCAATAAAAATGTGAAAATATCTAATTGACTCAATTGAGTTGGGAAAAATGTCCAACTGACTTAATTAAGCCAAGAAAAATGTCAAATTTCATCAATTAAGTTTGAAAAAATGTCCAATTTGGTCAGTTGAATTGGGGAAATGTTAAATTCTGCAAATATTGACCATTGTACTCAAATTTTATGATATATACTTCACGTACTTGCTTAAATTATGCAAAACTGATTGTTGTTTTGCAATTTTATGATTATATAATTCCTATACTCGTTCGAATTCTATAAACATTGAACATTCTAAAGCAAGTTTCCAAGAGTATACATCAAGTATTTATTTGAATTCTACAAAAATTGATATGCGAACTACAACTTAATGATTGCATACTTCATATACTCGTCTCAATTATGTAAACATTATAATTCTAAAGAAAGTTTCTGAGAATATACATAATGTACTCGTTTAAATTCAGCAAAACCTGATCTTATATTGCAATTCTTTGATAATGTACTTCATATAAATATTCCAAATTTGTAAACATTGTACATTCGTAAGAAAGTTTCTAAGAATACACGACATGTATTCATTTAAATCATGTAAAAATTAATCTCTGTACTACAAGTTTATGATAATATACTTTATATACTTATCCAAATTATGCAAAACAATGGATATTCTAAAGCAAGTTTATGGGAGTATTCGTCAAATACTCATTTAAATTCAGCAAAAACTACTATGTGTACGACAACTTTAGGATTACATACTTCATAAACTCATCCAAATTTTGCAAACATTGTACATTGTAAAGCAAGTGTCTAAGAACAAATTGAAAATGTTCACGTTTGTGCTTCATATTTGCACAAATTTCATTATTATCCAATTACAATATGACATATTTCTGAAAGAAGTACTTCGAATGGACATTATTATACTCAAAATTTGTTAAATTTTTTAACTCAAAAAATTAATCTGCAACATAGGGGTGATTTACACTTTGCACCCCAAAAACATTTTAAATAGCCACCTTGCACCCTCACAAAATAAAAATAGCATATTGCACCCTAGGAAACCTTTAGTGTTTGCATCAATTCACCCTCACCATTTTTAGATCAAAAAGTCTATCAGAATTGACTTCTTATGACGGAAAAATTGGCAGCCTAAAAAATACTAATTTCCCTCCAAAATCATGGACATGATTTGTAAACTCTATTTGAAGTATTTTATCTTTTTACCAAATGGAAAAATAGAGCAACAATCTCCAAAGCAATACTAGGTTTTTCGCAATTAAAACTCTTCATTTTTCAAGTAAAATATAAGAAAATTTCAGAAATAAGTCCAAATATTTAAGTGTAATTGAAGTAATGGTATGACAATTGAGAGAAGTACCCCAATGTTCTTCATTTACTAAATATGGTTATTAGACTCCTTGTTATGACGAGAATTGTATTTGCAGTTTATTGTATTAAATATATTTTTCGAAAAATTTTGTTTAGACACGGTGATCAATAATAATTGTGTCAATCTATATTAAAATGCCAAATGATGAATTTTTTTGAGACCATTAACATGAAGTTAAAATGTATTGCTTCATTTGCTATTTATTTTTTTCCTTAACTAATTTAACCTATTTTTTTTTAGTAAAGAACCTTTTTCATTTGTATTTTAACTCCAAATATTTATTTTTGAAAAGAATGGTCTAGTTTAACAATTGTCATGTTAATATAAAAAAAAAAAAAGTTCAATAAACAAAAGTCATATATCTAATATATTGGGAAGATTTGGTCTCTATTGCTCCTTTCATATTAGATATTAGAGTTAATAGCAAAAAAAATATATTTTATTTTTCAAGCTAACAATTTTGCCATTGCAATAAGTCAACTCTAATGGATTTTTTGGCCTAAAAATGGTGAGGGTGCATTGATGCCAAAAACTATAGGTTTTCTATGGTGCAATCTGCCATTTCTTTTTTCTAAGGGTGCAAAGCGACTATTTAAGGTATTTTTAGGGTGCAAGTGTAAATTTCCCGCAAAAGAGATACCGATTTCTCAAACTACAATTCACCACAATGAAATTGAAGATTGTGAAAGCTTTTATTCAATTTGCCCATGCTTTTTATACCTTTTAACTTCTCAAAGTCAACTTCTTGAGCCACCACCTTCCATTACCTTAGTGTACCTTCAGTTGATTTCCCATTCAGTCCTACTAATTCGTATGCTCATCGTAATAAGCCCAATCAATCGATCACTTCAATTTCTTCTTGTGAAGGATAAAGATAAAAGAATTCAGAGTTTCATGAAAATAGATTTTTTCTGCACAAAAACTTTATCATATGAAGAGATCAAAGTAATTGGGAACAAGAAAATGACAACCATATAACTAAAGCTCGTAAAAGCTTTTATGCTGCCAACCCATGTTTTTGTCCTTAATTTTTCAAACCCAACTCCTCGAATCACCACAATCACCATCTATTGCAACCGCATCGTTCATTCGATCGATGCCCTGTTCAATTGCACCTATTAGGTGCTCCTTACAATAAACTCAATTCATTGGTCATTTTTAATTTCTTGTTGTGTAATATAAAAATAAAAAAACTGAGAGTTTCATGGGAAGAGGTTTTTTCTGCAAAGAGAAGTGTCACATACTAAGAGAGAGAAATAAGTTAGGAAGAAGAAGATTATGAAGAATAAAAAATCATTAAAAAACCCAAGTCTCTCATTAAAAAATAATAAAAAAATCCATAGAGTAAGAATATATTGGTATTTTTCATGGGATTAGGGAGTCATTTTTAACAAAACAGTGAAAATAAGTAGTTGAGACTGAGAGCTTTTAGAATTTGAGTTTTTTTAAGAGAATGACCCTCAAGTTTTAATTTTTAGCTAGATGACCTTTTATTAATTATATATAATTAATTATAAATAAAACATAAATATTAATGTATCTTTCAAAATTTTTATTTTGACCCCTAAAAAAGAATATATTACAAAATACACTTATTCAAAACATAACAAAAAAAATGAAGAAAAAAGACATTCAAAAACCAAAATTGATCATTCAAACTTTATGGGACTTCAAAATTGATCGAAGAATTAATTTGCCCTTGATGAGGGGAGCTGATTTTTGGAAAAAAGACCGAGAAATTTTGGCCGGAGACGACGAAACGAGCACTGACAGAGTGCACACGCCGTCGGCACTCGTTTCATCGCCTCCAGCCAAAATTTCTTAAGTTTTTTTCTATAAATCACGTCCTCTTGTCATAGGCTAACAAATTATATCTTCAATTTAACATTTTAATCAATTTTTATAGCTCAATTTTGATGTGTGTATGCGTTGCTTTTTTTCTTTTTTCCCTGTTCTGCATTCTGTTTCTCTATTCGGGATGGGGTGGGATTGGTGGGGGTACTGTTTTTGTTATTTTTTTCTCTTTATAAATCTTCTATCATTTTTTAATTATAGTGAATTTTATTTTGATTTGTCTTAGTTTAGCTTTTAATCAAAAGTAATTACAACAAAAATAATTAAAGTATAGTATATTGTCTAATTGATTATTTATTTGATTTACGTAATTATGTACAAAAAGTATACTTGTTTATGTCAATGTTTTCTAATAGATGATTGAAAAATGTAATAGTTCAAGAAAGTTGTTCATGAAGGTTTAAGAGATTAGCTTGTTTCTTCAAAAGATCCTTCATAATAATGGATACAAAGTACCCACGCGGCTCGGCCATGATACGTAGTATGACTATAGTGCCATGTGATCTCAAGACTCTTTATGGATCACTCATGAGTTATTCATTAAAATTTAAGAGATCAAGTTGTCTCTTCAAAAGATCATTCGTAATAATAGATACAAAATACCAATGGCTCAACTTGTCTCTTCAAGAGATCATTATGAGAATAGATACTAAATCTATACAATAATTCTATCTTTTATAATTAACTTTTGTAGTATAGTTATCAATTTTATATAATGATCATAATAATTTTTGTAATATAGACATCATGAACATGTAATAGAGTTGATCTTTTATAATATAGATATAGACATCATGAACATCTTATAATGATCATTATAATATAGATATCAATTCTATACAATAATCATAATGATCTTTTGTGGAATAGACAACATGTATATATTATAATGACCATTATAATAGAGACATTAATTCAATATAAGTATAATAGTCATAATGATCTCTTATAATATAGATATAGACATCATGAACATTTTATAATGATCATTATAATATAGATATCAATTCTGTACAAGAATCATAATGATCTTTTGTGTTATAGACAACATGTATATATTATAATGATCATTATAATAGAGACATTAATTCAATATAAGTATAATATTCATAATGATCTTTTATAATATAGATATAGACATCATGAACATTTTATAATGATCATTATAACATAGATATCAATTCTATGTAATAATCATAATGATCTTTTGTGGTATAGGCAACATGTATATATTATAATGATCATTATAATAGAGACATTAATTCAATATAAGTATAATATTCATAATGATCTTTTATAATATACATATAGACACTACGAACATCTTATAATGATCATTATAATATAGATATTAATTCTATACAATAATCATAGTGATCTTTTGTGGTATATGCAACATGTATATATATTATAATGATCATTATAATAGAGACATTAGGTCAATATAAGTATAATATTCATAATTATCTTTTATGATATAGATATAGACATCATGAATATATTATAATGATCATTATTATGGAATTGATCTATTATTTTCTAAAAGTATCATAATAGATAGTTTAAGATCAATTTATATCAATATTTTTTGAAAAAAATAATAGCATCGCCTAAACGATTGAGTAGTTGTTAAAGAGATTGTTCTAAAATAAGAGAATCGTTTAAATGATTGAGTGACCGTTTAAGATATTATGCTAAAAAACATGGCAAAATAGTAGAATCTCTTAAGCAAAATAGTAGAATCTCGTAAGATATTATGCTAAAAAACATAGCAAAAACATCATGAACGACCATATATTTTGTCATAGCCTGGGTGTTTTGCCCGAATGGCCATATGGTTTGTCACGGCCTGGGTGTTTTGCCTGAACGGCTATATGGTTTGTCACGGCCTGGGTATTTTGTAGTATATCTTAAGAGAGATCAGTTCATCGCTTAAGAGATTTGCTCGAACGACCATTTATTTTGTCACGGCCGAGGTGTTTTGTAGTACATCTTAAGAGAGATCAGTTTATCGCTTAAGAGATTTTCTCGAACGGCCATATATTTTGTCACGGCCTGGGTGTTTTGTAGTATATCTTAAGAGAGATCAGTTTATCGCTTAAGAGATTTTCCCGAACGGACATTAGTTTTGTCACGGCCTAGGTGTTTTGTAGTATATCTTGTAATATATCTTAAGAGAGATCAGTTTATCGCTTTAGAGATTTTCTTGAACGGCCACTTATTTTGTCACAGGCCTGGGTGTTTTGTAGTATATCTTAAGAGAAATCAGTTTATCGCTTAAGAGATTGGCCTAAACGGCCATATGTTTTGTCATGGCCTGAGTGTTTTGTTGTTCTTGTAAGTTAAGTTATTTTCAATTTGACCCCCGCTCACAAGTTAAGTTATTTATAATTTGACCCCGTTCAAATCTTATGCCAAATAAGTATACTTATTTGTCCTAATCAGCAGTCAGGTCATATTTTTTACCAAAAAAAAATGAAAATAAAATTAGAGGGTTAGTTTCTTAAATAACAACTTGAAGGGCCTTCTTGACCAAATTTCCTCTTAGAATTGGGAGGAATATCAAAAGTGAGAGGACTAAGAGAGATTGAAAAATAAGTCTCCATAATTTTGTCTTTCATTTAAATTTTTTTCTTTTTAATTACTTGTCAAAAATCTAATAAGTAAATGACTTATTCAAGCTTACTCACGCCTATATTAGCTAAAGCGATAGGTGTTTTAGAGGTGTTGAGTTGGATTAAAAATAATTGATGGAGGAGTATTGTGCTTCACCCGGATGCTTAATTGGTAGTATGTGTTTATCACTCTAAAGCACCACAATTGTTAGAATTGGGTTTGACCATGGATGATTGTCACGATATTATTAATGAGTTACGGCAATTGCAATTTGTTTATATTTAACGATCTACAAATCTTACTACTCGCTTGTTAGCTAAACGATCTAGTTTTACGTCATATCTTCATGACATGAGTATGTCCTGTTTTTCTGTACGTAACTTTAGAAGTGAATATAGTCGATATTATAAAGTAAAAATAGTAGTTACTTTTTATTTAAAAAAAGTAAATTAAAATACTTACAAAATGAAACATATATAAAAATATTAGTAAATAATTATAATATAAGATTTTTTTTGATACAATCTGTAATAATATTAGATCTTGACAGCCAATTGGCCCAATTCACAGTCAAAATACAAGTAATGATAAACCACCTAAATTGCATGCCTCAATTATCGGGCTTCAAATAATGTGGTTATAGCGCCAAATGCTGAAAAGCCAAATAGTAGTCTCACTTAAAAAGATTAACCGAATCCTATTTAAACCCTATTCCAAATTATCCGCCTCCGTGAGACTGAAACCCTTGTCCCGCCGGTCGGTCGGAGGAAGCATGAGTTCAGTTGAAGAATCCGATGTTGGAATTCTCTTCTACATTTCTCATCTGCCCGGCTTCCGTGGAATTCTCAAGCAGAGGTGAACCTCTTCATACATGGCGTTTGTTTTTTTTTTTTTTTTTGATTGACAATATACATGCATTTGATATTCAATTTCATGTTGGGTAATTATCATAGGAGAACTCCAGTAAAATCTAAGGTTTTTGGGGGTCTGTATCTTTCTTCCGTTTACATGGCGCCAATTGTGAATTTTGAAGTATCGCATGATCTAATCGTTGGCGAGTGTGAAATTTACTGTGGGAAATGTATGTCGATTGAACTTAGGTTTCTTTTGAGGGTTCTTAGACTAGTTTTGGCAGAATGAGAAGCTTCAAAGTCCCCTAAATTCCTGACAGCAGAAGTATGAACTTCACTTCATACAATGGAGTTCTGAGTACCGATAAATGTCTGAACCGGGCACGATGTTGTTTATGTTTGCTGTGGAAGTTCATTTTTATCAAACGCACTTGCGCACTTGTAACTGACTAACTGTAAGCTAGTGCAATGGAGTATGTGTGCTTCATATAAATTATATATATACAAATGTCAAAGAGAAACAGCATAGGCAGAAGACGACAATTGCTTCTCAAATTTTCTTGAGTGGCTCCAGCCTGTAGCATAACCTTTGGATCTGCATTTCCATAGTATTTTACATCTTTCAGTTGAGTTTGAGTTGATTTGGGAGAATTTCATTTTTTTTACAAGAGAAGAGTACAAGCTTTATGTGTTGGTTCTTTTGCAGATATTCAGATTTTATTGTAAATGAAGTGGATATGGATGGAAATGTTGTTCATTTAACATCGCTGGAGGCTCCATCAGAGGTATATTGTTAGTTCTTAGTAATTGTACCTTCAATTTGGTCCAGTTACCTGTCTGTGACGTATTGGTTCATAAATTGGTCTGATAGATTGCTGAGGAAAAGAAAGAAAAGATAGCTGATTTGCTGGATAAGGATCATGCATCTGAGATAGAATCTTTTAGAGCTCTAGCTGGTGACTCTGATGCGGAGAAGTTGAAAAATTTCGTGGATCAAATTGGTTCAGGAGTTAGCGGTGATGATGAATCAATAACTCTTTCTCCTAGTTCTGATAAGTCCCATAGAACGGTATCCTGTACAGATTCTGCTGAGTTTTAGTCTATTTTAGGTTTTACATATTGCTCCTTGTTGTTCATGGAAATATTATTGATTTTCAGGCTGTTCATAACTTCTTCAAAGAGAGATTGAACTTCCTTGTTACTGACACTGTTGATGGGCCAGATTCATTGTCAAAGTGTGTTCGTGTAAGATTGAATTCAGAAAGTAACAATGGCCGGGGAAGGAATTCGAGGAAAAGAAAAAATCGAGGGCATAAACAATATGACTCTAGAGGCTCAGATAGTTGGCCTGAACACATTGGCAAGTTTCTAAGGTGATGCCTCCTTTATCCAATTTCTTTTAATTTTTAACGCACACAATTTCTTTATTTTTTGTTGACTAAAACACGATCCTGCCTGATTTTATGATACCGAAAATTGATTATTCCACATGGAATGGAAACAAAGTATTATATGAAATTATATGGTTCAAACAAAGTAATGATATGACAAGGGGTAATTCTTGAGGCACCCTTTTTTTTTTTTGGCACTTTGAAAGGGTAAGAAACTTGAAACTGTTTTAATATTCTGTTACTATTGGTGAGAGTTATGCACTGATGGTGAGATAGGGAGAGAGGGCATGATGCCACACATATTTAAGATGTCAATGGTTACTTTCAGCCATCCTTGTTCTATGCTAAATGGAGAGCAAATAGAACATGCTCTTCCCTCACGGTATTAAATCAAGCATCATGATACAATTGAAACGAGGGGGAACACGAAAAGAATTTAGTGCTCTAACTAAAAAGATGCATAGCACAACCTAAAATTTTTTTTGGTCATATTCTTTTATCAGGGTCTTGCTCAATATGCTTAGGTTATATAGCTTGAACCTGACGTTTGTTGTTGAGGTGCTCAAGAAGCTCGGTGCATTATAAATTTGTATGATATTGAAAAACATCACCAGCAATATTGGGAAAATGTATTTTACTGTGGGGTTCCTAATAAGTGTGACCATGAATCCTGCAATGACCAAATGCTTTTGATAATGGAACTTTGTTTCTATGTTTGGCTGTCCTTGTTTATTTTACAAAAGACTTTTCAATTATGGTGGCTGATGGGAACATGACCGGCATTAACTTGCACCCTAACATTTTTCAACCATTCCTAGTTGGAGGGGGAAGTAAATGTGATATTACATGACTCTGAGAAATTGCGATATCACCATATAAGTGAATTATACATGTTGGAAATTGATAAATGGATTAAATCACTCCTAAATAAAATCTAAAATATCACAAAACCAATTAAGTAGTGAGTTTGTAAATATACTAAAGATCAATTCTTGATTGTTAACAATTCTGCTTAAGATCTCTGATTCCTGCATGTTTCCCTTTGTTTCCTCAACTAAATACTGTTAATTTCTTGGTGGCTAGATTGTGGCTGTAGATGTTATTACTTTATTTGTTTCAATTTTTTGTCTTTGACTGATATATGTTGCCAAAGAAGGTTCAACGTAATGCCTGCATTCTGTTATTTAAATTGTTGTTGCTCTCAGTTTTGCCAGACCTTTTCCTACTTTTTGTGCTGGCTAGTTAAAGTGCTTTGTATTTTCTCCATTCAGTTACAGACCAGTTCTGCTACTATCCTGAAAATCAGTATTTAGTTTATTTGCTTATTCTCTTGCTATTTATCTTATCTTATATGCATTGCAGTGGATTAAACTGTAGATTAGCAACCACCTTTGTATGCACATATCTCGCAATGCTGACTTGTTATGACGAGTTTTGCGTTTCCGCATAGTTTCATGATAATTAGTTGAGTTTCCATGCACTTTTTTCCCCCTAAAGCTCTTAATAGCTCCTTGTATGCGAAGCAACTAATAGGGATTTTATAGGTTTCATCTTTACAAGGAGAACAAGGATACACAGGAGGCCCTAGGGCTTCTCGGGAAGATGCTTGGCATTCAGGTAATTATTTATCCAACTTCTTCAATCTGCTAAATGCAATGGTGCGTCGGAAATGGCAGTGCCTTTAGTTGCTGCTGATTGCTACGTCTTGGTGTTATTGACTAACATGTTGAAGCAAAATTTTATTTGTATCTTTTTATTTATTATAATTTTATTCTTCCCAAACAGTATTTTTGTCTTGTAGTTTTACTGTTGGCTTATAAGCTTCTTTCCTATGATGCATGAATTCAAGTTATTTTATGTTCCTATTTCTCATTTTGCAGCCCAGGTCTTTCGGGTTTGCCGGCACAAAAGATAAACGCTCTGTATCCACTCAGAGGGTACTTTCATATCTTGTCTTGCTCCAATGAATTCTTAAGACATTTATTAGTATTGAAACACTACCTTTTTTTCTTTTCGTTTAAACTCCATTTATAGAATGTTGGCTTTTGTTCTTAGTTGGATTTACAGATTCAGCAAATACCTCTCTCATGTTCTCAATAGTTAGATGTATTTTTTTTTTTTTCGTAAGCTGATTTATGATAATTGAACTCTCTGGGTAAGTCAGTCTAATTCATTAAGTTAATGAATTTTCTGTCAATGTTCTAAAGAATTGCGCCTCATCGAAGTCGGGGGAACAAAAGTTCATCTTGACTTTATTTTGGTGGAAATTGCAGTAAACATAATTTCATGAAAGGTGACAAAAATTAGTTTGGCCATGATTTTAACCAAGATGGTAGTTTTAGAAATATTCATTATTAATTATAGGAGCAATTATTAGGAATAAAATCCCAAATTAGGAATTTTGCGGGCTGTATCAGTTGATGCAACTGTAGGATGGTAACTTGGGGCTTGACTTTCATCACTTGTTTCTTGAGCCGGACGAAAACATTGGGAGTGTTTGGTTTTCCTTTGGGGTTCTAGGATAAATATTTTGAGGAAATGTATTCTGTGTGAATTTGTTGGGAATGTGTGAAGAACAAAAATATGTTTGGATTTATTTTTTGACAGATTTTTTCTGCTGCAGACGTCTTTTCATTTAAGTTCTTGCCTAACTGGTGGCGCCTTATCAAACTATTATATAGTTATCTATCGTCTTTGTGTTAGTACAATTTTTCAAAAAATTATTTATATTGAAATGACGATTGAAGGATATGAATATATATATATATATATATATATATATATATATATTGATCGACACAATGATTTGAAATGGTTGTGATTCTTAGAAATATTTTGGAGAAGAGAAGACGTAGTTGGGTTATGTTTAGTTTCATTTGCAGGAATGTTTTTACTGCTGCAACATTTTGTGTCATTGATTGTCGACTTGCTTCGATCTGCCTAGATGTCATCCAAGCAGGTTTAAGTGCCTGAAGAGCATATTTACTGAAACAATAAAACCAAAGATAGCCCTTATCTTCTTGAAGATATTTATAGATATACTTTTTCTCTAGGAAACACATCCCAGTTTCATCCCATATGTGTGCCTAAAATCTGTGAAACACCTTTGTTCTTGTCCTATATTTCAAATTTTAAAGCGACAAGGCTTTCTTATTTATATTTTTTGTTTTTTTGGGAGAAGGGTTTTCTTATTTCTGATAATATATCTCATTGAAACCTTGATGGATATTCACTACAAAATTTTGGGTTCTGTGGTTAATGACGAAACAAATACTTTATGGGCTAGGAGGAGGCACCCTTCACTTCAAGAACGTCCTCTCCAGTGACTATATAAGTCTTCATCTGGAAATGTGTCTGGTTAGCAGAGAATAGTGAAATACCTTCAGAATGTTTTTATTCTGCATTATTATAGAAAGATGAGTTTGAGATCGTTTGGTATTCTCAGAGTATATTTGGATTCTAGCATTATTGATAGGTTTCTCCATTCAGGATTTGAGGGATGAAATATTGGCAAGAATTGTTGATATGTGCTGTGTTGGCTATGGCTTGCTCGATTTAAATTGAGCTAAATGCCTTAGTCGCCATTGTATATGGATGGAGTGGTTTTCTCTCCACCCTTTTGGCCATGGCTGCATGCTCTGTCTCATAACAACCCAGAGATTTCCATTGACAGTGAATGATATCTCATCATCATTTCCACCCACTTATGTGATTGCGCATATTTTGAGACCTGTCCTGATTAAACTCTTCTTTCTTTAAGAAAAGAAAAAGAAAGTTGGAAGAATTGCTGAGTTATACCTTCATTTGTGAGCTGAAACTTGCACTGCTGAACATTCCTTAGGTAAACAGTGCATTTTTAAGGAAACCTGTGGCAACATTATTCTTTCAAAGAATAGAATGTGATGGTTGCACTCTCTTATGATTGTAACTTGCTGAGTCATTTGAAGTTGATAGTTTGTCATTTAATTAGATTGAGCCTGAAGGAATTATCACCTGGTTTTCTCAAATCTGTTTCAGTTTCCAATTTTCATAGAGATACAGTTACACCCTGTTTCTTAGAAAATAAATCATGAATATTCTTCTTATATGTCTGCGTGCATCTTTGTTGAGTGGTAATCGTGGTGTTTTGCTGTTTTGTCTCATCTTATCTAACATCACTTACACATATTTTATCTATATGTTCATTTGTCATTTAGGTTACTGTTTTTAAGCAGCGGGCAAGTAGATTAGCAGTGCTTAATGAAAAATTAATTGGTATTAAAGTTGGGAACTTCTGGTAAGAGCATGATCATGCAATTTGTGCCTACATGCATATAATGATTTTGGCGCCATTGCGACTGAGTTGTTTTGTTTTGCAGCCATGTTAATGACGGACTTGTTCTTGGGAAACTCGAAGGAAATCGATTCACAATTACATTAAGGTGTGGTCAGGTTGCAGGACTTCCACTTTTGAAGCATTGATTACTATTATACTACGCTTTTATGCAAATTGGATCTATAAATTGGACTTTCCCTATTTGCAGAAGCGTTAATGCTGAGAGTGAAGATATTATTAGAGCATCTGCTACTTCCTTAGGGAACAATGGATTTATCAACTATTTTGGCTTGCAGGTTTTTCTTCTGCTCTAGGTTACCCCTGTTCATGCTGTAGGTAATATATGCTATGTGAGAGTTCTAAAAACTGTCTAGGGATTTTTACTCCTTATGTAATTCTGTTCAACTTGGGTAGCTGATTTAACATGGAGATATCAGATAAACAAAAGAATACTGACTTAGGTGACAACAAAACTGACTCTGGATTACCTAAAGTAACCAAAAATCTGAACTAATATGATGGTTAACAAATCTTAATGTGCAAACACCAAGTTTAATTATATTGAAATTCTCTGAAATTAGAAAATTTTATTTTTTGAGGAATATTGCTTATTTCCTTGGCAAACTTTTCAGAAGCTGATAGAGCAGGCTTATGCAAATTAGTATCTTCTAATATATGTGTCTTAAGCTTTTAATCTTTCATCCAGGATTGATTTGTTCTAATGAAAGGGGAAAACTCATTCTATTTTCATACTTTGAGGATTAACATTAGCTATGATTCTTGATGCTTTCAGCGGTTTGGAAGCAGTTCTATACCAACTCATCTTATTGGTGCTGCATTACTGCGCGGAGAATGGAAAGTTTCTGTTAACATGATTCTTGACCCACGAGAAGGAGATATCCTTTTCCATTTCCATTTACATGTTTACATTGTTAAATTGTTGTAGTGTATGCACGTTTTTCTTTAATTAGATGTTTGAATACAAAAGGATGTCACAAGAAGGATAAGAGAATATTATAAGGAGAGCGGTGATGTGGAGGGGACTCTAAGGCAGTTACCGCGCTATCTGGTTGCAGAACGTGCTATTGTAAGTTTCACATTGTGCCTTCCTACAGCCCATTTTAGGGTAATGTGTTGTACCACTACTTTTCGAAGTTAAATGCCAAATTGTCGGCCTATATTGACTGGGTTGAGGAATGGAAGAAAGGAACTAGTAAATTACACATCAATTTGTTGGCTGGAATGGAAAGAAGACATTAAAGTAAATAATAAACTAATCCAGCTAAAATCATGTTTTCTTCCTGAAGTTGGCATGAAGGGATTTAAGCAGTAAAAATTTAGACTAACCTTGAAATAGTGGTTTTTTCTTGATAATTTGCTACCTCTTTAGCTTCCTCTCACTCTTTTGGAAGTCCCTCATGTCGGAATTAGATCTTGGGGACTTTTGACAACCACCTTAAGCTGTAGGGGACATCGGAAAAGCCTACAAGGCCAACCTGATATTTTCCATGTAGTTGGACATCAATATGAGGTCAAAAATTTAACCCTCCAGTCATTTAAAAAATAATAAATCAATCTATTATATTGATCAATAATTTATCAAAAGCTGCCCAACATAAAATAATAATAATCTTTAAAACTGAATTCCCCAGAATATTAACAAAGTTATGCCATCTCAAGAGAAAATACTCTTGATGTTAGAATCCATCCTGCTAAATTATTCTAATCATAATATAAGTACTTAAGCTCGAGCTTCTTTCATAGTCTTCTCAATACTTCACGAACTCATGATACGAGATTACAAGAAAGAGGAGAAGAATTCCTATGAAACATATGAAAGAGTTGCGTATATATTGCTTGCCATACACAAAGATAGACCCCTAAACAGGTCCAGTGCCTTGCCCCAAAAAGAAGCAAGGTGAAATTATTAGTCGAGTAATAATCCCTAATGATATGTTAATTCCCTTTTACCCAAAATACTCAAGTCATTGTAAGCTCCTGATTTCTAGAAAACCCTGGTTTCTTTGCTTCCTTGGACTGCTACCAGCCGCATCAAGAAAATCTCAGTAAATGGACATGGAACATCAACCATGTTTTTCAGTTAACCCCAAAAGTCTCTCCCAAAGTGCCTCTGTGGAAGGACAAGCAAAGAATAGATGATCGTTATTCAGTCATGATCCTTACGCATGCCATACAATTTTCACTAGAGTTCCTTATAAGATCTCATTGGTAACTAATCATTGGTGTTTAGCCTCTCATGAAATAATGACCAAGTGGGAGCCTTAATTTTGAGTGGCACCTTTCCTTTCCAAATTGGCCAGTTAAAAAGGAAAAGGTTCAGGGGATAGGGAGCACGTGAGATAACAAAAGAATGAATTACATTTGTAAGTTCCTAAAGAATAGATACTCCAGATTTAAGGAAGGGTTGGCTAAACCTTATTTCAAGGCTCTTATGTTGTGAAAAGTGCCTACTGTAATGGCAGACTACGAATAATTCCTTCTTCACCACAGGAGAAAAACTATGGATAAATCACAAAGCTAAATAGGTATACTGTAAACAAGAGAAAGACGGAAGCAACAACTTGGGCTTTATTTTATTTATTCACTTAGTAATCTCTCTATATCTACTATTTCTCTGAAATTGTCATCGATCATTTTGACTTGATTTCATGCATTAATTCTATCTGTTCAGTGTGTAGCTCTTGATCAATACAAACAATTTCCTTTTTATGATTTCCAGCTGCATTGTTTCCAAAAGTGTCCTGGAAATTACTTACAAGCTCTTTTGGCGATACCTAGGACACTGAGAATGATGTAAGTATTCATACAGGCTTGACATTATTTCTTATTTGCTTTTGCTTTGTGCCACCATTATGGTTTTGTGATTTATCAGTTTGGGGCTTAAGAGGTAGTAGATGCTTGCTAACTATCTAATTCAGCCGAACAAAATTTGATTATGTTTGGTACTAGGATTTTTCGCCATTATTTAGCTCTGTTTGGTGAATGGGATGTGTAACTACATGCTTTAGAACTTCTACTGATCAGCTATTGCTTGATAGCTTATATGAATCTCGACCGTATCAATGAGCGTCCATTAGCTCCACGGAATGCCTTTCTGATCTTTAATGGTCTTCCGTCATGCATAAGGAAGCAAGGAAACATGTCAATTTACATGCTTAGACATGTATATGGAAAACCATATTGAGGAAATTGGAGGAACTTAAATTTCATTTTCCAAAAAATAATAAAATGAGCAATATAATTTTTTTTTTATTAATATCACATGTAGCAGCATGCTGTCTTGTAAACACATGGGCCAATGCAATTCATCTGTGGATTTGAAGTATTCTGATAATATTTTTCAAGCAGCCACTGTTTTATATAATACACCTCTTTTTTGGAGGTTGTTTACAACCATGGAGAAGGAGATTGTAGCTAAACATTGACTGATTACAATTTCCAACATTCCCTAGGTATGCTCCTCCATATTTGGAAGTATTCTAATAATATTTTTCAAGTAGCCACTGTTTTATATAATAAACCTCTTTTTCGGAGGTTCTTTACAACCTAGGTATACTCCTTCATATGATGCTGTTTGGTGTTTAGCTCTGTAAAATTGTGTTTTACATCTACACATACTTAGGTCCATAGAAGTACATAGAAGCATCTTTAGTAGTGGCCTGACATCTATTCCAGTAATCAAGTCGAAAACGCTGTCCTCTCTAGTCAATTAGGGTATTACCAACTCCATTCCTCAGAAAAATGATAATTACATTTGCCTCCCTCATTGATTTTTAGTTACATGGGAATTACTTTCATTAGTGGAAATGTGGACTTCATTATTAATTTCTGAATGAACTTTTTGTTGTGTCCCCACTTAGTGGCTTATTTTTGGCCATAAATAGGTGGTTGGGGGTTTAAGTATAGTTTACCAAAAAGGAATGGTAATTTGGAATGTTCCAATAGACATCCAGGTATGTCCACAATTAGAAGTTGCATGTAGTGTTTCAAAAACGAAATTGTTTAATTGTAAATTTCCTGGATGTTTTGGAGTTCATATTTCTTGATCCCATTAGCAATTTACTCAACTTTCAGATATAAAATCTTTCCGTTGATGATGCTACAACCAACATAAAATTAATTAAGGAAACATCAATAGCATGTTTCAGTTTGTATTTCTTATTTTCATTTATGATTATATGGATAATATTTGATAACAACTCATGACATTCGATTGTATCTGATTTAGGAAAAAATAATGGTAGCAAACCACACAAGCACATCTTTGCTGCACTCCCTAAGGAGAGTCAAAGTAATCATCCTTGTAATTTGGTAGCTCATTCATTCCACGTACCTCTCTATGTCAAATAAATTGATACTATATCTAATTCACAGACCAATTGAAGGGCCATACATTAAGGAATGAATTAAAGAGCACTTGAGGTTGAAAAGCGTATAGAAATGGTTCATAAGAGGGGTGAAATTCTTTACTTGAAATTAGTTGTTTTTATTTTTTTTCTTCTTTTTTTTTTGTGCTTGAAATTGTTCAGCGAATTTATTCCTCTAACCAACGACTACATATATTTACTAATAGGGCACGCCCCAATGTTTATGAAACTAGAAATCCTCCTTTTAAGCTTTTGTGCTAGTTTACTCGAATTAGTGATATCCAATTTCAATGATTCTATCACTGGAGCTAATTCAAGATCAAGGTACTTGGGACATATTTTAGAATTCCCATCTCTACAGTTATGTAGATTTTGGGGCGTTCATCCAAATTAATTGAATTGTATGTAAAGTTGAAGGAGATTGCCTTTTAATTAGCATTGAATTGATTAAGATTGTTTTACAAATGTATTATAAATAGTCAACTTAAATGGTTTGTTGCAACTACTCTTAACGTTTTAAGTCATAGTTGGGGGTAAGTTTGCAAGTTACAATATGAACTTTGTTAGGTGTGCTATAGATTTTTCATTAAGAACATTGGTAAACAAAATCATTTTATCCAGTATAGTCTCATACGAAAATAATAGCCTTTATTTCCTCCTCCTCCTTTATTTTTTACTTTTCATTTTTAATTTTCTTCCCAATATAGTTCAATATTTCTCTCTTTCATTGCTTCTCTTGATTTGACCCTTCCCTTACTCTTTCTCCTTTCGTTTCTTATCTCGCAAAGTTTTATATGTCTAATTTTTCTCTTGCTCTGATCTGGATTATGTAAATGGTAACTAGAATTTTGGTGCTTGACACTTGGCCCATGGTTAGAGATTGGAAAGTGAAAGGAGAACTCTAGCTTATTAAATGCATGGAAATTGCTTGGCCAAGTTTTGTTCCAAATTCTTGAGAATTGGCCACATCTCTTATGAAGCGAAGTTCGATTCGAACACATCTCTTATGAAGCAAAGTTCAATTTGAACACATCTATTATGAAGCAAAGTTCAATTTGAACTCATCCTGTTACAATTAAATGCACTTTGCCGGCTTACTTAGCTATAAATAGATGAGCTTGGTCATTCATTTTGCATCAAGAAATTTGAGAGCTTTCAAGATAAGTGAGGTTATTTGAGAGCTTTGAAAAATAGAGAGTTCGGGAAATGCTTGAGAGATACTTGAGAGATGAATTCTTTGGGAGAGAATTGTGAGGTTGTTCTCTTGGGGTTTCGGGTTTAATTAGAGAATATTTTCTCTAATTGTTGTAGCTCTGTAAAATTTTATTATAGTGGAATTGCTCCTCGCCCGTGGACGTAGGCTTGTTACTAGCCGAACCACGCAAATATTGTGTCATTTGAATTTCTGTTCATTATTTTATCAATTTATTGTCGCCTATTTAAATATATGCACTACTTGATCCGGGTGATAGCCTAACAAATTATTCATAATTGTGTCTTTGAGCCTATCATTGTTATGCTCTACTTTAAACATTTTAGTAATGTAATGCATTTTCTATTTTCAGGTTTGTGCATAGTTACCAGAGCTATTTATGGAACCATGCAGCCAGTATGAGAGTACAAAAGTATGGTATGTAGATTTCATGGTCTTTTACCCTCTCTTTTGAAGCTTTCCTTGGTTTTCAGCTTATAGCTTTGGGTAGTTAAAGTTTTAA
This sequence comes from Petrea volubilis, assembly GCA_026212405.1. Taxonomy (NCBI): domain Eukaryota; kingdom Viridiplantae; phylum Streptophyta; class Magnoliopsida; order Lamiales; family Verbenaceae; genus Petrea; species Petrea volubilis. The sequence continues at coordinate 26,208,976 of CM047875.1, read as the reverse complement.
GTTAAAATGTTGTAATACTTTCTTTGTGAACTATGATGGACCCTCTAATATTGGTTTTTGTAAAGTGATAATCTTCAAGAGGCAGGGAAGTTTTTAGAACTTGCTTAATGGTGTTTCACACACACTCCAAAAATGGAATCCCTCTAAAGGACCCCACCTACAATTAAGGCCAGAATACATAAATATGATCCATTCAAGGAGTGAAGTATGACAACAGCAAAACATCTTCCTCAAATAGGGTGTTCCCTCTAAGCTTATTCTCAACAGCTGAACATAAAGCAACAAATTAAAGAAGGAATCAATCCAGCTGTGAAGAACTTCCCTCCGCTTGTCGCTATCACCCGACCACAAAGTGCATTGCTAATAACCTTCTATGCGGAGCCCCAATATGATTATTTGCTCTGTGCAATAATATATTTGTTGCTGTGAACTCCACAATATTAATCACCAGAGGAACTATTCTGACACAAGAATGCGACTGTGTGTATGCACACGTGTCTCTTGGAGAAGGGAGCTTACAAATTGTGTCTCCCCTGTTTGCAAGACTGTCTGTTTATGGATTTGAACGTTTAACCTCCAAGTCTCAATGGAGTAACTGTTGTTGTTACTCCTAAGCTCGTGGTCATTTGTGCAAAATTATTATGTACTTGTACATGCATATTTGTCTGTATATTTTGCATTGATAAGTCATTTTGTATTTATCGAGAATCTTTAATAAATCTGTTGCCCCTGCTCTTTTTCCTTGTGCCTCTTGAGCAAGATGGTGGATAGATATTGCTGTACGAGGAGTTTTGATATCTGATAATTGCAAGTAGAAATCAGTAAAGGCCTTCTGGGTGTATAGTACTAATCTTTCTTTGTTTGATGAGAGTTTTAAATAAGAAATAATATTAAATTAAACATTGAAATAGGAAATGCTTTGGATAGATGTTACTGAGCATGCTGGTTTGATTTATCTCCAAAAAGATTGAAAGAGAAAAATGATTACTTTTTCCGGTGAGGCTAAAGTTGGAGATGATGGCTTCACAAAGGAAGTTAGGACTTGATAATGGAGGATGTAGGGAACTGTTGGAAAAGAAAATGCATTTGCAACTACTTGCAGATTCATCTCAGGAAATTCCAAGAAAGCTCAGATGGTGCTTCAAGAAGCACAGGAAAAACATGTGTTTAAACATGTAAAGACTTGCCTTTTGGAAAAAAAAAATGTGTTGGTATCGGTGTCATTCTTTACTGCACAGGCCCAAGTCCTTCTGATCAAACAAGCTCATAGAACTCATGTTTTAATATCTCTTGTTATCAGTAAACTTTCAGTTTATGCATGTTATTACTTGTCGAAGGAACAAACTTACCTGAGATTTGACTTCTAGTTTTTGTAATGCTGTGAAAAATGATGCAGGGATTGACCAGGTCGTGTTGGGTGATTTGGTATACTGCAAGGAAAAAGAGATTGAGAAAGAAATGGCATCATCTCATTTGGAGTGTGTAGATAGCAGTGTTGATGATATACACGATGATTGCAATCTAGATGACATATCCATCGTTGGTCTTTCTGAAGTAAAAAATGCAATGGTGAAGGTAAGGTTCTGCCAGTTTCCGTAGACCATCTTTTCACTGACATTCTCAAACAAAAATAAAGGAACATGAGTTCCCATACAGTATGAGCATGTTGAAGTCTCTTTTTCTATTTATTCTATTATTCTGTCGAGTACCATTGGTGCATTGTTGCTAACTGACACTCTAAATTGAGCTTATGTCACCTACCTTTAGTCAGCCAACTCATGATCATTTATTATGCTATGAATTATGACAGAGTTGACTGTCCAAAGGCTCTTAGGGAATGTTTTTGCAAAGAATTGTGTTTCATTATTGATTTGGTTATAGTGGTCTTATCCTATTTCTCTGATCTTGGTTTGGTAAATAGTATTCTTCTGGACTTCTACCCCTAGTCTGTCTTTCATTCTGAAAGTAGACAAATTCTAGTTTAGCAAATTATAGGCTAGAATAAAATTCAAATTTCGACGGCAAAATAGAGTTTTCAGCATCAGTTTCATGACAATTATTTTAAAAAACTTGTCCACAATTACACTAGTTCATGGTTTAGCAATGGTAATTTTGGGTTTGCTAGTACAAAGTACTTAATCAAACCATATAAACTAAACCTGGAGGGAAATAACATGTTTCTCCCTAAAACTTCTGTACTAGTTTAATTGCATAATTTGTTGGTTTCTTATTTTTAGTCCCATATCTTTCAAAATGACTCACATTTGGTCCTTATAGCATGTTTCTCAAGCCAATCATGAAGCAGTCATTTGCCTTTGGGAGAGAAAAATCTCACTTCCTGAGCTCTGTTTAAGTCCTATTAATTTTGCTTTCTTTTCTCTAAGGGTGACATTCAGATTCTAAATGGATATCAAGAATATCAAGATTCTAATCGCCGGTGTTTCAAACTCATTTGTATCAAGAATATCACCTGTGATATTAAGATATGAAATACTAAATGGATAACCTATTGTATAAGGACGTCAAATGTCCATATTAGTTGACACCCAAAGCAATACAGTTGGTCGTGAGGGTTTATCCTTTACCAATTGGACGAGGCTCCTTTACCTTGATTTATGTCCTACTGATTATGAGTTATATTAGGGTAGTTTTGCAAGTTTCAACGAAAGACATACGACAGATCGATTTTATTTGATGAAAGTGTGGTGAGAGGCTGGGTTGGGTTGGAAGGGCGGTGCAGCAAAAAAATAGTAGAAAAAGATTTGGCTTGTAAAACAAAATTTAGATCCTATTATCACAACAGGGAATCTGTGCTAATGCTTACTTTTGGACAGGTGATCGGTGAGGAGGATTTAGTTGCTGGAAAATATACAGTTGACGACATTGTCCTGCCCTTACCTGGGTAAAGTATAGCTGGAGCCCAGACATGTTTAATGCTTGTTTTGCAATCCCATACCACATTCTCCAATTAAAGGAGTGCATTTGTAGGATCTTTAATACAAGTGTTATGGCAGGTCAAGGGTAACTTATCCAATGAATGATATTGGGAAAGTCTATCATGACTTAGCAAAAAAGGTGAACTTTGCTACTAGTGATCAGCTAATTTCTATATTTATCTTACGTATATGGATGCATTTTTTGTATATTGGTCAGCCTGCTTAGCTGAAAGTATGACAGATATTTAGGTTGCTTGCCTATATACTGCATATTTATCAAAGTAAATAAACTTTAGCATTATCATTAAAATCTGAGTTAAGGATGTCATTTTAGTTTGACTTATTCCCAAAATTTCCTTAATGCTTGTGATAGCAGTTATTCCGTTTTTATATATTTTGTATGTATGATAGATAATGGTTCTTCTAAGATATTGGATTCTTCAGTAAGTGTGCTCATGCGTCATACTTGTATCCTGTTCGATTGCCCAAAAGAATGTTCTCTCTCACATGTATTTATGTGTTTACTTTCAGGATGATATCAGCTTGACAGATAGTGCTCATAAATCCAAGTAAGGCCACATCATCCTTTAAATGTTGAATTCAATTTACATCTTGTGTCCAAGTGTCTGTTGGAGTTAATAAGGGGTAAAAATTTAAACCACCTTGGTGAGGAATATATTTTCTTGTGGTGTTTGTGTTGGGGGGTGGGGGGGGGGATGGGTTTCCCAACAAGTAGGATATTGATGCAGCAAAGATTGTGGGACATAATGAAGGGGCACAAATTTTAACTCACCTTGGTCAAGATATAGGAGGAGAGAGGATTCTAGAGATAGGTAATTTTATGTACTTCCATAGTTGTGCCAAATGATTTTGATGTTGGCATTGTACTCTTTTTGTCTTCCCGCAATTCCTCAAAGATCAGCAGAGTTGTTATCTAAGGCCAACAATGAGTTACCTCTACTGACGCTTTTCATCCTTTCTACAGCCATATCAAAACTACAAATTGAAATGCTTATCTCCCCAGATACTTGCCTGATTTCAGAATCTTCTCTCTAATGTCTAGTTAACCCAAAGTTTGTTACATGGGCACTTCCTCCTGTGCTCAGTTTTAGTTATTTTCAATTGTTAGCGCTGCTGCAAGCATTGCTTCATTTTTTGATACTGGCTTCTGCTAGCAGGGACTTTTCATTGACCAACATGACTGGAGCATATAGGCGGGTGTTTCAAAAGCCCAAGGACTTTGAGTGGTATGCTTGACTCTCTTATCTTTTCCCTTATAATTCGTTTTATCTGATGTTGCCATCTTGAATATTGAAACTTTACTTTGCTACTTTGCAGGGAGTTGCTCAAGTACACAGATATAAATATACCACTCGTAGAGACGGATTGGGACGTTATCTCCAAGTCACATGCAGATACTTCCATTAGACACACAGACGAGAAGGAACAAATCAAACTTCAAACTGGTTGTGAGTCAAAGGCAGATGAGCTCAACAATGAGATTCAGCTATTGGCAGGTATTGGAGAAACTAAAAGTGATACAAAAGAGGATATTCACATAGAGGAATCTCTAGGTGCCTCTAAGACACAGGAAAGTCAGATGGCTCTCAAGTTGAGCTTTACCCTCCCAGCTTCTGGTTATGCAACTATGGCCATTAGAGAGCTGCTGAAGACATCAACCTCCGTATGCTTCTAAATACTTGCTTATCTCCGTCAAAATCTTTGCATTTACTAAAATACTGTGTCTGCAATGCGACCTGTGCTAGATTATGCCACTGTTTCAGAAACTCAAAATATTTGACTGCTTGCTTTTAATGGTTATTAAAACTATCCAGTGAATGCAAAAATATATGGAAATTGTATTCATGTGTTCAGGTTGGTCTTGCTTGGGAAAGTTGCCAATATTTTTCATCTATACATGGGGTTATTTATAGTTAGGCCAAACCTCATGGGGGTCTGGCTATAATTTTCCCAAAATTGTATAGGGAAAATAACAGCTTGTCCTAACTATATAGCTTGTCTTAAGAGGCCTTTCCCAACTTTACTTGTTCGCAGTTGATTGTAAGTCTATCTGACCGTTACATATTGAGTATACCATGCACTAATGTGATTGTTGTGAAGCAACCTATCTTTTGTACTTCAAGGGCATGCTGGAAAGATGACTTACCCTTTTGCTGAGCAGGTTGCGTTCCACAAGGCATTAAATTAATTACGCATGACCGTGGGACATTTGCCAAAATTTATTCTTTTCCCGATGGAAGTTGCCTCAATCTGGGCTAAAGGTAAGGTGATCAACTTATGCTTCTATTACTGCCAGTCTGTCATGATATATATGTCAAATGGTGAAATGTCCCCATCCTTGTTCCTTCCCAGGCCAGCGAGATGATCATCATCAGACTGAACCACTTAGAATCCTGTTTAATATTCTCCATACTCACTGAATTTACTTTCATGGAAGGTATCACCCTCTGCTTACCCATATGTTCCTGCCCATAGGACATGACACGGAGTGGAAATCCAGATAGTAAATCAGGACAATAACTTGTCATGATATGGATAAAAGATTTTGTCCTGTAAAATGGTGCTCTTGTAGTTTTCAGCTAGTTTCTTTTCCGGTAAGTATTTATTATGTATGCATATGGTCTAAAGATTTCTAGCTGAATATAACATTATAGCATCTTGTGATGACCTAATCTAAGGTGCTTCTTTTTGTTAGTTTGATGTACTGATATAGGGTTGGGTTTTGAATCCTTTCAATTGGCATTCATATTTGAATGGGTTGTAACTTAATTGGGTGGATTATACAACATACTGGATTACTTTTTGTGGGAAGATTTTATTTATATCAAATCCATCCCCAAATGAAAATATATTAATACTGCCTATAATGTCTCTTCTTGACGTCCCCTCTTAAGGAAATTTCTCTTTACGAATTTTTGGTAGAGCATTATGAAGAACTTCATGAATTTGAGGTGTAATGCGTACTCCGTTAATTGCCCGCCACCGTAAGCATGTTTGAGGTTGTCGACAGACCAGTGGTCATAATTCTTTTGGGCCACGTTTGCTTTGCGAGATTCATTAATTGGAACTTGTGTATTAGCTGAGATTCTGAGATTCGAGCCAATTAGATTGGTTGTTTGGTAGCCATGATTAACTGAATAGGATGATCGTACATATTATGCAGATGGTTGTTTGGTATCCAAGATTGAATAAGATTGAACTAATATTAAAATACAATTTACGTTATTACCCTCGATCGTTAAAATTTTTCAAGGCTTATTTTTCAAATTATGCTTTAGCCATTTTGCAGCAACAACAACAACAACAACAATAATAATAATAATAATAATAATAATAATAACAACAACAACAACAAAAAGAATAATAATAATAATTTAAATTCTTTTTTAAGAAGGCAATGAAGTTTTTATATTTTAATTTTTATACTTTATAATATTTAATTTGATTGAATAATAATAATTTATTATTATTTAATAAAATTATTATTATTCAATAAAATTACATATTGTAAAAGATAAAATAATAATAATAATAATTTTTTTTATTATTTAATAAAATTACATATTGTAAAATATAAAAATAATTAATAATAATAATTATTATTTAATAAAATTATATATTGTAAAGTATAAAAATAATTAATAATAATAAATTTGTAAAAGTAAGGGCAAAACAAAGGATAAAATGGTAAATTCAAAGTATTGGAATAGTTAATCTTAGAAAGCCAAGATTCAATTTCATCCCCTCCCTTGAGATTATAATCTCGAGATTAGATCCATCACATTGTGGGCCGCGTGAGATTAGGTAAAGGCCCGCAATTATAATTTTGACAACCAAACGATTAATTAGTCGAGATTAGCCGATATGTGAAGGCCTTTTTTTGGCTAATCTTGCGAAGCAAACGAGGCCTTGATATGTTGGAGTTCAAAGATAATTTTTTGTATAATTTTGGAATGGGCTAGTTTTTAGTCATGCTGAAAAAGAAAAGCAGGGGCTCAGGTCACTTCGATGCGATATGAGGTTCAAGGCCGAAATAAATGGCCTATGACCCAGTCAGCCAAACAAAGAAAAAAAAAATTCAAGACAATTAGCTCTTATTTGTAAAGGTTGTTAGGTTAGTGAATAACAAATGACAAAAAAATAAATATTGTTATAATTAAAGATGTCAAAAATAATAGTCATGTGAGTTTGAAGAGTTCAAATTTCAAACAAATTGCATAACTACCATATCTAATAATAAATGAGCACTATTCATTTCAAATGCTCAAGTAGAACAAGCTAATTTGACTTGAAGAACAAGGAAAAATGGTTGCATCTTGAAGATTATACAAGGGAGCTGGATTCACCAACACAAAACAAGTCTACACTTCAATCAACAATCAATCAAGAAGTTTACACTTCTTTGATTCTTTAGCTCAAATGAACCAATATTAGCTGAGTTCAATAGGTAGAAATCGTTATGCGAGTATTCGTAGTCATGCCCATTTGACTCGAGATGATGTTATTAATATGTTCACTCTGTAGCGTTACAAGGTCATAGCCATCACTCATCCGTTTTGGGCTCGATTTGGGATGAGATACTAATGCGATTGAGTAGTATCCCGCATTCATGTCGAGTTATAGCCAAAGTCTTCAATGCTCGTAGGATAGTACAATTTTTTCAATGCAGTCACGTATAGTCATCGTACGGACTCATCAACGCGTTTTACTTGTAGTCAAAGTCCATGGCAGTCTTTCAATGCATTTGAGTTGTAGCTATGGTCCGTGTCATCAAGACATGTGTTTGTAGATAAAGTTTGTAATGTCCACGGCGAATAACCATCGTCTTTTAATGCAGCTTCTCACTTTGCATTTTTAGACCCTTTTCGATCTCGAGTACTAAATTTTAAGTCATACATTCAGTTGTAGGCGTGTAGAACCTTAGGGGTAGTGTGTGCCTATTCCAATACAATCGTTTTCGGGATAGAAGTCAAAGGTGCAATTTATCAAAATCAAATCGAAAAGACTTCACATTGTGCGTTCATTTGCACATTGGCATACACGCATTAAACAAAAACTCATTTCGAAGTTGCTGTTTTCATATCAAATCTAGTGATTTCGAGCCTTGAGTGAACACATCGAATTGGCACATTGTCAATTTCTAGCATACCGAGTAGGGTTGTCAATTTTCACATATAATTTTGGCACGTTGGGATACCCATCCCTTGATCAATCCACAGTGTACAAATTTTTATGTAAACATATAAAATTAGCACGCTTGGTAGGACGGTGTCTAGGGTGTTGAAAATGTTTTGTCTATACATTGATCTTAGGAAGCACTTTTATTCTATTTTATTGCATATCTAAATCCTTTATTAAAAAATCACAAAAAATTGGTATGGGACTACGCTTGCGGAGCTAAACCAGAAGCGAGCATGACAATATAGTGAGCGAGTATGAAATGGAACGCGATGCCAAAGAGAGAGGTGGAAATGATCCCCCTCCCAACATTCAGACAATTATTGATAGGCTTGGACAGAATTAAAGAGCGCTTGCAGAAGTGCTAATTCAAGAAGCACCTGCTTTATTGGCCAGAGCGACCAAATATGGTTGGGATGCACTGTATGTCATGGAAAAATGAATCGAGCCGCAGATTCTAGGAGCTTTAGGAGAGAACAAAAAAAAGGGTCGAAGAGGGCTGAACTCATGTCTTCCATGCTAGTCACTCCGAATGTCCGATCTACACTATGAAATGAACATGCGCAACATGGCTGATTTGATTCCTTTTCCCTAGGGTTTAGGGTTCCTGATTTTACATTGTTTAATGGGGATGAGTCACAAACCACAATTGAACATATTGCTAAATTCACCATATAGTGTGGGGAAGTTGGAATGGATAACAATTTAAAATTGTGTTTGTTTCCTAATTCTCTAATCGGTGAAGCTTTTTTGTGGTATATCAAGTTGAAACCAGGTTATGTTCCAGACTGGCCAACCATGGAAAGTCTATCCTATAATCACTTCTATTGACTACCTCATGAGGTATGAATATCGAAATTAACCAATATGAGACAAATGCCAAGGGATTCAGCCGAAAAATACACGTGTAGATTTGTTCAAGCCATGCATTTTTTGTCCAATAATAATGCCTGAAGAGAGTTACATTAGTTTGGCCATAGGGGGTATGCGTATCAAATTGAAAAGAAAATATTTGGCCAAGGATTTGCGTTTATATTTGACCTAATCAAACATGTAAATAAATATGAAAAGTTGTTAAGAGAGGAGAACCATAGAGGTTACTACAACAAGGCCATTCACTATCAAGTTGGCTTAATTGAAATTCAAGATGACCAAGTTAGTGTCGAATAGGGTCATTGGGAGAACGAAGTGGGTTTCACCCAAGTCGTTTGCCAAAAGAATACGATTTGTCCAGCTTTAGTAAAAACAAGGGCATTGCAACCACGCATCAAAATGCCTCCTGGCATGTTAAACAAGCCAGAATTCTGTTCCGATACGAAAAGGTGTTACGCTTTTGATATCTCAAAAATTGAGGCTATTTTTAACTAGCTATTGGTTGATGGCAAAATCAAATTCATAATGATCATAGAATGCCACGACCAAAGAACTAAAGGGTAAGTATTATTGCAAATTTCGCAATGCCTGGACTTATAATCCTAAAGATTTTTTGGTTTTCAAGTGGTTGATCCAAAATTGTTTGGATAATGGCATTTTACACTTCTTACATGAATGGATGAATAAAAAGCATATAGGGATCGGCAAGGAGCCATTCAGGGCAGAAGGCGTAAACATGGTTAATGTACAAGATGGAGTAATCGAAATCGAAAACCAACAGAATGAGCAAATGGAAGTACCACAAGAGTTTCAGTTGGGACTCTATGCGAGGTCCCATTCTGAAATGGTAATAGTACCATGGGTCTATTTGACAGGAACAAGGAGTTCATATTATTCTTGGGCCAATCCTATAGCTAGTTTTTCTATTATTCCACAGCTCACTTGCCATATCCCCCTCCTTATACACTCAGGGGGCATTGTGCCAAAGAAGCATCATCACGACTTGTACGTAAGGGAAGTAAAAGAGATCAAAGTCTACTTTGAAAGGTTGATAGGGAAGCAAGTGATAAGAGGAGGGCATCCTCCAGCCCACCTTGAAGGCGTAAGCTAGTTTGAGAACAGGTTCATTCTAGGTTCGTCAAGCCACCACCAGCTCCAGAAGGTTGTTGGACTACATTAGGGCATCCCGAATTCCCTTACGGGAAGAGGCCTCGCGAAATGACCCGTACATAGCATTGTAGATATTTGAGATAGCATAAGAAAGTTGAACAGCTCAAGAAAGAAACAACCTAGGCTACCAAAGGAAAGCCTATGATATCGATCAATTTGAAGGATAAAGAAGTCATTTGGATCGAAATCCAGCTAAAGAAAAGGACAATCATTCCAATTGTCTCGATAAGTGATGATCGAAGAATGATGCTGTAAATGACATGAAGGATGGCGAAGAAGAGGACCCTTTGGAGGAATGGATTGAAAGATGGAGGCATTGAATCCATATGGAGTACAACATAGTATGGGCACTTCGTCCTAATTTTATGGAGAGATAGGAAGTTGTAAGCAGGCCTTCAGACATAGCTTCAGCCAGTGGTGACACAATCTATATGGAGTGCAACATGGTATGGACACTTTTTCCTAAAATTATCGCTAATGATAGTTGCAGTAATGAAATAGGTTCTAGCAAGGAAGTATGAGATGACAGTGAGTATAAGGACCCCAGTATCCCATACTTGTTATAATATACACATACAACATTCCATATGACAATATACTACTATGAAAGCATAATATCGTGATGGTACATCAAGTGTGCAAAATTTCGGATACAAAATATCAGTTTACAAAGATACATAAGAATGAAACTTGAAAATAGGCAAGTACGCAGCGGAATTTCATGTCTTTCTTCCTAATAAAATGCTTGGAACTGTTCCTACTCTTCTACCTCATTAGGGCTAGCTTCGGTATCATCTAAAACACATCATATAGTTAAGTAGAAATTTTACTCGGTCACATAAGGTGTTTGTGTTTGTTATTTGCACATAACCACATAATTTTCTACATTTACTACCTTTCGTCACCTATCAGTGACGCTTATAACTCCCTGCCTCTTTAAATCACACTTCCTTCCTTATTCTCCAATTCCACCAATTCCCTACCTTATTCTCCGGTGGTCGTATCCAGGGTAATATGCCGAAAATCCTACGACCCGTTCTCTTGAGTAGAACACTCGGTCTACCCGAGGGGGGGATTAGGAGATAGAGGGAGTGAGAACTCTTACAGTCGGCTATCCCATGGTATGTCCCGGCGGAACTCACCCAAAACACTCCAACAAATTTGGGCCCGTTTCACATAATTTCAATTTATTCACATAAGCACATAGTTGTGGGAGTCTTGCTTCCATAGTTCAACGTATTAGAAGATTTCATTAATGTAAAATAATGGAAGATCTTCAATATAATAATATCTTATAAACTTATTTTATCAGACAAGGATATATATAGTTATATATATGTATAAAATGTTATGTTTAAACTATATCAAAACTACAACCAAAACATACATACACACACACATATATATATATATATATATGTACGTATGATATATAAATATATATATACCTATACAAGTCAAAAACAAGATCCACTTGAAAATATATACATCTATATATATATATATATATGTACATATAATATATGTATATAGAGAAACACATGTAGACATATCTTGGTAAAAGAGGGATTTAGCTTTATTTATTTGATAAAATACCCATATCTTGGTAAAACTTTAATAAACATATTTTTATGAAAATAGTATATTTTGTCAAAACTAATACCTTTTTATAGAAACACATCATTTTACCAAATTACTTTATTTCCATAAAATTAACATAGTTTCAAAAACACTATATTGTCATAAAACTAACAGTCTAGTATACTTTCATAAAACTAATACAAGTTTATGAAAACTATGATATTTTCAAAACTATACATAGTTTTTGATAAGAGTTTTACAAAATTAAACATATGTTTTTATAAAGAAATTCTTATAATGTCTTTTGATAATAACTTTTTTGAAGGAACTTATTACAACTACACACATAGTTGCAAAACTTAAATCCCATGGACATCTTGGCACATATTGATCACATAGAACTTTGTAAAAATCACATAACACTCACAAGATCATATGATTACACATAAACATAACTAAGCATATAATGAATAGTTTTTCAAGCATAAAAGGATCATTAAACCTTAACTAACATAAAATCTTGAAATGTAAGAAACCAACATCTAATTTATCATAACATAAGATGGCTTACACACGAATCACACAACATATCAACCACTACATTTTATAATAAATTTATAATAAAGGAAAATCGCTCCTAAATCGAAACTTTGAAGCATGTTTGGCAAAAGCTCTCACCCAATAGCATTAAAGCTTGATTTTAACAAAGCTTTGGCTCATGAGTATGGAAGCTTGCCTTAGTAGGATTATCCTACTCAAGAAATAGAGAAAATCTTCTACTTATATAACTAGAGTAAAGTTTCTACCTTTTCTTTTGAAAGTGTGGTGTCGGGAAAAGGGTGGGAAAGTGGTGTTTTTAGAAGAAAATTGTGTGTGTGTGTGTGGAGTGTGGCTGGTGGTGAGGGAGATGGGGGGTGGGGTTGGGTTGGGTTGGGGTTGTGGTTTTATTTGTAGAGGAGTAAAGAGAAGAAATAGAATTTTATATTATTAAGGTCAATTTATTCATAAATGTAAATTTCACACCTAGCCGAGTAATTTAATTCAATCTTCCACCGTCCCCCTCTATATGGATGACTCAAAATGCTAGGAAGATGAGGACCATACATGTATATATTTTCTAGAAGGATTTTATATGTTTTAGAGGAGATATTCTTGCAAAACAATTATAAAATATACTAAAAATCTAGAATTTATATTTATAAATAATTAAAATCCGAAAATTCAAAAATAAAATAATATATAATGTTTACAAAATTCGAAAATTGTATAATTTATTAGAAAATTCAAAAATGAAATAAATACAGTTCTAAAATATTTATTATATTATTTTTTGAAAAGAATAATTATTAAATAAATTTTCCAAAATAATAATCACAATTTAAAATTAATACTTTAAGGTGTAACACACATTTAGTCACAATTAAAAATCATATATAGTTTTAGAAATCCTTTAAATAATAATTCACATAATAATTGTCACATAATTCATAATTCCAAATATTTAAATAATAGGGTTTACTGGGTCATTACAGGAGTCCATTGCCTTCTTTGTTGGATGTGATTCCGAACAGGCAATCCAGAAGAGTAACACAATCGAACAGATCAAGGCTATGTTCCAGAAACCATTGCTAAGCATGGCGAAACATGTGAAGCGTCTATTCGTAGTTGGCCATCTTGATGGCAAGCCTACAGGCAGAATGTTGGTTGATAATAGAGCTACTATGAAAATTTTGCCTCTCCAGACCATGAAACATATCGAAAAGGAGAAGGTTGCTCTTTTGAAAACAGATGTGGTAATTAGCAATTTCGTAGGTGGAGAGGTTGACATCATGGGTATTCTGCCTGTCGACATAGGCATTAGAAAAAAACTGTTACATCCGCATTCTTTGTGATAGAAGCAAAAACTTCTTATAATGCTTTGTTAGGAAGGCACTGGATTTATTTCGCCGTGTGTGTTCCAACCTTGCATCAATTCTTGATCTTTCTGGGAGATGGCAAGAGTGAACTAGAGGTAGTGAAAGCAGAAGAAAGGTCGTTCATGACCAATGTCAATGTCGTAGAGGCTAGGTATTATTTTGACAATGTTGGACCCTATAGGTTCATCTAACAGGACATATATGGCCGTTCACTTTGTGCCACCTCGTTTGCGGCGCCACTTCGTTTGCGGCGCCACTTAGTTTAGAAGTAGCTATGTCCAAAGAAGTTAGCAAACCTTCCAACATCAATGAGAGGCTGCTTTCTATTTCTCAAGATGTTAATGAAGAATAAGCTTAGCATTGTTGAAGTTGTAATCTATCCGAATAACATCGGATTGAAAGTAATAAATGAAACTATAGCCTTACTGGCTAGAGACCTTTCCGACTATTACAACCGTAATGCCTATGTCATCTATGAGCATGATAAAGATCTCAGTCCGTCAGGTAAGATCACCTTTAGAAGAATTGTGTGCCGCTCTGGCTAAACTTGATGATATCATAATCCAAATTTAAAATCCTGTCATCAAAGTGGAGCTTGGCATCGAAAATGATCACATACCAACATACATTAGTATCTTACTAAGTCCCGAAAACAAAGAGACCATGGTCAATTTACTAAAACAATACAAGGACTGTTTAGCATGGAACTACGATGAGATTTCTGGTCTCAGCAGGGACTTGGTTGAGCATTGTGTTCCTATCTTGCCGGATCTTAAGCCATGGAAACAACCTCTTTGAAGGATGTCCAAAGAAGTCTATTTTCTAATCAAAGAAGAAATTATGAGGTTGCTTAAGGCAAACTTTATTGAAGTGGTAGAATACCCTGAGTGGGTGGCCAAAGTGGTGCAATCATCAAAGAGAATGGCAAACTTAGGATCTGTATAGATTTTAGGGATTTAAATATGGTGCTTCCACAAGACGAGTACACGATTCCAATGGCTGGGGATGGTAATGGATCAAGCCTAGTACGGGTTTGGCCAAACCTAAGACTTGACTCACAGCAATTTTTTAGACCCAAGACCCGTACCAAACCCGCTTGAACCCGACGGGTTGAACTCGTCAAATCCGAGAGACATAAAAATTATGTCTCTTCCCTTTTCTTTGCATTAAAAAATTAGAGACTCTAATGTGATATAAGAGTAAGAATAAAAATCAATGTGATATTCCTTTTTCAACAATTGAACTATAAGCTAGATTAGAAAAAAGAAAACTCAAATCTTCCACAATAACAATGAATTATAGAAATCTCATAGCTTCCAAAAAGTAAGTCCACCAATAAAGTTGAAAAACTTCTAAGAAACAGAGACGATGGGAGATCTGACTCGCTTAGACTTGTGAGTCCCATTTAACGAGTGACCGCGGTGGCCACGGTAAGTGTCGGAGTTCGTGGTGAGTAGAGGTGGCCATTGGGAAGTTGGTAGTAATGGTGCCAATGATGGGGGTGAAGAAAAGGAGAAGAGGTTGAAAGTGAAGAGGAAGAATAGGTTTGTGAACCCTATGTGTGAATTTTCTAAAAAAAAAAGCATATATGCATATATAGAATTATATTTATATAATATAAAATATACAAATATATATACAGGTCGATTTTGGGGTGGGTTTGTCTAAAATTGAAACCCAGCCCGAACTAACTCCAAGCGGGTTGGGGACCCGCGAAACTCGACCCATTGCCATCCCTACCAATGGCTGACATGATGATTGATGCCGATGGCAATGCGGGCTGTAATTAGATCTTTGTGGCCAAAGTGGACATCCTGAAATTGGCTTTCTAATGCCCGAGGGGCATTGGTACTTTCCAATGGAAGGTTATGCTGTTTAGTCTTAAAATACAGGGGCCACGTATCAAAGAGCCACGTATCAAAGAGCCATGAATTGTATTTTTCATAACAGCATAAATGATTTCATCAAGATCTATATTGCCGATCTAATCATTAAGTGTAACGATCTGTACTTCGTTAGCTATATCTCGAATGTTACACATAAAAGTTCTTTTATTTAATCATACATGATAGAGTATTGAAAACATAACAATGATCATTTTCTTTTCGAAGTACAAAACAACGAGTAACTAATTCTTCACTTCATAATTCCCTATAATATTGCCTGCTATATCCTTGCAAACTTCTTCCCCTAAAATAACGTACATAAAATGGATCAACATCACAGTTGAGTAGAAATTTTAACCAAATCATATAAGGTGATAGTGTGTGCATTAAAGGCATATAAGCACATTATGTCACATATTTTCACATTTCTTTTACCTTTGGATCACTATTAGTGATTTCAACTTCCTTATAACTCCCAACACATTTCTCCTTTCCTACCTTATTCTCCAACAATATCAATTCCTACCTTATTCGCCGGTGGTCGTATCTTGAGATTATGCCAAATTCCTACATCCCACTTCAGTACACGGAACACTCCATCCATGTAAGGTGGGATTAGGACCAGGGATGGCGAGAACATATATTAAGATCGGCAAGCCCGTTGCTGCCCGGCCGAACTCTGCCCCATCCCTACCGTCACACATCGGGGCCCGGCATGCACAATTAAATTTTCACATATGAACATGCTTTTGCACATAGAAAACTTAATTTTAATTAAACATGATTTGCCTAACATGATAAGAATATAAAAACATATTATAACATAATTATATCTAACTATATGCAAGCACAATGACATATGATATGAACATGAAATAGATGATTATAAACAAGCATGAAAAATAATAATTGTAAATTAAAATTCTAACATGCCTATACTAAAACTCATATAATTTGGAAAAACCTCTACCTTATTCTAGTTTTCTTGATAGCTCTCTATATATAGAAGTGTATAGGTGTGAGTGTGTGTAAAGTAGTGTGTGTGTGTGTATGAACGTGAGGGGTGTGTGTGTGTAGAGTAGTATGCGTGTGTGTACCTGAAGAGTGTGTGTGTTTGTGTAGAAATGAAGGCAAGATCCTTCCCCTATTTATAGTGTTTTAGCAAGAAAGGAGATTATTTTATTTTGTCATTGATTACAACTTTCCAACTAAGCTTTATATTAATTGTGTTCACACTAGATTGTGGTTATAATTTACACAATTGTTAAGCCTAATGTTATGAGTTGTACCCTAAATTCCCTTATGTGTTAATCTAATTTGTTAAGATGCTAACAAGTGTTTTCAAATGTTAGCCA
This sequence comes from Petrea volubilis, assembly GCA_026212405.1. NCBI lineage: Eukaryota > Viridiplantae > Streptophyta > Magnoliopsida > Lamiales > Verbenaceae > Petrea > Petrea volubilis. The sequence continues at coordinate 26,192,060 of CM047875.1, read as the reverse complement.
ATTTATATAGGATTAATACAAGTGTATTTTAACTTGATTTTTCTAGTATTCTAGGTGTAAAAGTTCATTTAATGTAGAAAATGACATTTGAAGGGTGTGTTATAATTTTTAACTACTATATATGTATAAATATATATATAGACAGGTTATATATATATATATGTAAATGTAGATTTTCTTGGTTTTTTTTATAATATGTGTATATCTATATGTCTATATATATATACGACTATATAGATATATAAATATATAAAATATGTACATAAATATGACTATATAAATATATAGATATAAGTGTTTAGAGTGTATATTAAATATATAATTAAATATTGTTAATAATATAATATGTGTTTAGTTATTAATGTAAGTATATTTATAGACGACTATATAGATATAAATATATGTAATTAAGTAAATTAAGTATTGTTAAACATATAAAGTGTGTTTAGGACTAATATGTAATTAATTTAAATTATTCATGTAAGGGTATTATATGTATATATATATATATGAATTAATATATTTTGTTTAGCATAATAAATAATATTTTTATTGTGTGTATGACTATCATATTTCTAGCACATAAAAAGAATTGATAAAATTTACACAATTTCTAAATGTAATTACTAATTATTCATATATTAATAAGAAATACCGGGTTATTACATTAAGTCTACTATTTTTGCTTAACACCTGGAGCATATAACTAAGGCTTTTTAAAGAATGAGAAAATTTCAATTGAAGCTAAACCCACTGTAGTGTTTATTTGGGGTGGCTGCAGACCACTTTCTCTGGTTTTTAGTGCACAAGAAAGGCATCGAAGTGGAATCCAAGAAGGCGAAGGCCATTCTGGCAAGCCAACCACCTTGACCGAAGAATGAGCTTCAACAGTTTCTCGAGAAGGTAAATTACTTGAGAAGATTCATTTCGAATCTTGTCGATAAGCCTAAAATCTTCTTACCTTTGCTTGGTGGTCCTATTCGAATTCCCTTGTACAAATAATCAGGCTGAGTATGAAGCCTTGATTCTCGGGCTCAAATTGCTACATAAGTTAGGAGCCTCCGACATTAGCGTGATCTGAGATTCCCTTCATCGTTTTAAGATAGACAAGGGTGGGTGACCTAACCGACAATGCCATTGAAAAGGTGTAACCGGAACAGAGAGAGCATGAGCATCCATAGGTGTATTCACTGTGTGTAAATAGTAAAGGCCTGTAACGATCCCGTAATTCCTATTATTCAAATAATTGATATAAACTCTTATGGTCTTAAAAATGTCATTTTTACTTTTTGTTTCACATTTTAGCCTGATTTTTAGGATTCATTGAAAGCTAAAGTGCTAATTTTCAAATTTCGATTACCACTCTTGGAAAATTCGTCTATTAAATACTTATGAGTTTTCAAAAATAATATAAATAAGTATTCTAGATTTTTATGCATGGAGAAGATACAATTTTTATGACGACCCCGAAATCCCATTATTATTATTATTATTATTATTAGATTAATACTATCATTATTGGATACATACATGCATACATTTTTAATTGCAACGTATAAGGTACATTACATAAGGGTACATCAACAAAAGAGAGTCTCGACTTGCTAGTTTACTATTGATACATAGCAAAAGCAAAAACCCAAAACAGGTACGCAGCGGAAAATCCTACATCCTTCTTCCTAATAAAATGCTTCAAAAGGTTCCTCCTCCTCACCATCATAAAAGCTATCTTCGGAAGCATCTAAAATATAATATAACATGGAATCAACATACGTTGAGTAGAAACACTTCTTTATACACATAAGGTGCTCGGGTGTCAAGTGCACATTAGTTACACATAGCACATATATAATTTCACACTTTCTACCTTTCGTCACCTGACAGTGACCCTTATAACTACCCAGGCCGAAATAACAACCAGCACATTTCTCCCGCCAGCCTTATCCTCCAATGGTCGTATCCCGGGCATACACCTTAGTATTGTTCTACGACCCTCTCTCTTGAGTAGATCCCTCCGTCTACCCAAGGGGGGGATTAGGAGATGGAAGGGTGGTGAACTCTCCCGGCTACTCAATAGTATGTCCCGGTGGAACACCCCCCAGACCATTCCAGCACATATGGGCCCATCCACACAATTGCAATTTGTTCACATATGCACATAATCATAGTTTAGCAAAGTAAGCTCCACACTTATAAATGAAAGCTTTATATTTGCTTAGTAAGCATATGTAAATAGATAGTAGCAAAATATGTAAATAGATAAAATATAAATATAAATATATAAACATAACTAGTATAAATATATAAATATAAAGACTAAAATATAACTAGTATAAATATACTTAAATATATATAGATTAAAAGATAACTAATATAAATATATAAAATATATAAAATGTGATATAGATAAGTTTACATATATAAAGATGATAGAAAAATATATAAACTATATAAAGTGTGATATAGATATAAGATGATTGAAATTATCTACATATGTATATAAACCAATAAAATGAATATAATTATATATATACTTATACGTACCATATATATATATATATAGATTAAAGTAGTCTTACTAAGTATTACTAAGTATATAATTAGTCTATAATAAGTAGACATATATATATACGTACATAACTATATATATATATACCTAATCTCTAATAAATTAGTTAAATGAATAGATAACAATACTTTAAATATTTACATATATATACATGTATATTTCTATAATCATCAAAGTAGGCATAAAACTATACAATAAAGTATAACAAATAGATATGTGGAGCTTTCTTCACAAATACTTTCAAGACAACATAGGATATTCTCCTACTAGCTCAATTAAAGAATCATGGTCTCATACTACTTCATATAAAGCATAAAACTCACATAATAATTCAAATAAAACATAAGAATGCCATGTTATTGTAAAAAGGCACAATAATCACATAGTTTTCCAAGAAAGTATAGTAAGCACATAGAACTCCAAATAAGCATACTAATCACATAAGATCTTCAAGATCATGCTCATAATACTATCCATCCTTCAACTTCCTCCCAACAAGAGTTAAACATGATAAAATGAACTATAAAGTAACATGAAGCTAGCAACATAACTAAATCCCTCAACTTGGAGGTATGTTTGGCAAAAGCTCTCACTCTAGGCCATTCAAGCTTGTTCTTTTACATTGCTTGGGCACAAGAGTATGGAAGCTTGCCTAATCTCCTCAAGAAGAAGAAGAAAAACCCTCTACTTAAGGTATAAAGAAGAGTTCCTACCTTAGTTCTTCAAAGTGTGTAGTAATTTGGAGGAAGTGAAGTGTTTGGAGGAAAAATGAAAGAGAGTGTAAGAGCAAGAGAGAGTGCACGGTTTTGGGCTGGAAAAATGGCTGAAAAATGAGGATTTTGGTATATATGGTCTTGTGTAATTATCTTCCATGTATTAGACACAAATATCCAATTATTAAATTCCACTAAATACCTATTCCATACATTATACATGGCTATATATGCTTACACCTATTCTTACTAAATACCATGTATATATATGTGGGTATGTGTGTGTGTGTATATGTAGCCATGTACATCACCACTAATATATAGTTATTTATGTATATGAGGTTCAAGAGTATGTATTAGTAAAGATATTTTGATAAAATATAAAATAAAATCAACTAAAATCAAACAAAAATATATATATTCTGAAACTCTTATTTATTAAGTATTTTATTGCTTATTTCTCAGCAAAAAAAAAAACGAAAATTGGGGTTGGAGAGGTGAAAAGACCAAAATACCCCTTGTTTTGCCAATTTTTCGAAAATTGCCCAAAAATAGAAATAAAATTATAAAATTCGAAAATTAATTTTTATAAGTCAAATAAAACCTAGAATATTTATTTGTATTATTATTTTAATTTTTGGATAATAATTAAGCATTTTAAAAATTAGATTTCAAATTAATAACTTAAATACAATGTTTTCCGAAAATTACTAAAATGCTTGGAAAAATAGGTAAAAGTTGAAAATAATCTATTAAAAATTTCTGGAAGTTTAGAAGGATCAAATGCATAAAATTTTAAAAAAATATTTGGAATTTATAATATTTTATAAATATTTAGGTAGTAAAATGCTCACTAGTTCACAAATAAAATCGTATTTGAAAAAATAATCTCTAGAAATCAATAACTCACAAAATAATCCTATAAATTTTGTATAATATAAAATATGTAAATAAAGGATTTACCGGGTCGTTACAATTTTGAATACATTCCATAATTTTCAAATTTTAGAGGCATTTGACATTCAAACACAATTTTCGAAATTTTATGTCATAAATTGAAATTTTCGAAAATATAACTAAAACATTTTTAATTTCTGGGAAATATACATATAATTTCAGGTTTATAAAGTTTAAATTTCATGATTTTGGAATTTTTCTAAATTATTTATGAATTTTCGGATTTTATGCCCTAAAAACCCCTAAAGTATAGGTAAATTATATTTTCTACCCCTAGATATTATTTTTCTTTCCTAATATGAATAATTTTATATAATATACAAGAAATAAATTATTTTTTTCAGATATTTTAAGGGAGGGGGACGAATTTTTGGAGGGGTTTTGGGAGATAAAATTATAAAAGAGTAAATATTTGGCTTGTATTAAGTCTTGCCCTCCAAGTTGCTAGATACAATGTATTTATACACTTGGCCAATACCTTCTAGATACAAGAACACATGCTTGGCTCATGTTAAAGTAGAGCAACACTTAAGCTACTTAGACCCAAATACTTGGCCAATTAGGATAATAATTAGATAAGGACTTAATGCTATTTTAATGCTATGTCTTGTTATTAGTATATATGTAAAATTACTTGGAAAAATACCAAAACCACCACACACACACCCTAAAATCCGACCACACACACACACACACTTCATTCCTCTTGTTTTCATTCAATTTTCCTCATATCCTTCAAGTCTTGAAACCCTCTCACCCCTTCAAACACTCTCCCTACTTCAAACCCTACAAGAAGAGGAAGAAGACATATCAAGGTAGAAATTGGCCTATGGCATGAGTTAGGGTTAGAATTTATCAAACTCTTAGTATTTTATCTTCCCAATTAGGCCTAGGAGGTGACCACAAGTTGGTTTCCATCTTGGGTCCAAGGGGATACAACATGTGTTAGTTATATATGTGTTTATGATGCATGTTAGGTTACAATCTTTGAATACACATGCTGAAATTTGTTGAACCTATGCTTAAGTGATGCTTGAGTTCTATGATTATCATGTTTTATATCTTCTTATAGTCTTAATTATGTGCTAGAAGCTAAAATTTTAAGGTTTCAAAGCTGAAAAATTTGAGGTGTACACATGCTGAAATCACTGTTCATGTAGAAACTTTGGCTTTCGAAGCTGAAAAGTTCGATTTTTGCACGGTTGGAAAATCCGAAAATTTCCAACCAAAAACCTGGTTTATATACTTTAAATTCAGTGTAGAATAAGCTGTCGAAATAGGTTTTGAAAAGCTGGAGGTTTGGGTTACGAGAACTGGAAATTTCAGCGGTTGCGCGCTAAAAGTGTTTCGTATCGCAGTCTGCAAATTCCAGCTCTCGTAAGCTGAAATCTCGATATTTTTCCAAATAAAAGTCTATTTCACAACCTTAGGCACATATGTGAAGAGTTTCAGGAGGTTTGAAGGCTTGAAATTTATGTTCGTATGAGCTAATGTCGGTTTCGCAAAATCGGAAATTGTGTTACTTCATGCTGAAATTTGTGCACTAGCTACTGAAATGGTTTGTGTTATACTGAAATTGTGATTCAAATGTGTTGAAATTATGTGTGTAAGGGCCCTATATGATTTCGGTGTGGATGGGGCTAGAGTTCGGCCGGGCGGCAATGGGCTTGCCGGTCTTAAAACAGTTCTCGCCATCCATGCCTATTCCCATCTTGCATGGACGGAGTGTTTCATGTATTGGTTGTGGGTCGTAGGAATTCGGTATATGCCCGGGATATGACCACCGGTGTGTTTGGTTGGGCACCAAGATTGGTTGGAATTGGTGCAAATATTGTGATTGCATTACGGCATGGCGAGATAAGGTAGCTGCCCATCGAGGTGGAAAATGGTAACAATGTGTTGGATTGTGATGCTCTTGTGAGCTGAAATTTATGTGATTTGATCAGAACTGAAATTTATATGGTTTTATGTGTAGTTTTATGTGCTTTTATGACAATATGCAAATTCACACGAACACCTCATGTTGTATGCGAATTTCTACTCAACATGTGTATATGTTGACATCATTTTCTATTATGTTTTAGCCAGATTTGAGACCCCTGAAGATAGGAACAAGGAAGATGTAGGAGGACGCTTCGAGGCATTTAGTTAATTATCTATGTTGTGCTAGAAACTTGATAGTTAATTTGTGTATACATTGTATAAGCGACTTATGTAAACGTTCCTTTTGAATAATAATACGCTTGTTTGGGTTTGTTACGCTATATGTTAGCACGTTTAATGAGATGGTTATGAATAGATGTTTTATAATTAGCTAGAGGTTTCGGGGTGTTACAAGGCCACTATGCTCACGACTACCACCAACTGTCTTCCCTGTGTGTAGATCCTGAAAGACACAATGGGATGGAAAAAATGTTACGTAGCAATATTGAGACTTAGTAAGTTGACTAATTGATAACAAACTTATAGGAAAACTTGGAGCAAATAGGAAATTATTTAGAGTAACAGCTTGAGTGGGTGTGACAACACCCGAACCTAAGACTGGAGAATAGGAGCTATCTACTAAGTGAATAGGATTTAGAGATGGTGACAAAGATAATGAGGAAAAATGGGACTTATTACCAGTGATGTGGGTGGAGGCACCGGAATCTAATAACCAAGGCTCACCCTGAGATGCTAAGAGGCATCTGTAGTTTGGGAAATTGAAGAGGCAGTGGAGTGAGCTGAATGAGTCTGCACAAGCTTGTCATATTCTTCACAACTTAAAAGGATATGATTTGAGGCTGGCGGAGAGGGATAAGTATTAGCGGGAATAACATTAGCCCATTCTGGCTTACTGAACTTTAATAATGATTAGAGGCATGATTGGTACGACCACAATGCATATGCGGAGGAAATTTTCCACGACCACCACGGCCGCGTCTAGTACTAGATGTATTACCCCTAGAATTACTGCGGGCATGACCACGAACAGTTGAGGCTAACGCCTCAACAGTAGGAGTATGTGAGCCCGAGGCCTACGTAGATACATGTAAAACTCGGGAGAAGGCAGTGGGCAAGGTCAGAACCGTATCACTAGCTAAAATTTGATCACGGATTGGCTGAAGAGAGTTATCTAATCCAGACAAGAATTTTGCCACCCAAAATTCTTCCCACTGAGATTTGTGGGTTTCTAGATCACATTTCAATGGGTGGTACAAGAGAATCTCATCATGAACGCCTTGACAAGAGAATAGTATTCGGCTACGTTTCTACAATCCTGTATTAATGAAAAAAAATTCTCATAGAGCTCAAATACTTGAGATACTTTGTTCATGTTAGCACACATGGCGTGGACGGTATCCCACATTTCTTTTGCTATGGCCAAAAACATCAAATTCAAGGCAACGGATTCTTCCATACTATTTAGTAAACATGGCATAACAACATACTCATCCTTTTGCCATTCTTTGCATTTAGCATCTTTTGAATCCGGAGGGTCTGAAAGGATGTGGTCTAATTTTTCATTAGACCTGAGAAATAATTTAGAGGATTGAGCCCAAAGGAGATAATTTCGGCCGTTCAATTTAATAGTAGTACCCATAGGAGTTTTAGGTTCAAGAGAGGACGCCATCGAATTGTTTTTTTATTTTTTTATGTTTTTTCTCTTTTTCTCTTTTCTTTTGTTTGTTTTGTTTGTTGTTTTTTTTTTTCTCATTTTTGGTTTTTTTTTTGTGGTGAGTAATAAATACAATATAAGAGGTAATAGAAAAAAAGGGAGCACACAAGTTGAACGCAATTCAGTCAATGAGAAACAGAAAATAGATCTTTGAGAGAAATTCGGAGAGAGGGAACGAGAAAACATCCCGAAGAAGTTTGCACGCAGGTCGCGGGAGGAGACAGTCCATGAGGAGCTCGCATGTTCGGGAGTAGAGAGTCCTCCAGTAGGAGAGGGAGTTGGGAACACTTGAGAGTTGCACGAGAGTGAGATGGCGCAATGGGGAGGCACAAAATACATAGGAAAGAAGAGGGTGCAAGGGGGTGGATTCCTAGCGCTGTGAACACTAGGGTTCTGGGACACCATCGAAACTAGGGTTTGGGTGGGGAGGGAGGGAGACAGTGGCGATTGAAACTAGGGTTTCGGGAGGAAATTTGACGGCGCTCGAAACTAGGGCTTGTCCTCCCTTTCCGTCTCTTTTTCTTACATATAAATTAAATCGAGAACCTGCTCGATACCGAGTGAAGAGAGAAGAACTGGAGTAAAGTTTTCTATATGTATTATTTACACTAATCTAATCTCATTGTAAAGAGATTAGCTAGATATATGTACATGGAAATATTTCAATAATACGATACGTAATTCAAGGCACTTATTTTTCTAGGGATATTCTAACATGGGGCATACGGAATGACACAACCAGTAACCATATTATCAAACTGATAGCCATAAGTTAGATCTCGTACAACCAAAAATGATGCCCATCTCTCCCTATCATGAAAATGGGAAGGCATGGAACCATGATGATAGAACGTCGGTTCATCAAAGCAGAGGCACGTCCACTCAGGCTCACTTCCATCCCGAGGGAGATAGAATTGATCAAAAGCGTGCTGGGTGTAATTGGCGGTGGAAATGGTAGTACGCACCGAAAAGCTGGTGAGGGGCTCCTCAGACTTTCTTACTCGTCTGGACCTACCACACAAATTTGGGAAGTAGGTCTGAAGCCACATTTGTACCAGCACAAACTCCCATGTTGGATTTCTCTCTTTTTGGGGTATTTCCTCACTTTGGTTAGCTTCTTTAGGCCCTTGTAAATGAAGGCTAAAACAGTTGGGCCAAGAGCTAATTCGGCCCCAGCAGCTAATGCCCAATAATATGCCAAAAATTTTGCTATTTGTTGACAAGATAGACTATGAAAAATGTACCTGTAGATCCATGGGGCTAGAAATTGAACATGTTGTTCATCTAAAATAGAGGTGAAGTTGTTAATGAAATGGGCAATAATTGCCCATAGCTGGTTATAGCTTTGGACTCCCGGGAAAAATGAGAAAGCTCGAGGATTGGAAGGTCATACTTCATCTTGGCGCTGATTAGTAGGCTGGTGGGTCTAAAGCCCACCATCTCCTTCAAATCTAGAAAAGTCGAAGTCTTGGGCCCAACAACCAAATGGAAAGTATTGTCTAATTTACACGAGAAAGGTAGAGTTTCTTGAGAGAATTCAAGATCAAGGCTATAAAATTGGTTTATTCCTTGAATTGGCCTGTAAATCCCAGCAAGCTTCCAAGTGCCTGCGTGCACGGCTTCAACCTGATTGCACCATGTTATGAAGTCACGTTGAAGCTTGAAATTTGGACAACATGGCCAGTTATAGATGGTGTTCCCAAAGATATTGCCCATAGGAAATGGCAGGCTTTCTTCGAATAACACTAGATCACGAGGATAGTCTTGGGGAATCTCGCTGCCAAGAATGGGGCCAGGGGCAAAAGATTTCCTGTAGGAGAAGATAGCAGAAGTATTGGTTGCCATGGCTGGGAAGTTGCTGGAATTGGAGAGAAGAAGGGGAAAATTCATAATTAATTTAGAAAAAAATCCTAAAATTATGAAATTTAATGTTTATAAATATGAAATTATATGTATATGTCTCAGAAATTAAAAATGTTTTAGTTATACTTTTGAAAATTGTGATTTAGGACTTAGAATTTCGAAAATTATGTTAGAATGTCTAATTCTTCTAAAATTTGAAAAATCATGTAATTTATTCAAAATTGATCTTCTCCATGCATAAAAGTCTAGAATACTTATTTATATTGTTTTGAAAACTCATAAGTATTTAATAGATGAATTTCCAAGACTGGTAATCGAATATCGAAAATTAACACTTTCCCGTTCAAATTGTAAGTTAATCTCAAAAGCAGACTAAAATCTGAAAACAACAAGTAATAATAAAATTTACAAGAAGCAAAATATTTTAAATCAATTATTTAAATATTAAAGATGTAATGACCCGGTATTTTTAAGTATTTTAAAAGTTAATTATATGATTAAATTATCTAGTGTTTTATGTGATTATTATTTTGTGCGCGAACTAGGTGATTAAATTGTTTAGTGTTTTATTATTTTATAAGTGAAATGTGCAATAACTACTATGTTTTCACTTTCTACTTATTTAAGATTAATATATTCATATATATATATATAAATTCATACATATATATACTTACATAAATAGATCTATATATCCATATATATGTAAGTTCGTATATATATCTATACATTAATAACTAAATTAATACATACTAATCATAAACACTTTATAGGATTAACAATATTTAATTATTTATTTATCTAAATAGCCGTAATATATATATATATATGTGCATGTTCTAACTATAATATATATATATATGTGTGTGTGCATGTTCTAACTATAATATATATATATATGTGTGTGTGCATGTTCTAACTATAATATATATATATAGGTATATGTATATCCGAAAATCACATATTATATAGGTATATGATTTTTCTAATTTATTTTTGATAATTCTAATATTTATTCTTGATAATTCCTAGTATTAAATGAATTTTTACACTTGTTACAACTCTTCTAGAAATTGAAACACTTGTATTATTTACATTAACCTAGACTTCCATTCATCAATATTAGAGCACACCTAATAACATTTAGGCTTATTACTAAGCATGTATGCATTTATTAAATATTGATGAGTAAGATGAATGTAATTATGAAAAATTGACATAATTAATTTTTAATAATGTGTCTTAACCAACCTCTATAAATAGAAGCTTGAGTTTTAGTTTACATCATATACACACACTCCCACAAGCACACACATACACGGATTTCTACACACACACACATATATATATAAACACAAGACAATCACACACACACACACACGGTACATACATATATATATATATATATATATATAAACACAAGACAATCACACATACACACACGGTACATATATATATATATATATATCAAGACAATCACACACACACACACGATACATATATATATATAAACACAAGACAATCACACACACACACTTCACGTCACTCACACACAATTCTCACTCTCTCACACACACATAGATATATAAATATATCTATATAAATATCAAGAAAGCTAGTTTAAGGTAGGAATTTTCTTAATTACATAAGTTAATTTCTAGTGATAGTTTATTATTTTATTATCATGATATTATGCTTCATTATGCTACTACAAGTTATTAGAAAGTATGTTTCTAATTATATTCATGTTTTATATTCCTAGAATTAGTATAAAAACATGTACATTTATTATTGCAAAATATGCTCTTAGTATGCTTTTATATTTAAAGTTATAAGTATGGAAGTATGTTCCTTATGTGGAATTATGTGAAAATATGTGACAATCTTTATTTGTGCATGCCAGGCCCAAATGTGTTATCGGTGTGGATGGGGGTGAGTTCGGTCGGGCGGCAATGGGCTTGCCGGTCTTAAAACAGTTCTCGCCATCCATCCCATCTTGCATGGACGGAGTGTTCCATGTTTTGGTATTGGTTGTAGGGAATTGGCATAATCTCGAGATATGGCCACCGATGTGAACGGATGGAATCGATGTGGACGGATGGAATATTGGGGTTAATGATGTGAACGGTTGGAATATTGTACTGTGGGAGACATAAGGGAGTCACCAATAAGTGACTCAAAAGATAATATTATGTGAAATATTATGTGAAATATTATGACTATGTGCACATGTTATATAACGAGCACCTTATGTTATTAAGTGAAAATTCCTACTCAACGTTTATGTTGACCCTTTCTCACTGTGATAATTTTAGCTGAGAAGGAGGTGGGACTTACTAAGGACGATAGCGAGGAACGGTTCGGCGCCTTTAACTAGTCGGAATTACGCTTGATATTTTGTATTTTGGGGAGATCGTGATGTTATAAATTTTTGCATTACTATGTATTATGCGCACTACTCTGATATATTTTCAATAAAATAAGTATAGTTTCATGTTTTAGTTGGCTATATTTTAATAAATTAGTTAAAGGTCTGGGTCGTTACAAAAGATTACCGGGTCGTCACAATACCCATGATGTCTGCCTTTCCCTCATCAAAATTACTGATTACTACGTCCGTTTTGAGGAGATCAACCTTCTCCTTCCCAATGCACTTCATGGTTTGGAGGGGCATGAGGTTCATAGCAGCTCTGTTATCCACCAGTATTCTCCCAGTAGGCTTGCCATCGAGATAGCCAGCCATGAAGAGGGGCTTTACATGCTTCACCATGCTTGGCACAGGCTTCTGGAATAGAGCCTTGATCTCTTCGATCGTCTTACTCTTTTGGATCATTTGCTCAGAATTGTTCACAAAGAAAACCACGTGTTCACTGTCATCCCAAACCTCACTGCTTTTTCCCTATGCCATTTTTAGAATCATTGTTAGGAGTAATACTAGAGGAGAATGCCCATACCATGTTGCATTCCATGCGAACAGCGTCGCCACTGGATGACGGTATGTCCGTGGTCTCCATTGACAACTCCTTTTCCATTTGATTTGGTTCTTCCATCTTCACAATCCATTCACTCAATAGGTCATCCATTCTAACACCTTCCGATCTGCTTGCGGTATCATTTTTTGACTCATCACTTTCCAATACAATTGGAACAACGGTGTTATTCTCTAATATGCTGTCGGTCGGGATGAATTTTTTGTTTATCAAATCTATCGACATCGTTGTTTTACCCTTGATGGGTTGTGTTGTTTCCTTCTTGAGCATTTCAGCCTCCTTGCGTTATCGCAAGTATCTCCGACACTGAATTCGTGCTATCTCTCAAGGACTTCTTCCGTTAGGAAACTTAGGGTGTCTTACTACAGTCCAGCGTCCTTCTCGAGTTAAACTTGGAATGAACCGGTTCTTGAGTTGATTCATGTCTTCGAGGTGGGCTAGGTGGTGCCCTCTTCTTATCACTCTGCTCTCTGTCAACCCTCTGGAGTGGACTTTGATCTCTCTTACTCCTGTTCCAACCTTGTCACAATGGATTGCCATTGGCACAATGCCCGCCGAGTGTGTGAGGGGGATACGACACCATAGGCGGTTGTGGAACTATAGAAAAACTAGCCATGGGTTTGGCCTAGGGTTAGTAGGCTCCTGCTGGATAGATCCATGGCACTGTTGCCATTTCGGAATAGGATCTGGCATAAAGACCTAACGGCCATTCTAATTGCGTCATTGATGATTCGGCCATATCTACTTGGGGATGTACTCAGAGGTTGTTCACTCCGACAAGCATTGATTAACTCCGTCTACACTCGTCTTCATGCATGTACTCGATATAAATGTGGGGTACCACTCTGTCGTATTGATGTCTCACTTCGAATTTGGCCCGATCAAAGTGAGTGATGCTTCGAGCTCATGACACTACTAAATGAATGCATTGATGACCCTATTTCGAGCCAAATGAGGTATGGCTACAAACATTCAGGCAACGATTTTCTAGCTACTGAACTAACGCTAATCTTTGTTTATTTAGAATAAAAAAAATCAGATAAGTGTTGACTTCTTGATTGGAAGAGTTGTTGTGTTGTGTTGATTGATTGACGTTGTCTGTCCCAAATGGTGAATCCAGCTCCCTTTATAAGCCTTCAACCTGCAACTGCATTCCTTTATTTTTGAAGTTGGATGACTTCAAAAGACTTGATTATTTCAAATGGATAGACCTCCTTATTTCTTGCTATGGCAGCTATACCACCTTATTTGAATTTCAAATTTTCAGTATCACATGGCCTTTGTTTTAGGCATGTTAAGATATAACAACGCCTATTTTAGCCAATTTGTTATTTCCTATCTAACAACCCCTAAAAGTAAAGGGTTTAAATTTGAATTTATTATTGCCTTTATTTTATTTTTCTATTTTCTATTTTTCGCTAACTGGGCCATGGGCCTTCAATTCATTTTGGCCCGAGCCTCCAACATGGGCTCCCCTGTATGCGTCGAAGTGACTTGGACCTTATTAATTCATTTTGGCATGGTGAAACGGACCAAAATTAGCCCACTCCGAATCTGTACAAAAATTCATTTTTGGGCCCAAACAAATACAAAACTACTATTTATACTAGTAGCCTACTAAATGTCATGACTCTTTGAATACCAATTTTATAAGTTACAAACTTAATTATATGGAATAAATTTAGTAACTCCTAGCCGTTTTGCCACCATCTTGAACGACTTTTTGACTTTTCAAAATCAAGATTAAACTTTCATTTCTTAGCACACCCCCCTGAGTTTGATTCTCTCATTCCGAGATGACTCTTCAACTTCTCAAACACTTCTCATTTGAGTGGCTTCGTAAAGATATCAACAACTTGATCTTCGGTTTTGACATACTTTACTTGCACATCTTTCTTGGCAATGCTCTCCCGGATAAAATGAAAATGGGTGTCAATGTGTTTACTTCGATCATGGTAAATCAAGCTCTTTGCTAAAGCAATCACTAGCTTGTTATCGATATAAATCTTTGTCGAATCACTTTGTTTGATATTGAGCTTGTTAATAAACTCCTTAGCCACAATGCGTAGCAAACTGTTGATGTTGTAGCCACATACTTAGCTTCACATGTTGACAAAATCACTATTGGTTGTTTCTTTGAACTCCATGTAAAAATAGTTTTTCCATAGAAAAACACAAATCCTGTGGTGCGTTTACGATCATCAACATCTCCTACCTAATCGCTATCGCTGTATCCAACCAATATCATGTCATTAGTGACATGATAGATCAGACCATAACTCACTTTACCTTTGATATAACGAAGTATTTTTTTTTTCACTACATTGAAATGATAGGTTGTTGGGTTCTCCATGTACTGACTAACCATTCCGACAGTATAAAGGATATCCGGTCTCGTGAACGTCAAGTACCTCAAACTCCCAATCAAACTTTTGAACAAGGTGGGATCAACTTGATCACCACCAAGGTGACTTGACAACTTCTCTCCCACTTCGATTGGGGTGTTGAATGGCTTGCAATCCTCCATCTTGAATTTCTTTAGCACTTCTTTGGCATAACCTTCTTGCAAAATGAAAATTCCTGCATCCCCTTGTTTCACCTCGGTTCCAAGGTAGTATGACATCATTCCAAGGTCTGTCATCTAGAACTCATTGGACATATCCTTCTTGAACTCATCCATCATTTTCTCATCGTTACCTATAAATATGAGGTCATCGACATACAAGAAAACTATTAAGATGTTACCATTTTCCATCTTGACATAGAGAGATGTTCATGGGGGCATTTCTTGAATCCTTTCTCTTGAAAATATTTATCTATCCAAGTGTTCCATGCCCTTGGTGCTTGCTTTAGCCTGTATAAGACTTTCCTCAATTTCAACACCTTGTCTTCTTGACCTCGAATAGTGTAACCCTCTGGCTGTTTGATGTAGACCTCCTCGTGAAGGTAACCATTCAGGAAAGTAGACTTTACGTCCATTTAATAAATCTTCCACTTATTTTGAGCTGATAACGAGATGAGAAGTCTTATGGTTTCCAACCTTGTAACTAGGGCAAAGACTTCGTCATAGTTAATTTTGGCTCCTTGCTTGTAGCCTTTTACTGTGAGCCTCACCTTGTAGCACTCCACTTTTCCTTTTGCATTTCATTTGATTTTGTAAACCCATTTCACTCCGATGAGCTTACATCCTGCTGGTAGCGAGGTAAACTCCCAAGTATCATTCCGTTTAATGGAATCAATCTCCTTGTTCATGGCCACCATCCATTTGGGGCTTTCCGCTGGTTCTTCGAAATCAATTGGCTCCGTATTTTCAAAGAGACAAAATAATGTATTGTTTTGATCCAACTTATCATATATTTCAGCAAGCGATCTCTTACTTCTTAGTTGACTGCTAGATCTTGCATTTGTCGAAGTGGAATTGGATGTTGATTGAACAGTCGGAGTGACTGGCTCCTCCACTTCATCTTCCTTTTCATTCCAATCCTGTTCCACTTCGAATGGGTAAAAACTATATTATTCTTTCTGTTGTGAGCTCCAATCCCACGAGCTCATCTCGTCGAAGTGAACATCGCAGCTCACTTTTACCTTATTGTTAGTTGGATCATACAACTTGTAACCTTTAGAATTTTGATCATACCCAATAAAAATATACCTCTCACTTTTGTCATCTAGCTTACTCCTTTGTTGATCTAGAACATGCATATGGGCAATGCTTCCAAAAACCTTCAAAATGGGATATACTTGGCTTGTATCCATTCCACGCCTCTTGTGGTGTTTGATTTTACAAACTCCTCGTCGGACTCCTATTCGACAGATATATAGCACACTTTCCAACTTTTACCCACAACTCTTCAACATGCATCGGGCCATGTTCAAAATGGACCGATTCTTTCTTTCCACTACTTTATTCTGCTGCAGTGAATATGGATTCATCATGGGGCATCGAATACCCTATTCATCACAATATGCCTTGAACTCCTGTGAGGTGAACTCTCCACCTCAATCTGATCGAAGTGACCTGATTTGGTAGCCACTTTGCTTTTCCACAAGTTCCTTGAATCTTTAGTGGTCAAGAATTCTTCTGATTTCTCCTGGAGAAAGTATACCCATGCGTTCCTACTATAATCATCAATGAACATGATGAAATATTTGTTCTTACCAAGTGATGTCAAAGTGATAAGACCACATATGTCGGTGTGGACTAACTCCGATTGTTTCCTTGTTCTTGTTTGCGACTCCTTAGGAAAACTGTAACGGTGCTGCTTTCCAACAAGAGAACCCTCGCACAACTGATCGAGGTGGTTAATGGAAGGAAGTCACTTCACCATCCTCTTATTTGACATTAACTTAAGGCCTCCAAAATTGAGATGTCCCAACCTTAAGTGCCATAACCATGATTTATCTTCTAAACACGCCTTCAAGCACTTCGCCACATGAGCTAACAATACTCCTTTGTCATTTCATAGGTAAAGGGTCATGTCTTTAATGTGTATATCGTAGCCTTGCTCCAACAGTTGGTCTGCACTCAAGAATTTTCCTTTATCCCAGGGACATAGTGCATGTTCGAAATGAACTGATGATCTCCATTCTTCAATCGAATTAAAATTGTACCTCATCCTTTAATATAAATCTTTGATGAATCTCCAAATGTAATATTTCTTGTCACTGATTTATCCATTTCAACGATCATGTGTTTGTGACCACACATGTGATTGCTAGCACACGTGTCTAGGTACCAAGTGCTCATTTCTCCTTCATCTTGTTGGTTGTGTGCCAGTAAGAGGGCGGTATCACCATCAACTTTGTTTTCCTTAGCAAGGTGTGTCTTCTCCTTCTCCTCACTGGATTCACATCGACACTCATAGGTACAGTGTCCATGTCGATGACAGTTGTAGCGTTCAATGTCTCTTCTATTTTGTCACCTCGTTTGAATTCCTCTACCTCGAAATCCACCTCGTATTGGAGTGGATTCACCTTGTTTCTCCTTATTTTGATTAGTACTGTGGGTACCTTGTCTTCTGCCACGACCTCGATAAGGTGAGCGGCCACGTGGTCGATTGCTTCTGTCAACATCGGCTTTTTTTTCGTGGAGGTTCATCTTGGCTTGGAAAGCTTGTTCAATTGGCTCTTTAGCTCTCTTCTTCATTTTCTCTTCGTAGACCTTTAATTTGACTACTAACTCATCAACTTTCATTTCTTCCACATCATTGGACTCCTCTATGGCAACAAAGATATTATCAAACATCGAATTGATAGACCGAAGTATCTTCTCAACAACTCTGGCATCTTCCTTCTTGACACCATTTCTTTCAAGTTGATTTACAATAGAAAG
Organism: Petrea volubilis; assembly: GCA_026212405.1. Classification (NCBI taxonomy): domain Eukaryota; kingdom Viridiplantae; phylum Streptophyta; class Magnoliopsida; order Lamiales; family Verbenaceae; genus Petrea; species Petrea volubilis. Next base: position 26,173,978 of record CM047875.1, on the reverse strand, counting down.
TATTCTTGAGATATAGTAAAAAACTGCATCATTTTTCTTCACTTTGCAATGACTCAAATTCACCTCGTAAGGCTTGCAACCTTACTTTCTTCACCTTCTCAATACCTTTGAAGGAATTGGCTAGAGTGTCCCAAGCTTTTTTTGTAGTATTGGCTTGTGCAATTTTCTCAAAAATATTATCATCGATCGCAAGTTGGATGAACGAGAGAGCTACTTGATCTCTTACCTTGGTCTCCTTTGCATTTTTCTTTTCTTCTTTACTTGCAGTTGCTAAATCTGCAGGCTCTTTGTATTCCTCTTTGACGACATCCCAAACACCTTGGCCTCCAAGGAATGCCTTCATTTGGATACTCCATCTGTCATAATTTTCTTTTGTGAGCTTTGAGAATGGAAAACTTCTGTGGTTGCCATCTTAACGTGGCTCTGGTACCACTTTGTAAGGACCGGATTTTCTCTTGTATTTTCTATGTTACATATACATATATTATTTGATGCTTAAGTGTATACTATTTAAATGTTTATATGATTAATCTATGAATATTATAATATGAATTATGTTATTTTATCTCAAATATGTGACTTTATTATGAACAATGTGTCTTATTATCAATGCATTCTGTAAAGGATGATTATTTATTTACTAATAGTAAATTTTCTAACATTTATATATATATATATGTATGTATATAAAAATACATATTTTAATTAGTTAGTTAGTTGTACATTCTTTTCATTATATTAATCTTTTATGTCATTTTCATTTTAATGCGTGGAAATAAAAATAGCTACATGTAACTATTAATAACTTGTGATAACTTTGGAGATGTGTATCAATATTCCTCCACAAAAGTATGTTCTTATATATATATATATATATATATATATATTTTATTATTATTTTCGAAATTAATGTTGAAAAATTATATATCTTTTGATAAAAATAATATTCTTTTAGACATTTCTCCATAACGTATGTAAGATTTGTAAAATTTGACAAAGTACAATTTTCAATATATATATATATATATATAGATTATTCACTCAAATATATATAAATATCATTATGAAAATATAGTTTCAAAAATTAAGAAAATATATTCACTATTTTCAAAAATATACTACTATATAACTATATATTACATATTTTAACAATTTAAAAATATATATTTCGAAATTAACAACATAAATATAAATATATATACATAAAAAAATTTATATATATATATATATTCTATGATTTCACAATATATTGTATTATTTCACACAAAGATATTTTTCTAGGATTATTCTTCAACCTTTACACTTGTAATAACATTTCTAGAAAATTTTAACTTGCATGGCTCATATTTAACTAGGGTATGATTCATACCATTTAGGGCATACTTAAGCATATTTAGGATGCCACTTAAGTCCATGAGTTGGACTATTTCGTTAATTACCCAACCAAGGTGTAAAAATTGCATTAAAGGAAAATTGCTCTTAATATTAAATAAATCTATTTCACATGCTCAACACTATAAATGGGGGGGGGGCGCGGGGGGGGGGGGGTGCATGTCTTCATTTTTCACACACACTCACTGAATCCCGCCTAAAACACACACACACACCACACAATATTGCATTTTCAATATATATATATATATCACACTATATCATTAGTATACCTTCCTATATACATATATATAATTACCCCTCTTCTAAACTTATATATACACTTTAACCTTCTATATATCTATATATATACTCTACACTTTATACTTATAGAGAAGAAGGTACTCTTTTGAAAGGTAAGAGTATTATTTCACTACATGAGTAAAATAGGAATTTAAGTACCTTATAAGTCTTAGATATTTTACGCTTTCATTTCCATTATAGTATTATGTGAAATTATGTGTCTACGTGGACCTATTAAAATACACACGCACTTTATGGGGTTGAATGATACTCCTACTCAACCGTCGCAGTTGATTATTCTTTATGTGACTATTTTTAGACAGAAATGAAATAGATCAGAGTGGCGCAGCGGAAGCCCAAAAAAGTGTTTTGAAGCCTTTTACGCAATCAAGTTACTTTTGTACTTTTTTGAAAATTGTAAATCTTGTATTTTGTACAAATTTTATGTGACAATTATTATTTATTTTTAATAAAATATAAAGGAATTTCAGGGACGTTACACACTTTGTTGTGGAAATGTGGTGGGGAGGTGTAGAAGAGTACTTAAATTTAGGAGATGAGGTTACACTTGCCTTGACCTTAGGGACTGGACCTCATAAGAAAAATCAGATGATATTCTTCATGGTGGTGGATGCTCCATTCGTGGAAAATATCATGTTGGGATGACCCACACTAAATGCCTTCCAAGCGATGGTCTTTGCCTATCACATGAAGAGGTGATAAATCAAACCTCTTGAGGACTCCGAAGCCAAACATGTCTGAAAGGATGACACATCCCTCCTACCTAAAATGGGGGGGCAAGGATCCTAGTGCTCCACTTAAAATGGAACCCACCTAGGAATTACTCACCATTGAGTTAGTCCTGGGCGATTTCTCTCGAACTACCCAAATTGGGTCCCGATTGGAGGTGGGACTTGCTAAAGATCTAGTAGCCTTCCTCTAGAGAAATATGGATGTTTTTGCCTGGTCTCCCAAAGACCTTGTGGGTGGTAACTCGAAACATGACAGTCCATCGCTTGAACGTGGACCGCCTTCCATCTAACGTATCAAGCAAAAGAAAAGACACATTGGTCATGAGAAGGATCAAATCATTCAAGGCAAAATTGACAAGCTCTTGGAAGTTGGGCACATGCAAGGAATCCAATTTCCTGAATAGCTTTCCAATGTTGTCTTAGTCCCCAAAGGAAGTGATACGTTGAGAGTTTGCGTGGATTTTTTCATTGAAGTGTTATTTTTAAAAAAAAAACATTAAGTGCTTTTCTTTTACAAAAGTCTATTTAAATTGATCCTTAGCTGAGTAATTTTAATACGTGCTAGTTAGGAGTTGCACTTCGATGTGCATTGCCCTATGTATGGCAGGAGCGTTACAAGTTCTGTTCCCTTTGAGGTATGGTGCATATGTGGAGTCATTCTTTCTCTTTATAAACCTCACTTTGTTTGCAAAATGTGTAATGGCTTAACGGGTATGATGACCCCTGGATACAAAACCATTCCTTAAATGGACATAGGCCAAAATCTTTTGATTGTTGTGGCACTCTAATTAGTGCATATTTTTGATAAGATGCCTAAAAAATAGGGGAGGTGATGGTGGTGGAGGCATCCATTGTCGGTAAGCATTTGTGACTTAATGATTATTAATTACTAGGTTCAAAGTTAACTATTAATGAATAATTAACATATCAATGCAAAATTATAATACTTGACTTAACACGATATCTTTTTCAGTACCATATTCTAATTAATCTTTGTCTAAACCAATTTGAATTAACTCGATGCATCACTCCACCAATGCACATGATTTCAATATTGACATGGTATTTTTGCAAAATTGTATATATATCATGTATTCTATCCATGTCATGTGGATGATAATTTATAAATTTTCTTGTGCAACCTAAGATTTAAAGTGAAACTTACAAAATTGATCCCTTTAATCCTTTAAATTTGTTTTGAAAATTTGTCAATCCTAGTCCGCTTGTTGCAAAAAAAAACCCACAAAAACTTCAAGTTTCTTGGAAGTTTTACTTTCACATGTCAATATTTTGTAATCAAAAGTTTAGGGAAAATTTTATCAAATTTTTGTCTTTTAATTTCTTGATAAGAGACTTTGTATGATATACCTATTATTTTGAACTTTGGAGGGATAATGTATCACTTATAATTGTTTAAAATTATGATACTATTGGGCTCCAACTAAGGTAGCCCTCAACAATCTAATGTTAGCATGACAAGAATGCATGCATGCTATGGCTTTTAAGTTGTCAAGAGAATTGTGCAGTTGGAAAATTCAAAAGCGCAATTCCAACTTGCATATGCAACTTGAAGCCATCAACATGTAGCAACCAAAGTTGATTTTAGTTTGCACATTATGAAAGAAAATTTTTTAATTCAGGTTGCTTGAGCTTGTCCTATGAAATCCTTCACTCCATAGAGGCAATTGTACAAGAGCATGTGAGCACGAGAAATATACAAAGCGAGGGTGAGAGTTCTCAAAGCATAACGTATAAGAAAATAGAGTGTTATGAGAGTGTTTGGGCCCAAAATTAATTTTTGAAATTAGATTCGGAGTGGGCTGATATTGGGGCCTTTTCGCCACGCCGAAGTAAATTAATAAGGCCCATGCCACTTCGACGCATCCACAAAGCCCATGTTGGTAAGCCCAGGCCGGAATGAAATAACAGCCCATGACCCAGTCGGCCAAAAACATAAAATGAAAAAAAAATAAAATAAATACAATAATAAAGTCAAATTCAAATCCCTTACTTCTAGGGGTTGTTAGATGGAGAATAACAAAATGGCTAAAAATAGGCATTATTATATTTGCACATGCCTAAAATAAAGGCCATATGTTGCTGGGAATTTTGAAATTTAAATAAAATGGCACAACTGCCATAAACTAAAAGTAAGGACAGTCATTCATTTCTAATGGCTAGGCTTGAATAAACTTTCCAGTTCCAAGAATAAAGGATGACGGTTGCAGCTTGAAGTCTATAAAATGGAGCTACATTCAACGACGAGAGACATCAGCAATCGATCAATCAACAATCAACACAACACAACTCTCTCAATCAAGAAGTCATTACTTCCTTGATTTTTTAGTCTTAATGAACAAAGAATATCTTTAGTTCAAGTAGGTAGAAAACCGTTACGGATGTTTGTAGCCATACCTCATTCGGCTCGAAGTGAGGATATCAATGCACTCATTCCGTAACGTCATGAGGTCGTAGCCATCACTCACTCGGATTGGGCCCAGTTCGAGGTGAGATATCAATGCGACGGAGTGGTACCTAGCATCCATATCGAGCGCATGCATGAAGAGGAGTACAAACGGAGTCAATCAATTCTCGTCGGAGTGAACAACCTCTGAATACACCCACAGGTAGATATGGCCGGAGTCATCAATGTCTCCGATTTGTAGCTAGAGTTCTTAGGGACTGCTCAATGCATCTCTGTCATAAATATGGCCCGAGTCATCAATGCGTGTGTCTGTAGTCGAGTCCTGTAAAGTCCGTTTGGCGAGTAGCCATAGTCTTCGAATTTATTTTCTCTTTGACTTAAGCTTTTCGAACCTTTTCGATTTTGAGAGTGCTAAATTGTTAAGTCCTACATTAAGTTGTAGGCACGTAGAACCTCAGGGGTAGTGTTTGCCTACTTCGATTCAGTCGTTTTTCAGATAGAAGTCTTGGGCGCATTACATTTTTCACTTCGAATCGCATTACATTTTTTCACTTCGAATTGTATTGCTTTTTCACTTCGAAACACAAGACTTCCACTTGTGTACTCCTACGCACTGGCACGCCCGCACCCGAACACAAGAAAGCTCACTTCGAATTGGCTGTTTTCCAATCGAATTCAGCCAGTTCGAACCCTGAGCGGCCACTTCGGCGTGGCCGGAGAAAATTTATGCAAACAGAGAGAAGAAAAAGGAAGAAAATTCGTGTGATTTTACAATCTCTCTTAAAAGAGTATTCATATGTTCTTAGTTGTTCAAAGTTTAAATAATTGATGACCTTGTAAACCAAGGCATAAATTCTCTTGATGAATATTTTTGTACATTCCATATTTAATTTAGTGAGGAATTCGTAAGCCTAACTAGTGGTCTTTCCTGATGGAGCAAGGGGTTAGAGTTCTCAAAGCATAACATATAAGAAAATAGAGTGTTATGAGAGAAGAAAAAGGAAGAAAATTAGTGTGATTTTACAATCTCTCTTAAAAGAGTATTCATATTTTCTTAGTTGTTCAAAGTTTAAATAATTGATGACACTGTAAACCAGGACATAAATTCTCTTGATGAATATTTTTGTACATTCCATATTTAATTTAGTGAGGAATTCGTAAGCCTAACTAGTGGTTTTTCCCGATTGGGGTATCCATGTCAAAATTTGTGTCCAAATTTTTTACTCTCTTGCACCTCATTTTTGGAGTTCTTGGTTTTGTATGCATTTTCAGTCTAGCATGGAAAATATATTATTTATTTTGCTACACAATTGTCAATTATTTTGGCACTCTTTTTGAACAAATGGTATCAGAGCTACGTAGAAAATTAAATTTGCGAATTAAAGTGGCGGAGTCATCTTCACTACTGTTCGAACTAAACGGAACTAATTATTCCATTTAGAAATTGAGCATGTTGGAAGTTCTTTACCAAATGAAAAGGAACAAGAGACGATTAATTGAAAATCTTACACTGGAAAATCATCAGGTATGATCGATTCCATCATTTTGCCAATGAGAAAAAAAAACTAATGCTCTATGGAGAAAATGGAGGCTATGTTTGAGAAGAAAAATACCTTAAATAAAGTTTCTATTATCAGAATCATTCTCCGACTAAGGTACAAAGAAAGTATCAGTATGATTGAGCACCTGAATTCTTACCAAGACTTGATTAATCAGTGTAGCAACCTAAAGATACCTTAGGTGATGAACTAAATGCCATACTACTACCTAGCTCATTACCTGAAAGTTTTGACACACTTGTGGTGTCAATCAGCAACATTGCCGTACATAAAAACTTGACATTACAAATGATTGGGGAATAAAGTGGAAAGGAGTAAGACTCTAATTTTGAGTCAAAAGCTCTAATAGTTGAAAATCATCACATACGAAGAAAAGATTAAGGCAAAGGTACTTAAAATAAGAGAAACAAAGCTTGGGGAGGTCCAAGTCCAAAAAGGATTTCACATGGAATTATTGTAATGATTTAGACCACCACGAGAGAGGCTGTAGGAAGAAGAAAAGTGATCAAACAAATTGGAAAAATAAAAACAAGCAAGATAACATAGACACTACAACCATTGCAATTGATGTGATACTATCGTTGATGCATACCAAATTTTGGACGCTCACAGAATTTGCAAGAGGGAATGGTTGAGGGTATGGGAATCCTTGGAATCTTATTTTTTGAGGAAGGAACTATAGACCCTAAGGGGACTTAACCTACTTAAAAGCATTAGGACTCCACTAAATTAAGAAAGTATGTGGCTTAGGAAGAAATAAAGCAAAACTAAATTGCGACATAACATAACTAAAACTGGAAAGACAATAGGTGGAATCTTGTGTATGAGTGAGCGATTTGTTTTCCTAGTAGTGTGCTCAATTGTAGAGCTTAGGTGGCGTGGAGAGTGTAGATTAGAGAGGATAGAGTTGTCATTATGACGACCCCGAAATCCCTTTATTATTATTATTAGTCTTATGACTATTACTAGATTCATACTATCATTAGTGGCTACATACATGCGTACATTTTTAATTACAATGTATAAGGTACATCAACAAAAGAGAGTCTCGACTTGCTAGCTTACTATTGATACATAGCAAAAGAAAAAAAAACCAAAACAGGTACGCAGCGGAAAATCCTACATCCTTCTTCCTAGTAAAATGCTTCAAAAGGTTCCTCCTCCTCACCATCATAAAAGCTATCTTCGAAAACATCTAAAATATCATATAACATGAAATCAACATACGTTGAGTAGAAACACTACTTTATACACATAAGGTGCTCTGGTGTCAAGTGCACATTAGTTACACATAGCACACATATAATTTCACACTTTCTATCTTTCGTCACCTGACAGTGACCCTTATAACTACCCGGGCCGAAATAACAACCAGCACATTTCTCCCGCCAGCCTTATCCTCCAATGGTCGTATCCCGGGCATACGCCTTAGTATTGTTCTACGACCCTCTCTCTTGAGTAGATCCCTCCATCTACCCAAGGGGGGGATTAGGAGATGGAAGGGTGGTGAACTCTCCCGGCTACTCAATAGTATGTTCCGGTGGAACAACCCCCAGACCATTCCAGCACATATGGGCCCATTCACACAATTGCAATTTGTTCACATATGCACATCATCATAGTTTAGCAAAGTAAGCTCCACACGTATAAATGAAAGCTTTGTGTTTGCTTATTAAGCATACTTACATAGAAATGGTAAATATATATATAGCTAGTAGCAAAATATGTAAATAGATAAAGTATGAATATAAATATATATAAATATATAAACATAACTAGTGTAAATATATAAATATAAAGATAAAAAAAAATAACTAATATAAATATATAAAATATATAAAATGTGATATAGATAAGTATATATATAAAGATGATAGAAAAATATATAAACTATATAAAGTGTGATATAGATATAAGATGATTGAAATTATCTACATATATATATAAACTAATAAGATGAATATAAGTATATATATACTTATACGTACCATATATATATATATATAGATTAAAGTAGTCTTACTAAGTGTTACTAAGTATATAATTAGTCTATAATAAGTAGACATATATATATATACGTACATAACTATATATATATAGATATATACCTAATCTAATATGAATTAGCTAAATGAATAGATAACAATACTTTAAATATTTATATCTATATATATACGTACATAAATATATATATATATATATATATCTCTATAATCATCAAAGTAGGCATAAAACTATACAATAAAATACAATAAATAGATATATGGAGCTTTCTTCACAATTACTTTCAAGGCAACATAGGATATTCCCCTACTAGCTCATTTAAAGAATCATGGTCTCATACTACTTCATATAAAGCATAGAACTCACATAATAATCCAAATAAAACATAAGAATGCCATATTATTGTAAAAAGGCACAATAATCACATAGTTTTCCAAGAAAGCATAGTAAGCACATAGAACTCCAAATAAGCATACTAGTCACATAAGATCTTCAAGATCATGCTCATAATTCTATCCATCCTTCAACTTCCTCCCAACAAGAGTTAAACATGGTAAAATTAACTATAAAGTAACATGAAGATAGCAACATAACTAAAACCCTCAACTTGGAGGCATGTTTGGCAAAAGCTCTCACTCTAGGCCATTCAAGCTTGTTCCTTTACATTGCTTGGGCACAAGAGTATGGAAGCTTTCCTAATCTCCTCAAGAAGAAGAAGAAAAACCCTCTACTTAAGGTATAAAGAAGAGTTCCTACCTTAGTCCTTCAAAGTGGTGTATTGATTTGGAGAGAGTGAAGTGTTTGAGGAAAAAATGAAAGAGAGTGTAAGAGCGAGAGAGAGTGCACGGTTTTGGGCTGGAAATGGCTGAAAAAATGAGGATTATGGTGTATATGGTCTTGTGTAATTATTTTCGAAGTATTAGACACAAATATCCAATTATTAAATTCAACTAAATACCTCTTCCATACATTATACATGGTTATATATGCCTACACCTATTTTCACGAAATACCATGTATATGTATGTGGGTATGTGTGTGTGTGTGTATATGTAGCCATGTACATCACCACTAATATATAGTTATTTATGTATATGAGGTTCAAGAGTATGTATTAGTAAAGATATTTTGATAAAATATAAAATAAAATCAACTAAAATCAAACAAAAACCTATATAATCTGAAACTCTTATTTATTAAGTATTTTATTGCTTATTTCTCAGGAAAAACGAAATTTGGGGTTGGAGAGGTGAAAAGACCAAAATACCCCTTGTTTTGCCAATTTTTCGAAAATCGCCCAAAAATAGAAATAAAAGTCTAAAAATTCGAAAATTAATTTTTATAAGTCAAATAAAATCTAAAATATTTATTTATATTATTATTTTCATTCTTTGATAATAATTAAGCATTTTAAAAATTATATTTCAAATTAAGAACTTAAAGACAATATTTTTCGAAAATTACTAAAAATTCTTGGGAAAATAGGTAAAAGGTGAAAATAATATATTAAATAATTCTAGGAGTTTAGAAAGATTAAATGCATGAAATTTTAAGAATATTTGGAATTTATAATATTTTATCAATATTTATGTAGTAGTATGCTCATTTGTTCGCAAATAAAAATCATATTTTGAAAGAATAATCTTTAGAAAACAATAACTCACAAAATAATCATATAAAACTTGTATAATATAAAATAGTTAAATAAAGGATTTACCGGGTCGTTACAGTCATGGCCCGGAAAAATGCCTTTTTATTTTATTAAAATATGTTGGATTGAAACGCGCAACGGTAATATTTTCATAGTTGTATAAATTATTATTTTCACATAAAATTTGTCCAAAATACAAAAGTTACAATTTTCAAAAAGACTACAAAAGCAACTTTATTCCATAAATGGCTTCTAAATGCTTCCGCTGCGCCACTTTGATATGCTATCTCATTTCTGTCTAGCAATAGTCATGTAAAGAATAATCAACGCGACGGTTGAATAGAAATATCATTCAACCCCATAAGGTGGGTGTGTGTTTTAATAGGTGCACGTGGACACATAATTTCACATAATACTACAATTGAAATAAAAGCATAAAATATTTAAGACTTATAAGATACTTAAATTCCTATTCTACTCATGAAGTTAAACAATACTCCAACGTTTCAAAGGGGTACCTTCTTCTTTATAAGTATAAAGTATAGAGTGTATATATAGATATATAGAAAGGTTAATATGTATATATATATGTTTAGACGAGGGGTAATTATATATATATGTATATAGAAAGGTATACTAATGATATTGTGTGATATATATATTGAAAGTGCAAGATTTTGTGGGTGTGGGTCTTAGAGGCGGGATTTTGTGTTGTGTGTGTGGAAAATGAAGATAATGCCTGCCCCGTTTTTATAGAGTTTAGGGCAAGAAATAGAATTATTATATACTTTAAGTCATTTTCTAATTATTATTATCTTATCATATCTTACCCTAATCCTACCCAAATCTTATCTAATCCTATCCAAATCTTATCATAATCCTATCCAAATCTTATAAAATCTGAAATCATATCTTTATTTAATTAGAAATTCGAATTTGTATTTATTTATTTTTGTAAAAACCGAAAATTAGGGTTTTAGGGCATAAAATCCGAAAATTCATAATTAATTTAGAAAAATTCCAAAATTATGAAATTTAATCTTTATAAATCTGAAATTATATATATATTTCCCAGAAATTAAAAATTTTTTTGGTTATATTTTCGAAAATTGCACTTTAGGACATAGAATTTCGAAAATTGTGTTCGAATGTCAAATTCGCCTAAAATTTGGAAAATCATGTAATTTATTCAAAATTGCGTCTTCTCCATGCATAAACATCTAGAATACTTATTTATATTATTTTTGAAAACTCATAAGTATTTAATAGATGAATTTTCTAAATTATGTATATGCATAATTGAAAATTGTGTATTTTATGATTTATTTGAGCAAAATTCGATAATTAAAGAAATTAAATCCCAATTTTGAAAAACATACTTTCCAAGAAATAATAGTTTAGGATATGTAATTATTAATTATTTAAAAAATAAAATACATGTTTGAAAATATAATTTTGTAGAGAAAGTAAATTGCTAAATTCTTAAAAATAAGAAAATAATTAGGAAACTTGATGATTTTAGGAAAATTATTTTGATGGCAAAGATTAATACACATTTGCTAATTACAATACTAAGAGGTGAAACTTACAAGTAGCCTCCCTTTTTACTACATTTTTCATGAAAATGACATAAATGGGTAATTAAAATAACGGAAGACATATTTACCTAATTATTTTTATACATTTTCATTTTTTTCCATATATATATAAATACATAATTTTATTTTCGAAAATTGCTTTAATTAATTTATTCTAGTAAATGCATATTTTCTAATTTGAAATAATTATTTCCATTATTTTTGAAAATAGGGAGAAATATAAAATAAAATTTCATGATATGGGAACTACTAACAAGAAAATAACACCAATAGTTTAGATTCTTGGGGAAAATTAAGAGAATAATTTTTCGAAACATTAATGAGAAATTCATAGGTTTAAAGCATAATTTCTAAAAATGCATGTAATGCAATGCACATTTATAAAAAGAAATCCTCATAAAATAGTAAAAATACTTCATAATTCCAAACATAAAAGAATGCGGTTTACCGGGTCATCACATCCTCCCCACCTCTAAAGGAATTTCGTCCTCGAAATTCGTGTTTGTTTAGTAAAGTAGTTGATGGTATCATCTCTTTTCAAAATCATTTTCCAAAGATACATTTACACAAAAAGAATTTAGAAATCAAAACATTATCATATACAAAATGCAATAAATGCACTAGAAGTTTTAGCAAAAGTTACACATACCATAACCGATTGCCAGGCATTAGGATTTTAGAGGTGGCTCATGTGAGTTCAAGAGGCGTGTTCCGAGCACGTACCACTTTGCCCCGCGAGCTTAAAACTTTGCCTTTTGGGCTCAGTATATAACAATTTGGCCTAGTAGGCTCAATATATAACAATTCAGCCTCGTGGGCTCAATACTTATGAATATGCTCCGCAAGCTCAAGCGGTGGCTCCCGTACGCGTAGCACTTTGCCCCATAGAGCACTTAGCTCCCGATTTTCCGGCTGGCAATCTGCTCTGTACCATTTGTCACGACCTGGAAAAATACCCCTTTATTTTATTAAAATATGTTGGGCTGAAACGCGCAACGATAATATTTTCATAGTTGTATAAATAATTATTTTCACATAAAATTTGTACAAAATACAAAAGTTAAAATTTAAAAAAGAATACAAAAAAAACTTTATTACGTAAATGGCTTCTAAACGCTTCCGCTGCGCCACTCTGATACGCTACCTCATTTCTATCTAGAAATAGTCATGTAAAGAATAATCAATGCGATATTGAGTAGAAATATCATTCAACCCCATAAGGTGGGTGTGTGTTTTAATAGGTGCATGTGGATACATAATTTCATATAATACTACAATGGAAATAAAAACATAAAATATTTAAGACTTATAAGATACTTAAATTCCTATTGTACTCATGAAGTTAAACAATACTCCAACCTTTCAAAGGGGTACCTTCTTCTTTATAAGTATAAAGTATAGAGTGTATATATAGATATATAGAAAGGTTAATATGTATATATATATGTTTAGAAGAGGGGTAATTATATATACATATGTATATAGAAAGGTATACTAATGATATTGTGTGATATATATTGAAAGTGCAAGATTTTGTGGGTGTGGGTCTTAGAGGCGGGATTTTGTGTTGTGTGTGTGGAAAATGAAGATAATGCCCCCGTTTTTATAGAGTTTAGGGCAAGAAGTAGAATTATTATATACTTTAAGTCATTTTCTAATTATTATTATCTTATCATATCTTATCCTAATCTTATCATAATCCTATCCAAATCTTATCATAATCCTATCCAAATCTTATCGTAATCTTATATAATCTTATAAAATCTGAAATCATATCTTTATTTAATTAAAAATTCGAATTTTTATTTATTTATTTTTGTAAAAACCTAAAATTTGGGTTTTGGGGCATAATATCCGAAAATTCATAATTAATTTAGAAAAATTCCAAATTATGAAATTTAATCTTTATAAATCTGAAATTATATATATATATTTATATATTTCCCAGAAATTAAAAATTTTTTTGGTTATATTTTCGAAAATTGCACTTTAGGACATAGAATTTCGAAAATTGTGTTCAAATGTCAAATTCGCCTAAAATTTGGAAAATCATGTAATTTATTCAAAATTGCATCTTCTCCATGCATAAACGTATAGAATACTTATTTATATTATTTTTGAAAACTCATAAGTATTTAATAGATGAATTTTCGAAAATACATGTTTGAAAATATAATTTTGTAGAGAAAGTAAATTGCTAAATTCTTATAAATAAGAAAATAATTAGGAAACTTGATGATTTTAGGAAAATTATTTTCCTATATTTATATTTATACATAAATATATAATTGTAGGAGAGATAGAAAAATATAAAACTATATTTTGATGGCAAAGATTAATACACATTTGCTAATTACAATACTAAGAGGTGAAACTTACAAGTAGCCTTCCTTTTTACTATATTTTTCATGAAAATGACATAAATGGGTACTTAAAATTATGGAATACATATTTATCTAATTATTTTTATACATTTTTGTTTTTTTTTCATATATATAAATACATAATTTTATTTTTGAAAATTGCTTTAATTAATTTATTCTAGTAAATGCATATTTTCTAATTTGAAATAATTATTTCCATTCTTTTCGAAAATTGGGAGCAATATAAAATGAAATTTCATGATATGAAAACAATAATACTAACAAGAAAATAACACCAATAGTTTAGATTCGTGGGGAAAATTAAGAGATAATAATTTTTCGAAACATTAATGAGAAATTCATTGGTTCAAAGAATATTTTCTAAAAATGCATGTAATGCAATGCACATTTATAAAAAGAATTCCTCATAAAATAGTAAAAATACTTCATAATTCTAAATATAAAAGAATGTGGTTTACCGAGTCGTCACAAGAGTAGAGCTTGAAAAGCGAATTAGAGTACTTAGAGAGTTCAAGTTAGAACGTAAATGAGAACATGAGTTAGAACATGTTTACCAAATAAGAGGTGGTTAGAACATGTTTACCAAATAAGAGGTGGTAACCCTTTTGTTGGGGTGGCTTTGCATTAGCTTGTTAGGCTAACACCCGGATCAAGTAGTACATTTATTTTAACTAGGCGAGAATAATTTTTTAATAAAATGAACTAAAATTAAAATGACACAATATTTATGTGGTTCTACTAATAACAAGCCTACATCCACAGGCGAGGAGCAATTCTGCTATAATGTGATTTACAGAGTTAAAACAATTAGAGAAAATATTCTCTAATTCTACCCAACACTGAAGGGAACAATCTCACAATTCTTTTCACAAAGAATTATCTTTTATGTGTTTCCAAACTCTCTAATTTTCAAAGCTTCTCAATGCTCTCTTTGTTCTTCTTTCTTCTTTCTTCTTTTCTCTCTTACCTCTTCTCTCTTGCCTTTTCACTCATTGTCTAAATATCTACCTAGAGCACATATATATAGCCTTCAAAAGATAGGATAAGCATTATCCAATAGTAATGGATAAACACTCATTCTAATGGATAAGCATTATCTCATTCTAAGAGATAAGCATTATCTAATTCAAGAAGAATTCAATTTAAACTCAAACTCTTAAGTAGCAAAGTTTGAATTCTCTTCTTCGAGCTTCTTTAATTTGAAGTTTGCTTCTTTGCATAAATCAAGGCTAGCATTAAATTGGAGTCTTAATAACACAGTCGACCTGAGGAATCCTCGTGGTGGCCTTCTTCGAATTAGGGGGAAGGCATATTTTAGGAGATCAGTGGAACAGTCTTTCCCCAAATTTCTAGAGTAGTTAGGATTTGGAGATAACCATGGGCTTATTTTGTAGGCCTTGATTGTTAGGAGGATAAGCAATTAGGCCTTTATCTATGTAGACTTGTAGTTGATAGGATTTAGACTTTGTTCAACTTTTGGATGTGGAAGACCGGAGTGGGCTTCCTCTGGACTAGGCCTCCTCTAGTCAAGCTATTCTATAGGGGAATCCTAAGCCTGTGAAGTTTGTGAGCCCATCTTTGAAGTATTTTTTCTTGGACTTCTCCTTTTGGGCCATTCCGTATTAACAAAGCCCAAGGGACTGACTTTTTGGGGCATCATCACTCCCTCCCAGTCTCATAGTAGAGTTGGAAGTCTACTATGAGAGTATAGTTGTGACGACCCAAAACTATTGGCTAGTTATGGAAATACGCTACAAATACTTTTATTATAGAAAGCTGAAAATTTTCATAAAAGTCATTTATTACATAGCAAACACCAAGTACATAATAAGAGTCCTAAATACATGATAAAACTACAAAGACTCGTCTACGACTTCTTCTAGCCAAATGCTTCAAATCGCCCTTTGCTATCCTCATGTCCAGTTAAAACATTAGATATTAACAACGTCAACAATTACGTTGAGTAGTAATTTCACTTAACATATAAGGTACACATGTGTGACTTGAACGTGCATATTTTCACATACTTGCATCAACATAAACCATATAAAATTTCAGATCATAAGAATCATAAATTGAAACACATTTCTACCGTTTTCCACCTCGACAGGCGGCTACCTTATCTCGCCGTACCGTAACTCAATTCCAACCAATACTCCCATCCCAACCAAACACTCCAGTGGTTATATCCCGGGCATATGCCAAATTTCCTATGACCCACTTCAGTACATGGAACACTCCATCCATGCAAGGTGGGATTAGGCAACGATGGAGAGTCAAGAATGATTTTAAGACCGGCAAGCCCGTTGCTGCCCGACCGAACCCGATTACATCTACCCCTATCATTTGGGCCCGTATACACACAATTTCCAGCACAAGACAAACTGGTTTTCAGCATGTTGGCAAAATTTCAGCATAGAACATAATTTCCAGCTTACACGTTTCAGGTTGCGAACAGAATTTTTAGTGTGTGAAATAAAAAAATTTCAGCTTAAAACATACTGAAATTACACACTGGGATTTCCAGCTTTGTAAAAATAGATTTTCAGCTTGTAAAAATAGATTTTCAGCTTGTAAAATTCGAATTTCAAGTCTTGAAAAACAGGAATTTTCATCTGTGGAATAGTATTTCCAGCTTTGAAAACCCAATTTCCAGCTTTGAAAAATATTATAATTTTCATCTTTAAACACTGAATTTTCAACTTCTAACGCATAATTAAAACCCTAAACACATACATAAACCCTAAACAAGCATAAACCCTAATTTCCAGCAACTTAAATCTAGCAGAATACTCGAATTTCCAGCAACTTAAATCTAGCATAATACTCGAATTTCCAGCACAATCATTGACAACATACATTTGGCTAAACTATCATGAAATCCCTTGGGACTAATATAGTAACCAACTTGTAGTTACATCCCATGTCCTAATAGGGGAATAATATGCTAACACTATAAGAAAACTAGGTCATGTCTTAAGAGAAATCACTACCTTCTCTAAAGGGTTTTTCTTCTTTTTCTTTCTAGGTTTTGGAAACTAAGTGGTGCAAGAATGAGAAAGGGGTAAATTGGGAGTGAAATTATCAAGCAAGAGGGAAATGTGAGAGTGTGTGTGTGACCGGCTGCTTGTGTGTGTGTGTGTGGTGTTTTGTGTTTTCTTGCACATTTACATACTTATAACTAGTGTTAGAAGAAATAGGATTAAAATAGAATTAAGTCTTAATCTAATCATGCTTACTTTCCAACTCAATATCCAACTCATAGGTCTAAGGGTGCTTAGTGGTGGTCTATGCGTGCTTAGTGGTAGTCTAAGTGATTCTTGGCCATACATGTAGGTATAATTCTAGAGAAGTATATACAAGTGTATACATAAGTGTACATGGATGGTGATTGGTGAAAGATTGAGACCTAAGGATTAATATCTACCATTTATTGAATTTATGCACCCATACATGCCTCAAAACCGTCCCCCCCCCCCCCCTTATTTTCTGAAAATTGTGAGTTATTTCATGTATCTTGGATATTTTATTTAAAGTATGGAAGAAAATAATCTCTAGGGGAGGAAAATGTAATTTATACATTCTTTAGGGCTTTTTCCAAATATATATATATATATATATATATATATGAAAATAATTCCATCTATATATATATTTTATTATGTCTTAGTAATTTAAATAAGTATTTGCAAGATTATTTTGTGAAAGTGACAAATTTTGGTGAAAATGATATTTATAAGAATTATAGAGAAAATTCCTAATCTAATGTGTGTGTGTGTGTATATATATAACCATGTGTAAGTATGTATATAACCGTGTGTAGGTATATATATACATACGTATGTTTTTCTTGAATTTTTATGCATGGAAGGATGGTTAATCAAGACAAAAAAATAATCCTATGTCGATGCATGTTGTAAATAAAACGAGCACATATTGCAAAACACTATTACTATGTAAATGATGCATATAAACATGTAAATCACATACATTTAAGCATATATAATAGAACGTTTTGTTAAAGATTGGGTCCCTGGGGCTGGTTTGGTATAAGAGGTCATATTTTTTAGGACTCTTGTACCTATATTCATCTTTGTAGAGAATACGATTAATTCCACTGCTGGTTAGTGGGAGGTGCTTGGTGAAATCATGTCATTCCTGTAACAAATGCTCAAACAATTAGCAGTTCTCATATTATAGAGTTAGTCATTCAATATATGTTCATAAGAAGGGTAATATCCAAATTTAGAATGCGAATGATAAAAAGATGGAGTTTTGTTTCCATGAAGAAGGCTAGGTGCTTGTTATTCATTAGACGAGGTCAAATCTCGTTCCCTTAAGAGGATTCCTATAGAGGAATCTAGCATGAGGTAAGATTATATTCCATACTAGGAGGGGCTCCTTCCCGTTCCGTTTAGGGGGGCCTGAGTCCTATGCGCATAAGAGAATTCCTGAGGAGGAATCTTGTAGGAGAAAGGATAGACTTTCGTAGGAGGAAAGACTTCTTGAGGGATCCTTCAATCAGAGGAACCCTGTGATAGGGAAGATATATTTTAGCAAGACGAAGAGCTCCCTAAGGCCCTTCTTATTTGATGTGAAAAGGCCTGAGCTGTGCTAGGGTGTAAGGAGCCTTTCATTAGATACCAAGACTGGAATCTTGTTTAGAGGGGAGGACTTGCAAGGCAAACATTAGTCCTCCAACGTTCAAGTTAGTAAATGCCTGAATCAATAAGGAAATAAGAGAGCATTAGTCAAATGTGAAACCGTAATGAATTTGAGTAAGAGGTGGGAATCTACTATATGGAAAACTTGGGCATTCAATTATTGGTGAGGGAATGCTTTTATGAGCAGAATTTGTTGATGTTATTTGAAATTCTATGTGTAAGGAAGCCTCTTTTTTATGGCATGCCCTAATTTACAAGAGCCACGTTCAAGTGTCTTTACTACTTTGAACGAGCTTTCTCACTTGGGTTCAAGTTTCCAAGTTTTAGTACGTTGATTACTTAGAGTTGTCAAAGTTATTTGAGCTGTCGGAGTTGCCTGACTCATCTAAGGATTCCATTGAAGGAACTTTTAGAGAGGGTCCTAAGGGGCCTCTTGCCTTCTTTCTCTTTTAGTTGTAATCAAAGGAATGGTCTTTTAAGTTCTCCTTCATGTACGTATACTTTTTGATCCTCTATAAGAGGACTTTCCATTTGGGAGCTAGCCTTTTGGCCAAGGATTGATAGAAGGCACTGTGGCACAACCTTGCACAAAGGCT
This sequence comes from Petrea volubilis, assembly GCA_026212405.1. Classification (NCBI taxonomy): domain Eukaryota; kingdom Viridiplantae; phylum Streptophyta; class Magnoliopsida; order Lamiales; family Verbenaceae; genus Petrea; species Petrea volubilis. The sequence goes on along the minus strand of CM047875.1, from coordinate 26,154,671 downwards.
CCAGAGAGTACCTTATGACCAACATCCAGTACTTGGAGGGAATGTAAGGTAAATCGATTGAGGTATTCCCTTAGGGATTCCTTATCACCTTGCTTGATCTGGAAGAGGCTTGTGGTAGATCTTTTTTAAATTTAACTACTCACAAATTGATGGAGGAATACTCATTTAAGGTCCTCAAAGCAGCGAATGGAACTTTCAGGAAGTTGGAAGAACCATTTCTGGGCTCCCTTGACTAGGGTGGTATCTAAGACCCAATATTTAACTCCATTGGTACCCCGATGAAGTTGGGCTCAACTCTATAATTCCACTGGATGTTCTTAGAAATTTGTAGTCCTATCATTTTTTGGGAGATTTAAAATGCTCATGCTCGGGGGAGAACCTCAGCCATGACCGTTGGCTTGAAAGGATTGCTTGTAGAAGGGAGTTCCTCCTATCCTACAAGTTGCCTTTCTATTAGTTGTAGCCTCCCCAAAATCTCTTGCACCCCTTTAGCAGCGGAGGCCTGGGTAGCTCCAACGTAAGGATACACAAAGTGAGGAGCATGCGAGGATTCCACTGGGTTAGGGAGCATTTCTTTGGATTGCTCCTCCAAGGCTATTTGTGATGGTTAGAAGGAGAACCGTTGGCTCAATAAAGGACAGTGGCACAAACGGAATGGCGCTAGCTGCCCTCTAGGTCGTGGCTATATCGACGCCCATTACGAGTAGGGAGACTGTAACGACCCGGTAAATCCTTTATTTACATATTTTATATTATACAAAATTTATAGGATTATTTTGTGAGTTATTGATTTCTAGAGATTATTTTTTCAAATATGATTTTATTTGTGAACTAGTGAGCATTTTACTACCTAAATATTTATAAAATATTATAAATTCCAAATATTTTTTTAAAATTTTATGCATTTGATCCTTCTAAACTTCCAGAAATTTTTAATAGATTATTTTCAACTTTTACCTATTTTTCCAAGCATTTTAGTAATTTTCGGAAAACATTGTATTTAAGTTATTAATTTGAAATCTAATTTTTAAAATGCTTAATTATTATCCAAAAATTAAAATAATAATACAAATAAATATTCTAGGTTTTATTTGACTTATAAAAATTAATTTTCGAATTTTACAATTTTATTTCTATTTTTGGGCAATTTTCGAAAAATTGGCAAAACAAGGGGTATTTTGGTCTTTTCACCTCTCCAACCCCAATTTTCGTTTTTTTTTGCTGAGAAATAAGCAATAAAATACTTAATAAATAAGAGTTTCAGAATATATATATTTTTGTTTGATTTTAGTTGATTTTATTTTATATTTTATCAAAATATCTTTACTAATACATACTCTTGAACCTCATATACATAAATTACTATATATTAGTGGTGATGTACATGGCTACATATACACACACACACATACCCACATACATATACATGGTATTTAGTAAGAATAGGTGTAAGCATATATAGCCATGTATAATGTATGGAATAGGTATTTAGTTGAATTTAATAATTGGATATTTGTGTCTAATACATGGAAGATAATTACACAAGACCATATATACCAAAATCCTCATTTTTCAGCCATTTTTCCAGCCCAAAACCGTGCACTCTCTCTTGCTCTTACACTCTCTTTCATTTTTTCCTCCAAACACTTCACTTCCTCCAAATTACTACACACTTTGAAGGACTAAGGTAGGAACTCTTCTTTATACCTTAAGTAGAGGGTTTTTCTTCTTCTTCTTGAGGAGATTAGGCAAGCTTCCATACTCTTGTGCCCAAGCAATGTAAAAGAACAAGCTTGAATGGCCTAGAGTGAGAGCTTTTGCCAAACATACCACCAAGTTGAGGGTTTTAGTTATGTTGCTAGCTTCATGTTACTTTATAGTTCATTTTATCATGTTTAACTCTTGTTGGGAGGAAGTTGAAGGATGGATAGTATTATGAGCATGATCTTGAAGATCTTATGTGATTAGTATGCTTATTTGGAGTTCTATGTGCTTACTATGCTTTCTTGGAAAACTATGTGATTATTGTGCCTTTTTACAATAACATGGCATTCTTATGTTTTATTTGAATTATTATGTGAGTTTTATGCTTTATATGAAGTAGTATGAGACCATGATTCTTTAATTGAGCTAGTAGGAGAATATCCTATGTTGTCTTGAAAGTATTTGTGAAGAAAGCTCCACATATCTATTTATTATACTTTATTGTATAGTTTTATGCCTACTTTGATGATTATAGAAATATACATGTATATATATATATATGTACGTATATATATGTAAATATTTAAAGTATTGTTATCTATTCATTTAACTAATTTATTAGAGATTAGGTATATATATATATAGTTATGTACGTATATATATATGTCTACTTATTATAGACTAATTATATACTTAGTAATACTTAGTAAGACTACTTTAATCTATATATATATATATATGGTACGTATAAGTATATATATAATTATATTCATTTTATTGGTTTATATACATATGTAGATAATTTCAATCATCTTATATCTATATCACACTTTATATAGTTTATATATTTTTCTATCATCTTTATATATGTAAATTATATTCCATACTATTTTTTATATATCCTATATAAGAGAATTCCTGAGAAGGAATCTTGTAGGAGAAAGGATATATTTCGTAGGAGGAAAGACTTCTTGAGGGATCCTTATAGGAACCCTTGATGGGGAAGATATATTTTAGCAAGACGAAGAGCTTAAGGCCCTTCTTATTTATGTGAAAATAGCTGTGCTAGGGTGTAAGGAGCCTTTCATTAGATACCAAGACTGGAATCTTGTTTAGAGGGGAGGACTTGCAAGGCAAACATTAGTCCTCCAACGTTCAAGTTAGTAAATGCCTGAATCAATAAGGAAATAATAGAGCATTAGTCAAATGTGAAACCTAATGAATTTGAGTAAGAGGTGGGAATCTACTATATGGAAAACTTGGGCATTCAATTATTGGTGAGGGAATGCTTTATGAGCAGAATTTGTTGATGTTATTTGAAATTCTATGTGTAAGGAAGCCCTTTTTTATGGCATGCCCTAATTTACAAGAGCCACGTTCAAGTGTTTTACTACTTTGAACGAGCTTTCTCACTTGGGTTCAAGTTTCCGTTTTAGTACGTTGATTACTTAGAGTTGTCAAAGTTATGAGCTGTCGGAGTTACTGACTCATCTAAGGATTCCATTGAAGGAACTTTTAGAGAGGGTCCTAAGGGCCTCTTGCCTTCTTTCTCTTTTAGTTGTAATCAAAGGAATGGTCTTTTAAGTTCTCCTTCATGTACGTATACGATCCTCTATAAGAGGACTTTCCATTTAGCTAGCCTTTTGGCAAGGATTGATAGAAGGCACTGTGGCAACCTTGCACAAAGGCCCAGAGAGTACCTTATGACCAACATCCAGTACTTAGGTAAGTAAAGATTGAGGTATTCTTAGGGATTCCTTATCACCTTGCTTGATCTGAAAGAGGCTTGTGGTAGATCTTTTTTAAATTTAACTACTCCAAATTGATGGAGAATACTCATTTAAGGTCCTCAAAGCAGCGAATGGCTCTCAGGAAGTTGGAAGAACCATTTCTGGGCTCCCTTGACTAGGGTGGTATCTAAGACCCAATTTTAACTCCATTGGTACCCCGATGAAGTTGGGCTCAACTCTAAATTCCACTGGATGTTCTTAGAAATTTGTAGTCCTATCATTTTTTGGGAGATTAAAATGCTCATGCTCGGGGAGAACCTCAGCCATGAGCTTGAAAGGATTGCTTGTGAGTTCCTCCTATGTACAAGTTGCCTTTCTATTAGTTGTAGCCTCCTCAAAAATGCACCCCTTAGCAGCGGAGGTGTAGCTCCAACGTAAGGATAAAAAGTAGGAGCATGCGAGGATTCCACTGGGTTAGGGAGCATTTCTTTGGATAGCTCCTCCAATCTATTTGTGATGGTTAGAAATAACGTTGCTAATAAATACATAAAAAATGGGCTATTTCGGGCTATATCGGGATTACATTAGAGACTCCCAGTGCTGGAGCTAGAATAGGACTCTGCTCTAAGGGAGGGAATCGTGTCCCTCCTAGACGGGCAGTAGGTGCCCCCTATCGAACGAGAGGGAGGACTCTCGTGATGTCATTGAAAATGGCTTTGTCGATCATGTAGCTGAAATACTTACGATTGGTTTAGGCGGATCCTGTAGGGGTGGTCACTGGGGAATGGCTTGTTTGAGAAGTGGTGTGAGTCCTTCCTGTATCCAAGCCCCTAAGGGCCAATCCCCTAGAAAGTGTTGAGGGACTTGTGGAGGAGGGTGGTACCTTAATAGAAGGCACGCTTATAGTAATAGTGCTAGTAGGCACTGGAAAATCTTTTTGTGGGGAGCACCTAAGGGTAGTGAAAGTGGAGGAATGCCTGTAGAGGCAGGAATGGGCATTCCAGACATTTGAATGGTAGGAGTTTCAACTTCACTTGAGGTGGTGTTGGCCTTATTGTCTATGGGGATTGCTTCCCAGATATGAGAATAAATCATAGTTTAACTAGGATTCTCTCACCCTTTAGCTCAAGTTCCTAGAGACAACGCCAATTAAAGCATACCAAATTTTGGATGCTCAGAAAATTTGCAGAATGAGAATGGTTGAGTGTGGGGAATCCTATTTTTTGATTAAGAGCCTACCGACTCTAAGGGACCTAACTTGTAAAAAAAAATTAGAACTCCACTGAATTAAAAAAGTATGTGCCTTAGGAAGAAATAAAGCGAAAGTAAATTGCAATATAATGTAAATAAGGCAAGAAACACAATAGGTGGAATCCTGTATGTGAGCGAGTGATTTGTGCTCTTAGTGTGCTCTATTGCAGAACTTAAGTGGAGTGAAGAGTGCAGATTAGAAAGCGTAGAGTAGAGCTCAAAAGGTGTATTAGAGTGTGTAGAGAGTTCAAGTTAGAACACAAATGAGAACATGAGTTAGAACATGTTTACCAAATGAGATGTGGTAGCCCTTTTATTGGGGTGGCTTTGTACTAACTAGCTTGAGAAATCCTTGGGGTGGCCTTGTACCAACTGGCTTGAGAAATCCTTGGGGTGGCCTCCTCCGACCCAAGGGAAAGGCAAATTTTTAGGAGATCAGTTAAAGAGTGGTTCTCCATATCTCTGGGGTAGTTAGGATTTCAAGATAACCATGTGCCTATTTTGTACGCTTTGGTTGTTAGGAGGATAAGGACTTGAGCCTTTATCCAATTAAACTTGTGGTGGATAGGATATAAACTTGCTTTTCCTTTTGGATGAGGAAAATCGGGTAGACTTCCTCTTAACTGGGCTCCGCTGGTTGGATTGTTGTACTGGGGAATCCTGGGACTGTAAAGGTTGTGACCCCATCTTTGAAGTATTTTTTCTTGGACTTCTCCTTTTGGGCCGTTCCGTATTACCTAAGTCCAATGTCTTAATTTTTAAGGGGCATCAATTGTTATTTGTGACATAGCTTGTGCTAGTGCATCTTGTTAACATTGACTAGATTATTGACTCCAGAGCTTCATATCATTTGACAAGGTATAGAGACACGTTCATATCTTACACAAGTGGTAGCTCTGGCGAAGTTAGAATGGCTAATCCTATTGCAATATATATGTCATTGGCATGGGGAATATTGTCTTGAATACTGGTATGAGGTGCCAACTTATTTGCAAATATGTTAGACATGTTCCCGATATTAGCTCAACATTATTTCCACTGGTAAGCTTGATGATGCATGCTATGTCAATCACTTTGGTGAAGAAAAATGGAAGTTCATCAAAGGATCTCTTATTGTTGTAAAGGGTAAAATCCTTGATTCACTTTACCTAATACAAGAAAAACTATCCAATGAAGAGGTAAATGTAGAGACATTATGTTCCTAACAAACATCTAGTGATACAAAAAACATTGAGAAAACAAAATCTTCTAAAGAAGTCCCTATTGACAATAATGTAGTTCCATTACCGATGGTCCAAGGTCATGGGGAGACTGACAAAGTGATACAACTGGTGATGAGATAGTTGGTGATCAAATACTAACAAAACAAGGTGGACACATATCTCCAGTACCAGGCTACAAGCACCAATCAAAAGGTCAACAAGATATAGGCACCCTTATACCAATATAGTCTACATGGGTATGCAATGCTCACTAATGTGTTTGAATCGAGAATTTTGTAGAAGAAATTTTACATCATCAAACAGAGGACGCCATAAAAGAGGAGACGAAGTATTTACAAGAAAATCTTACGTGTAACCTAGTGAAGCTACATAAGGGTAAGAGAGCTTTGAAAAACAAATGGGTTTATATGTTAAAGATTGAGGAACAATGCTCACAATACAAAGTAATGTTGGTTGTGAAGGGTTTCAATAAAAAAAAATGTGTCGATTTTGAAAAGATTTTCTCACTAATAGTGAATATGTCTTCTATTAGAGTTGTTCTTGGAATTCCTGCCGGTCCGAATTTGGGGATTAAACAATTGGATGTGAAGACAACTTTCTTTCATGGAGATTTAGAGAAAAAAGAATCTATATGGAACAACCAAAAGGCTATAAATTCAAAGAGAAGGAGAACCTAGTTTGAGGTTAAAGAAGAGTTTGTTTAACTTGAAATAAGCCCCCCAGACAATGGTATAAGATGTTCAATTCCTTCATGACAATCATGGCTTCATTAGAAGCAACTCTGATCATTGCGTGTTCTCTATAGTGATTTCACATACTAATGTTGTGTGTTGATAACATGTTGATCGTGGATTAAGAAGCCAACATGATCAGCAAGCTAAAGAAAGAGTTTGGCAAGTCTTTTGCAACGAAAGACTCAGACCACCTAACCAAACTCATTGCAAGGATACACTCACCAAGAATCTTTGGTTATCTCAAGAAAAATACAACGAAAAAGTGAAAAGAAAAGACACTGAAGGTACTATATGCTTTTGTAGTTGGCAATTTGATGCATGCTATGGTATGTATGCGGCCAGATATTGCTAATGCAATTGGTTCAGTCAGCCCATTTTTTTCCAACCCTGAGAAAGATCATTGGAGTGTAGTGAAACAAATATTGAGGTATCTGAGAGCTACTTCTAGGGTATGTTTCTAATTTGGTGATGTATAGGCTTTGTTGGATGGTTACATGAATAAAGATATGGCTAGCCATGTTGATTCCAAAAAATCTACATCCAAGTATCTAATGAGGTTTGTAGGGGGAGTTGTCTCTAGTCAATAAAAACTTCAAAATTGCATAACGTTATCCGCAACAGAGATAGAGTACACTGCCATAACTAAAATTTACAAAGAGATTTTTGGTAAAAGAATTTTTTGCAGGAACTAAACTTGGAACAAGAAAGGTACACTCTTTGTTGTGACAGCCAATGTGTGGTTCACCTAAGTAAAAAGTCTACTTTTTGGTCAAGCTCAAAACACATTGATGTGATATCATTGGATTTGTGATGTGCTCAATGAGAATCAATGCAGTTTGATAAAATTAACACTTATGAAAATGGTGTAGATATGCTTGCCAAGTCATTAGCAATAGATAAGCTTGATCTGTGCATAACCAAGTCATGCAGGTTTGGTTGAGCCCCCACATAAGCTGGACGGGAAGATTTATTGGTGTGCAGCTCATCAGTAGGTGTAACGACCCGGACCTTTAACTAATTTATTAAAATATAGCCAACTAAAACATGAAACTATACTTATTTTATTGAAAATATTTCAAAGTAGTGCGCATAATACATAGTAATACAAAAATTTATAACATCACGATCTCTCCAAAATATAAAATATCAAGCTTAATTCCGACTATTTAAAGGCGCCGAACCGTTCCTCGCTATCGTCCTTAGTAATTCCCACCTCCTTTTTGGCTAAAATTATCACACGGTGAAATGGTCAACATACACGTTGAGTAGCAATTTTCACTTAATAACATAAGGTGCTCGTGTGTATAATATGTGAACATAGTCATGATATCTCACATAATATTTCACATAATATTACCTTTTGAGTAACTTATTGGTGACTCCTTTATGTCTTCCACAGTACAAGATTCCAACCGTTCACATCATTAGTCCCCATATTCCCTCCGTCCACATCGATTCCATCCGTTCACATCGGTGGCCATATCTCGAGATTATGCCAATTTTCTATGACAAATACATGGAACACTCCGTCCATGCAAAATCGGATTATGGATGGTGAGAACTGTTTTAAAACCGGCAAACCTATTGCCGCCCGGCCAAACTCAGCCCCATCCACATCGATAACACATTTGGGGCCGGCATGCACAAATAAAGAGTTCCACATATTTTCAAATAAAGAACATACTTTCCTATTTATAACTTTAAGACATAAAAGCATACTAAAAGCATGTTTTGCAATAATACACATACATGCTTTCATATTAATTCTATGAATATAACTAGAAACATACTTTCTAATAACTTGTAGTAGCATAATGAAGCATAATATCATGATAATAAAATGATAAACTAGCACTAGAAATTAACTTATGTAACTACGGAAATTCCTACCTTAACTCACTTCTTGATCGATATATATGTAGATGTGAACATGTATATGTATGAATATGTATATAGTAGTGAGAGTGTTGAAAGAGAGTGAATTTATATATATATACACACACACATATATATATATATATTTATGTAATATGTGTGTGTATTGTGAAGAGTGTGTGTGTGTGCCGTAAATGTGTGTGTGTATAGATAGTAGTATATGTGTTTGTGTTGGGTGTTTGTGTTGTATGTGTGTGATTGTCTTGTGTGTTGTGTGTCCGTGAGGTATGTGTTTGTGTTGTGTGTGTGTGATTGTCTTGTGTGTTGTGTGTTTGTGAGGTGTGTGTTTGTGTTGTGTGTGGTGCGTCCGTGAGGTTGTGTTTGTAGGAGTGTGTGTGTGTGATGGAAAATAGAACTCAAGCCTCTATTTATAGAGGTTGATTAAGATGCATTATTAAAAAATGAATTATGTCAATTTTTCATAATTAGATTCATCGTACTCATCAATATCTAATAAATGCATACATGCTTAGTAATAGGCCTAAATGTTATTAGGTGTGCTCTAATATTGATGAATGGAAGTCTAGGTTAATGTAAATAATACAAGTGTATAAACTTCTAGAAGAGTTATAACAAGTGTAAAAATTCATTTAATGCTAGAATTGTCAAGAATAATTATCAAAAATAAATTAGATATATTATGATATATATATATATATGCAAGTTTTCGGATATAGATATATATACCTATATATTATATAGTTTTCTATATATTTGGAACATACATATATTTATATAATATTTTAGAGATGACCTTAGATCAATATCTATATATATATATATTTGGAATAGAATATAGATATAGGCATAGTTTCGAATTTAGATATATCATAGGCATTATTTTATGTTGTGATAAAATTAAAATATATACATATATGTGTATCTCGAAACATAAAAATATATAAATTTCGAATATATATAATATACTAAAAATTATTTTTAACAATTAATATATTACTATAGTAACAATTATAACTTCAAAGTATAGATATGAAAATACATAGTATATTAGAGAATATTATACATTATTCATAATAAAATCACATATTTGAGATAGAATCACATAATTCACATACAAAGTAATAATCACATAAAACACTAGATAATTTAATCATATAATTAACTTTTAAAATACCAAGAAATACCGGGTCATTACAGTAGGTGCATGGATGTTATAGCTATAAAGTCGCCGAGAGAATTGTGTAGCCGCAAAATTTTAAAGGCCAATTCCAACTTACATATGTATTTTGGAGCCATCAACATGCAGCGACCAAAGTTCAATTCAATTTGCAAGTTATGAAAACAAAATTTTCAATTTAGGCGGCATGAGCTCGGCTTTTAAATTCCCTCACTTGGTAGAGGAGCAATTGTTCAATTTAAAATGCGCAAGAGCATGAGAGCAAAAGAACAATATAGAGCAAGAGAGAGAATTCTCAAAGTATAATGATAAGAAAATAAATTGTACTGAAAGAAGAAAAATGAAGAGAAATTAGTGCGATTTTTAATCTCTTTTTTAAAGTAGTGGTCCTATTTTCTTAGCCATTTCAAATTTAAATATTTGATTATTTTGTAAGTCACGAGATAAATTCTCTGTAAGACATTTTCGTACATCCTCTGTTTACTTTACAAAGGAATTTGTAAGCCTACTATACATATAGTGAAGGAATTTGACCATATAGGATCTCGTGGTTTTTCCCACTTTAGGTTTTCCATGTAGAAAATTGTGCCAAACTTTCTATTCTCTTGTGCTCGATTTTGAAATTATTGATTTGATACCCATTTTTAATCTAGCACAGGAAAAGAAATGATTATTTTGCTATGCCGGTATCATTTATTTTCGCACTCTTTTTGAACAAGCGGCTTTAGAGTCACTCAAAAAGTTAAAGTTGGGGATTAAAATTGAGGAGCCATCTTCTCTGGGCGGGCGGGGAGTTATGTGCTCCTGTGGCAGGTTTATCCCCTCGATACATTGATTCTAGATTCGGGTTAATGAGTTCATTTGATACTCAATTAAACTTGAAATAATTAAATTAAATTTAATATTAATGTTTATATGTTATAGATGAAAATTTGGGCTCTGTAGTTTAATGCATGAAATTTGGACTTGAATACAAGATAGATTACCCATGCATGAGGATAGAAGCATATATCTGCATGTTCAGCTTGACATTATATTGGGAAAATTTAGTATAAGATTAATTGATGTATAAAATGTTAATAAGTAGTTAAAAGAAATAGATTTGAGCTTACTAAAATTAGGGCAAATGTCATGTTTAGTCCCCAATATTTTATTTTAGTATCATTTTAGTCCCTAAAGTACCATTTGTGACGTTACAGTCCCTGAACTTATAAATTGATTCCATGTTCGTCCCTTTGGTGAATATTCCAATGGGTTTTTTTCCTGAGATGGTATCGTATAACAAACATGTACTTAATTTTAAGGGTAAGATTGTCATTCCATGATTATAATATAATTTAGAATTACTTAAAACATGTTTTCAACTAGTAAAATAAACAAAAAAAAAAAAAAGAAAGAAAGACTTTCATACGCAAGTCTTGCACTTCTTTGTTATATCAATAGGATAACACAAAAAGTGTTGTAATTCATGAGAAAGAGACATGAATATCCATTATGCATCTAACTTCTGACTAGATTTTCCAATAATTAAGCAAAAATGACAAGGTTGCTGCATTCCACATATCAATGAAAAAGGTAAAAATTCATGTAATGTTTGGCAACAGAATGACATATATGCATAAAATAGTTCAACTTAAACAAGGCTAATGAAATTTATCAAGATGCATATGAGTTATCACTAATAGATAAAACAAGAAAACATCTTGAAATGCGAAAGCACACGACCCCGCAGAGCTTAACACACGCACACACACAATTAAATTCTGCAGTGTCCTCAATTCATAATAAAATGAAGAAAAACTCCTAAAAGTCATGTAGATGAGGATTTGTATCGATGCCACAACTTGCTCCCCTACATACGTTCTTTTATTAACACAATTGGAGCCACCTTGCAAAACAAATAAAAACACAAAGACAATTAAAACAAACACTTACTTTGTGACATCCCGATTTTTATACATTAAATAGATCTAACAACTATATACTAACTGAAAACCTGTTCTTATGATATATGCTTGAAACATTAAAATTTTATGTATAGTATTTGTGACATCTCGATTTTAGGTCTAACAACTATATAAAAATTAGTTCTTATGATATACATGCATGCTTAATAATATTTCATGTTTTATATGATCCTTATTTTATATGTCAATTGTGTGGGGGTTAATTATATTTATCATAAACAATTGAATTTATGATACATATATAAATCAAGAAATATATATATATGTACATACATGTGTTTTCAAGAATTACAGCTTATTAATTTATTTTTAATAGTCACATGCATAAATATAATTATATTTCGAAAATATAGCTATATACACATGTAATTTTTGAATTTGTATGTATATATTATACAATAGGTCATGTTTTATCATATATATACATATACTTATCCAAAAATGTCATTTTCCCCTAATAAATATTCTTAAATGCTAAGATCGTGATAAGATTCTTGATAAACATAACAAATCGGATAACTACAAAAATGTCTTGTTTTATCTTATCTTATCTTATCTTATCCTATCTTATCTTATCATATCCTATCTTATCCTATCTTAGCCTATCTTATCTTATCTTCTATGCATTTATTATAAATTGACCTTATAATATAAAAATCCTATTTCTTGCCCTAAACTCTATAAAAAGGGGCCATTGTCTTCATTTTCCCACACACGCACAAAAATCCCACCTAAAAACACACACCCACACTCACTCCACTCTCAACACACAAAACACTCTCTACTTATAGCATATCTTCCCCACATATATATATATATATATCGATAAACCCTTCTTTTTTCATACATATGTACCTATTAGCCTTCTATATACTCCCTTATTTCCCTCAAACATACTTGAAACGATAGAAACCTTACTTAAACCCATAAATGGGAGTGTTATTTATGTTCACCTTGAGTAACAGTTCTTGCTTAGGCATGCTTCAATACGCTTGAGTAAAAGTTCTTGCTAAAAGCATGCTTCAATGCTCATGAGTAAAAGTTCTTGCCAAGCATGCTTCAATGCTCTTGGTTTAGTAGCTTGTCTATTTTTGAAGTGATTTTCATAAATTGTTATTTCATGACTAACATAGACATAAGTCTTATGTTACATGCTATTTTCTTAAATGCTATTCTCTTGAATAATCTATTATGTTACCACAAGTTGCTAGAAAACATGTTTTTAGTTGTAATTATGCTCTATGTTCATAAAATTAGGAATAAAGCATGCTTAGTTATTATTCCAAAATATGGTATGGTTTTATGTTTTAAAGTATATATGTTCTTTATATTCTTTATGTGAAATTATGTGAGAATATGTGTAGTATTTTCCTTAAAGTGGATACTAGGTATAAGTTAGTTCATCATGTTGCAGAATTATGACTATTCAACTGTTGTGTTACTTAGAGAATGTAAATAGTTAATTTATGTCTTTATATACATTTGTATATGCGCTCTAGGCTATCTTACATGTTTTGCCTATACATGTAAAACCAACTTATATGCTTAAATATAGTAACTTGAGGATTATTCATAAACCTATGTATATACTTGAATAATTAAAGGATTAAGATTGTTCTTCATAACTATATATATATGTAGTTAAAGTTATTTTGAATGCTATGAATATGAACGCATGTGTAGATATTGTTACTTGTGCATCTATGGATAGTATTCTTCTTAAAGTAGTTATGTTATCCCTTAAACAACAATTACTAGTTACGTCATAATACCCTAACTTTAGCTCTTGATGCAAATTCTAGGAGATTACCAAGATTGACATAGTCAACCTACTTCATAAACTTGGTGAGACAATAAGCTCTTAAGGTGAGTGCTTTGCCTATTTCTTGCTGGGGCATTGAACTATATGTAGTAAATATATTCGTATGGCCTTTCCTATCTAATTTATGTTATCCAAATCTTTTGGAATTATATCCTAACCCGAAAGGTATTTCATTTATGATATTGTTAGTTATATCTATTTCAAAAATGATTTATTAACACCCTTGGGATATCATGTTTTAAATATGTTTTATGTATCCCTAGTGTTGAAAACAAGCTATTATTTTATCGACAATTTGTGAGCCATATCTATTCCTTTATATCTGTTTACCCTTGGGGACGCCCTTGGGAAGTTGGGCCTAGCTACTTATAAGAGGAATTCTATTGGGCGGAACGGTCCGCCGATGGAACCTTTTATATGATACCACTCCGTGAAACCAATTTTTACATATAGCCGGAGGATGACTGTAGTAGAGATTGGAGCGATGTATTGCACAGACGCGTGATACATCTCCTTTCAGTTTAATGTTGAGGTCACTCCTTGATGAAGGAGGCATAAGGGTTTCTATTATGTTTATCTATTTTGGGTAGTCATAAGGTTGGAGATTTCGTTCATGGCTCACTATCCGTCTTGTTCAGTTCGTATATACGTGCTTCATACTACAACGCATTTTTTTATGATTCATTATTTTATTGGTTTATGACTCTTATTTTCAGTTTATATATCCGTATGTATATTTCCTGCCTCACTAAGTCATTTGGACTTACCAACCCAAGTTCTTTCCTTTCATTGCCTCAGTTTCAGGAAAATAGGTTGAGGGAACTCGTTTAAGGCGATTGGAGCATTACCAATCATTAGCACATAATCCTTTTTCCTGTATAGTAGACTAGCTTATTTAATAGGAAATGGAAATTCACTAGTTAAAGTGTTGTACTTGGATAGCTGTAACTTACAACTTTATGTAAGTTAATTGCGTGTTTATTTTATCTTGATTTTGTTATTGGGCAGTACTGAATAAGTTACAAGTATTGCGTACCGATTCAAAAAACAATTAGTACTCAGCAAGACCGTTAAGTGAGCCCTACTCGTATAGGATGATCCTAGCAAGGGGGGTGTCACATACTTAATAACAAAAGTGAATGAGAGGTCAGGGTTAAGAAGTGATTCTATTTTTTAACTTGATTTTCATGTTTCATCACTCCGGGATAGAGAGTGTATCTATTGTAAGGACCCGTATTCTCAGTCTCAGTATGTATAGATATATTTATATGTGTTTACTTATATTTATAGGTATACGTTTTCATAATGTTAATACCTTGTGTTGCATGTTCGTTTTTTGCAAAATGTATAAGTTAGGATTATTTCTTGTCCTAGTTAAGCATCATATAAACTATATAATTCATGAAAATATATGCACACACACACACACACACACGTATATATATATATATATATATATATATATGCTCAGTTTTTGTGTAATAAGATTTAGAAGATTTTTGAAAAAACCCTAAAGAAGACCTAAATTGCATTTTCTACCCCTAAATGAGATTTTCTTCCATAAATATGTAAAATAAGAAACAACCTACAAATTTTCAGAAAATAAATAAGGGTGGACGTTTTTTTGGGTATAAAAACAAGAAATTTTTTTATACTTGGTAGGAATCATCCTCAAGTCTTCATCCTTCAAGTATTGATGACAATATACAAGTGTATATACACTTGTATAATCCCTTCTAGATGTAGTTATACATGTATGGTTCATATTAGCCTAGACTACCACCTATGATGCACGGACACGACACGATACGGACACGGCGACACGGAAAATCTCAAAATTTTAGGACACGACACGGCTCTGATACTGTTATTAAAAAATATTTTATATTATATTATCTATTTATAATTTATTAAATTAAACTATGTGAAAGATAAATAATAATATTCATCATTTAAACAAACACCTCTTAATTGGGTTATAAGATTTAAAGATTAAAAAAATTATTTGTTATTTTCAGTATTTCCACTAAATTTTTTAAAATTTTAAAAAAGACCTCATTTAAACTTTGTAATATATCAAAAAAGCCCCAGCCATGTCGGACACGACCTTCAGCCGTGTCCGACACTGTGTCGGATTTTTTTCTTTTTTTTTTTAATTTTCGGACACGTTTTTGCCGTGTCGGGGCCGTGTCGGAGCCGTGTCCGTGTACGACACGTGTGCGACACTGCACGGGGTCATTTTTAGGCGTGTCCGTGCATCATAGACTACCACTTAATCCAATTAGGCTTGTTAGTTAGATTATGACCTAATTAATTTTATACTCTTGTGTCTCCTATTAGTCTCTATAAGTAATATTAGGCAAAGAAAATACAAAAACACTACCACACATAGTAGGTTGCACGGCCACACACACTCACACACTCTCTTACCTTCATTTTATCCATTTATTCCCAAATTTCAGCCACTTTCATCCTTATGCTTCTATATAACCCTTAAACTACAAGAAGAACCAATACTACTAGAAGGTCGAAACCTTGCCTATGGCATAAGTAGGATTAGGTTTTTATGAAAGTATTAGCCTTATTTCTTCTCCATTAGACCCTAAAGGGTGATCACAAGTTGATTTCCATCTTGGGTCTTAGGGAACACAAGAGAATTTGGTCATATGCTTATAGTAATTCTATTTGCATCTTACCCTTGAGTTTCTTGAAATTATGCTGAAATTTTGTTTGCAATATGTTCAAATGATGCTTAAGTTATGTATTATGATGTTTGATACTGTGCTAGTGCTTCAATTATATGTTAGAAGCTAAAACTTTATGTTTGTCAAGGTGAATTTTTAGTTCAAAACTTGCTGGAAACACTCTTCACAGCGCTGAAAATTTTGTTGCAAAGCTGAAAATTCTTCTTTTTCCACAACTGAAAAATCCGATTTTTCCAAACCCAAAACCTGTTTAGGCTGTAATTCCAGTGTGTAATAGGCTGGAAAAACAATATTTTCAAAGCTGCAAAGTTCGGCTTCGAGGGCTGGAAATTTCAGCAGTCGCGCATTTAAGCAATTTTCGTCACCGTCTGCAAATTCCAAGTCTCGTAAGCTGAAAACTCGAAATTTTGCCAACCAAAACCTTATTTTACAACATTAGAAACATATTTGTAAAATCCCAGCATGTTTTAGGCTGGAAATTCCGTGCTTACAAACTGAAATTTTCAGTTCGTCGTAAGTGTTCACAGATTGGAATTTTCAGTTCATAGAGGTTGAAAAATATGCTCGTTCCTGCAAAATCTGAATAAATGCATGCTGAAATTATGAAACCTATGTGAAAACCAGTGTGAAATGTGCTGGAAATTGTATTGAGTATGCTGGAAATTGTGTGTATATGGGCCCAAAATGTGATAGGGGTGGATGGGGCTAAGTTCGGCCGGGCGTCAATGGGCTTGTCGATCTTAAACGTTCTCGCCATCCATCGTTGCCTAATCTCACCTTGCATGGATGGAGTGTTCCACGTACTGAAGTGGGTCGTAGGAAATTCAGCATATGCTCGGGATATGACTAGTGGAGTGTTTGATTGGGTAGGAGTATTGGTTGGAATTGAATTACGGCACGATGAGATAAGGTAGCTGCCCGTCGAGGTGGAAAACGGTAGAAAAGAGAGTAGTTTATGATTCTTATGAACTGAAATTTTATATCATTTATGTCGATACAAATATGTGAAAATATGCACAAACCACACATGCGCACCTTATGTTATATGCAAAGTTTCTACTCAACATGTTTTTGACGTGTTTCATGTAATGTTTTAGCCGGTCTTGAGGCGAATGGAGTTGCTAGCGAAGAAGGCATAGGAAGACGGTTCGAAGCATTTAGCTAGTTATGCGTGTTATGTGATCAAGGTTATTTTGTAGTCACGATCATGTATGTAATAATCAACTTACGTGTACTCTTGGGTTTTCGAATAAAAGTATGAGTTGATTTTACTATTGTTTTAGAAAGTGGCATGTTTGTGCAAAAATTATAAATCGGATATTTTCATAACTAGCTAGAAATTTCGGTTCGTCACATCCATTGTCACTCTCCATGGGGTTACTAATCATATGGCATAACCTTTTGAACATTCACCTTGAGTTATCTCAGAGAATTGTTTCGATTCCACATGTGGCAAGGGAAAAATCCTTATTAACTTTGAATGGTCCTGTCCATCGAGAGTTAATCAAGAAAGACATTAAGACGAGAACTAAATAAGAGAATTATTTTCCTTTAATAAACTCTCCCTCTTGGATATGCCAACCATGCAATATTTTTGTTCATAATTTATAAATTTTGGCATTCTTATAAGCATCATGCCAAAAGTCTTCGTACTCACTCAAGTGAAGAAGTCTTTGTTCACTTGCTATCTTGAGGTCAAAATTTAGGGCCTTGTTTGCCCGATAGGCCCTGTGCTCAAGCTGAACTAGTAAGTGTTGAGCTTCTCTATAGATAACCAAAATAAAGACATTCCAAGAGGCGCGTTGTATACTGCCCAGTAAGCCCGAAGCGCATCATCCAACTTGTGCTCTCAGTTCTTGTGAGATGACCTAATAATCTTCTTAAGAACATGTTTGAGCTCATGGTTGGAGATTTCAATTTATCACTTGTCTTGTGATGATATGGAGTTGCAATTCTATGGTAGACATCGTACTTCTCCATAAGAGTCTCTTATTACCCGTTGGAAGAATGCTTGCCACCATCATTAATAATGCCCTAAAAACTCAATCGTGTGTAAAAATGTGTTTCTTGATAAATTTAAGCACTATTTTGAAGTCATTTGTTTGACAAGCTATTGCTTCCACCTACCTGGACACATAATTCACAACTATAAGGATGAATTTGGTATTGAGTGAGGAAGGAAAAGGTCCTACGAAATCGATTTCCTAAACATCAAATAGTTCCACTTAAAATGTATTCATCAGTGGCATTTCATTCCTTCTTAAGATATTATGCGTTTGTTGACATATCACAAGTAGAAATGAACTCTCTAGCATCGTAGAACATTGTGGGCTACTATAGTCCAAATAGTAGCATTTCAACCATCATTTTAGGTGTTTGAAGTGACCCCTATCTTTACTAGCATGGCAATGCTCCAAGATGCCCATCGTGTGGTATACAATGATGGATCGGTCTATCAACACAAGATCTATCGAGTAGAGACTCCTCCCAAAAATATTATTTCACATTGGAGAAGAACTTCTTCCTTTAGTGAAAACTCAAGTCTAGTGGAATGATCTCGCTTACTAACTGATTGGCAAATTTTTATGTTGCAAACTCATCAACACCAATGTAAATAGTTTCTCATTAAAAAAGTTCTCATAAATGATTTTTTGAGGTCGACTAGTACATGTGCTTGTTTTAAATGGGAGAGATCATTAGCACAACATTTTCTATCTCCCTTTTATCTCTGATCTCCAAGTAAAATTATTGTACCAGAAATATCTAAAAAATCAATCACAATTTGAAATTCATTTTTGGTAACGTGTACTTGATAGTCGCTTTGTTTGTGTAGACAATGGTTTGGGAACCTATAAAATAAGAACAAGTTTATAATATGCAATTTAAAGCTCAAAGAGTATAAACTCTACTCATTTAAAGTATTGCTAGCATGAGGTATAACATGCAATTTTTTCTCCCTTTTTAAGCCAGTGACAACTCATATCGAATGGTCACTTGTGTGATACATTAGTTCAAAGGAAGCCTCCAATCAGGTGCAATCATTGTTGGGGCTAAAGTTAATTCTTTCTTCGGTGTATTGAAAGCACTCAGACACTCGTTGTTAAAATCAAACAAGGTCTGGGAATCATTAATCAATACATTACAGAGGTTTTGTAATTTTAAAGAGTTATTGATAAACTAACGTACAAGCCAATATAACTAAGGAAGCTCCTTATTCCCTTAACTGATGTCAATGGTGGTAACTTTGAAAAAACTTCAATCGTGGCCCATTCTACTTCTATACCCTTTTCCAAAGTCTTTGTTTCCAAACATAATGCGTTCCTACGCTATAAAATCCTAGTTTCGCAATTTAGGACTAGGTTGGCCTTCTCACATCTCTACAAAACTTGAGATAGATTAATTAGACAATCATCAAAAGAGGATGCAAAAAAGAAAAAAGGGTATCCATAAAGATCTCCATAGTCATTTCAATAAAATTAGAGAATATAGCCATCACGCATCTTTGAAATGTAGCAGGAGCATTACCAAATGTGACCATGCGCATGACTGGAGCTCCTATTCAAAACTACGTCAGTCTCTCATGGGACCCACTAGCAAATCACTTGTTTCATGCTTGAGCCACCGACTCACCAAAGACATTATTTGATATTTGAGAGATGTAACGGAAAGGACATCAAACCTATGAGCATTTTTATAAAATTGTAACAAGATGTACTTCACTTTTTCTAAAATCGTCCTCTATGTTCGTATTTTTCATTTTTAATCCTTTATCTTCCAAATTTTCAATTGTAGTTCGATTTTGAATTACCCGGCGATCGAAGCTAATGTGAGATGAAATATTAGGGCTTTTTTATTAATTTTTCCACTATATATGCTGATGTGACGATGATGCCGGCAATGAGATGTACATTTAGATCCTAAAATAAATAATATTGAACAAAAACCCACCTCATATTTTGCATTTACTACTATATATATTTAAAAGTATTTAATTTATATAAACATTATGAATTTAGAATTTAAATATTATTTATTTTTATATCAAAAATATTATATAAATTTAATTAATTTAATTCACACAAAAATATATAATATAAACTCAATTATTTAAATAAATACAAAATTCAATGAATTACATATTATAAAGTATAAAAAAAAAATTTACAAATTTCACACCATTCTTCTCAGCAAAGAAATCTAAAATTATGTAAATACATATTTAAAAAATTAATTAATTTACATAATTAATAAAAAAAAAAAAACTCTAACCCTCCCCCTTCATCTTCTTTTTCACCCTTCCACCCCTCTCCCCAACCCCGCACACCTTCTTCCCCAACCCACCCCCCACCTTCTTTTTCCCTAGCTCCCCCACCTTCGCCTCCCTTCTCCCCAACAATCCATTCCCCTCCACCCCACAATCCCCTTCTCCCCCAAATCCTCTAAATCTCTTCTCTCTCCCTCTCTCTCTCTCTCTATGTGTGTGTGTGTGTGTGCATATGTGTGTGAATGTGTGTGAATAGACATGTATATGTATGTGTTCGTGAATGTACGTATGTTTATAAGTAGAAGTGTTCATTTACTTAGTTAAATTCAAGTTTCTAGCTTATATTAGATATCAATACATGTTGTAGCTAGTATTTAACATCATTGCATGCTTATAGTTTATACATGATAGGAAACCATGTTCAACTTGACAAAGTTTATTGCGTGAATCTTGTTGCTCATGAATGGGCCCTAATGTGTTTAGGAGTGGATGCGACTAAGTTTGGCTGGGCGGCAAGGGGCTTACCGATCTTAAAGGTTCTTGCCATTCATGGTCCCAATCCCTCCATACAATGGACGGAGTGTTCCATGTGTAAAGTGGGTCGTAGAATGAGGCATATACTCGAGATATAGCCAATGTTGTGAATAAGGTGGGAATAGTGACAACAACAACTGTGTGGGAGATATAAGGCGAGTATTGTGACAAGACAGGTAAAATTCTGAATTATATGATTATTTGACTGTGTGCACTTGAGCCCTACACACGAGCACCTTATGTTCTTAGGTATAGTCTCTTACTCAGCTCTCATGTTGATGCCTCTTACAGACCATTATAGCCAAGGAAGAGGAGAAGACAGAGAAGAAAAGTCGAGCCTATTGGAGTTTCAAGCTAGAACTAAGGACTTAGTTCAGAGTTATGTACTATTCAGGAAATTTTGTTGAAACAACTATCTTGTGTTAGAACAACTCTTATTTTGTTATAGAAGCACACAACTAGCTTTCTGTATTCTTTTTATTATAATGATTTTTGTTCGACTAATTTGTGTACATGTTTAGGTATTTTATAAGGTATAGAAGAACCAAATCTCCGTGGCATCACAGAATGTGTGTGAATATATATACACGCACATATATATATATATATATGTATGTATGTATGTATATCTATGTGTATATATGTTGAATACACACACACACACACATATATATGTATGTATGTATGTACGTATACCTATTGTATATATCTTGTTTTTTTGAATTTTTTAATCAAATAATATGCGTCATTACTTGTTGACATTTGGTGAAAAAAATCCAATCCATTATCATGCCACATTAGTTCTAGCAATGAAGTAGTTCATAATCTGACTAAAATTAATTTTCTTTTTTACGATAAAGTACTAAAATTGAAAAAATCAAACATAAAGGATAAAAACTCAAATACTCCAATCTCGTAGGAGGAAGAATAGACTCTTCTGGGAGAAGGAGCTCTTTGGGGTTCCTTCAATGTAGGGAAGAACCTAAGCCCATGACAGAATCCTATGGAGGAACCTCATAAGAGGAAAGATATACTCCTAGAAAGGGGGAGCTCTCTGGGGCTCCTTCCTGTTTCCTGTGAAGAAGCATAAGCCTTGCTAAGGTGTAGGAACCCTAACATATAATATTAGGATTGGAGTTTTACTAGAGTGGAGGGCCTACAAAACAAGCATTAGCCTCTCAACTCTCAAGTTAGTACACACTAGAGTGGAGAGGAACATAATAAGAGTGCATTAACAAAATCGAAATCATATTGAATTAAGTAAGAGATAGAATCCATGTTATGAGAAAGCTAGGCCGCAAACTTTTGGTGAGGGATTGCTTTTGCCAGTAGACTCAATCCATGTTCTATGGGTGAGGAAGCTTTTTTATGGCATTCTCTGATTTGCAAGCACCAGTTCAAGGGTCTTTGCTACTTTCATCGAGTCATTGAACTTGGATTCAAGTTTCCAAATGGATTTTAGTATGCAAGACATGTTGGATTCATTTGACTCCTTTGAGGATTCCATTGAAGAAGCCTATAGAGGTGTGTGGTGGGAAAACTAAGCACATGATAAAAATAACCTTAAAAGGATATTGTGGGGTTGGATTTAGGATTCCATATCAGGAAGGCTTAGAAGCCTATGGTTTGAGAGGAACACCTATGTCTTTCCCAGACGGGATCCCCTACCCCAAAACGATGCCCCATCTCATGCCCCATACTCTAGATTTATGACACGTGTAAATCTTCAAGATTTACTTAATAGTTGAGATAACGAAAAAAAATATATAATTAACATAACTAGACAATCTGCCGTTAAGTAAATCTTGAAGATTTACACATGTCATGAATTTAGAGTATGAGATATGAGATGAGGTATCGTTTTGGGGTAGAGGATCCCATCCGTGTCTTTCCTGCTAATTTCACTTTAATGTGAGGAGGATGTGGGCCCATTTTGCATGAAGAAAGGATATTACCATGAGATTATCTCCATTGTGAGACAGCATGAGCCTTGCATAGGACCATAAACAATTTGTTTTGATGTTCTCGCCGTAGGGGCCATGGATAATTTATTTTTGTTTTGAATGCACTTTTATGCTCTCCTTACTTGAAGTCTTTGAATGTTTTCTCTTTATGTGTTTATAAGGAGTTAGGTATGTGGATGCCAGTAGAAGATGTTTCAAGCACTCTTGCGAATCCTATTAGCTGGATGTCGAGGGTTTTAGGTATATAAAGTAAATGAGACATGTGATGAGAATGGTCCCTAAAGCCAAAGGGGCTGAGAGGAGGAAGCCTTGATTCCTCATAAGAGCCTTATTTCAAGAGAAGGATTTCAAGACCTTCCAACTGATGTTACTTTTTCATGAGTGAGATTGAGCCAGTATTTCAATAAGGAGGGTGGACATTCTTCAACGCATACGAGGAGGTTTGTAGCTGCTTCCTTTGAGAGAAGGCTTGAGCCTTGTTCTGGACCAAAGCCCAAATATAGGAAGAGCAATGTATTCATTAGAGTATGACTCTAAAACTACAATAGTTATGTCCTTCGAAAGGATACCGTGGGGATACGTTGAGTATTCCCCATAAAGAAGGCTTAGAAGCCTTTATGGATGAGGGACAGGTTTCATCACGCCAAGGAGGCTAAGAAGCCTTTGTGATAATAAACATAATTTGCTATATTTCACGTCCTATTTTCATTCCTTTGGGTGGTTTTAGTTGCATAAAATGTGAAATGCACTATATAATTATGTTTTGATCGATTTATGATAAAAGGGGCAAAAATGGCTAGAAAGGAGTTCATTCGCACGAAATTGATAGATGATTTTGTAAGAAGAAAAGAGAAGATGCAAAGATGGTGATAGCGGGCTAAATTCCAACAGAGCAAGAAATATGCATAGAGCAGGAGTGCTCCTTCGATTTGGCGTGCCCACACCAAAAACCATGACCATCCATGTTTGTTTACCGAATTTCTTCTTTTTACCGTAAATCTAGCTTCCTACTTCCTTCAAGATTTTATTCTAGGGTTCGGGATTCCTATATATAGAGGATTAGCCTCAGTTGTCAGCGATCTTGAATCTTTAGTTTGAGTTTAAGTTTTAAACTTGCAACACTTATTTCTTCCAAGTTTTGTCAATGGACCTTCGTGGCTAGACTTCTTCTATCAGTCAAGAGTTAATTCAAACCAACATTTTTATGACGACCTCGAAATCCCTTTATTATTATTATTAGTCTTATGGCTATTATTAGATTAATACTATCATTATTGGCTACATACATGCATACATTTTTAATTACAACGTATAAGGTACATTACATAAGGGTACATCAACAAAAGAGAGTCTCGACTTGCTAGTTTACTATTGATACATAGCAAAAGCAAAAACCCAAAACAGGTACGCAGCGGAAAATCCTACATCCTTCTTCCTAATAAAATGCTTCAAAAGGTTCCTCCTCCTCACCATCATAAAAGCTATCTTCGAAAGCATCTAAAATATAATATAACATGGAATCAACATACGTTGAGTAGAAACACTTCTTTATACACATAAGGTGCTCGGGTGTCAAGTGCACATTAGTTACACATAGCACATATATAATTTCACACTTTCTACCTTTCGTCACCTGACAGTGACCCTTATAACTACCCGGGCCGAAATAACAACCAGCACATTTCTCCCGCCAGCCTTATCCTCCAATGGTCGTATCCCGGGCATACGCCTTAGTATTGTTCTACGACCCTCTCTCTTGAGTAGATCCCTCCGTCTACCCAAGGGAGGGATTAGGAGATGGAAGGGTGGTGAACTCTCCCGGCTACTCAATAGTATGTCCCGGTGGAACACCCCCCAGACCATTCCAGCACATATGGGCCCATCCACACAATTGCAATTTGTTCACATATGCACATAATCATAGTTTAGCAAAGTAAGCTCCACACTTATAAATGAAAGCTTTATATTTGCTTATTAAGCATATGTAAATAGATAGTAGCAAAATATGTAAATAGATAAAATATAAATATAAATATATAAACATAACTAGTATAAATATATAAATATAAAGACTAAAATATAACTAGTATAAATATACTTAAATATATATATAGATTAAAAGATAACTAATATAAATATATAAAATATATAAAATGTGATATAGATAAGTTTATATATATAAAGATGATAGAAAAATATATAAACTATATAAAGTGTGATATAGATATAAGAGGATTGAAATTATCTACATATATATATAAACTAATAAAATGAATATAATTATATATATACTTATACGTACCATATATATATATATATAGATTAAAGTAGTCTTACTAAGTATTACTAAGTGTATAATTAGTCTATAATAAGTAGACATATATATATACGTACATAACTATATATAGATATATATACCTAATATAATATGAATTAGCTAAATGAATAGATAACAATACTTTAAATATTTATATATATATATATACATACATATATATATATATATATTTCTATAATCATCAAAGTAGGCATAAAACTATACAATAAAGTATAATAAATAGATATATGGAGCTTTCTTCACAATTACTTTCAAGACAACATAGGATATTCCCCTACTAGCTCATTTAAAGAATCATGGTCTCATACTACCTCATATAAAGCATAGAACTTACATAATAATCCAAATAAAACATAAGAATGCCATGTTATTGTAAAAAGGCACAATAATCACATAGTTTTCCAAGAAAGCATAGTAAGCACATAGAACTCCAAATAAGCATACTAATCACATAAGATCTTCAAGATCATGCTCATAATACTATCCATCCTTCAACTTCCTTCCAACAAGAGTTAAACATGATAAAATGAACTATAAAGTAACATGAAGCTAGCAACATAACTAAAACCCTCAACTTGGTGGTATGTTTGGCAAAAGCTCTCACTCTAGGCCATTCAAGCTTGTTCTTTTACATTGCTTGGGCACAAGAGTATGGAAGCTTGCCTAATCTCCTCAAGAAGAAGAAGAAAAACCCTCTACTTAAGGTATAAAGAAGAGTTCCTACCTTTGTTCTTCCAAGTGTGTAGTAATTTGGAGGAAGTGAAGTGTTTGGAGGAAAAAAATGAAAGAGAGTGTAAGAGCAAGAGAGAGTGCACGGTTTTGGGCTGGAAAAATGGCTGAAAAATGAGGATTTTGGTATATATGGTCTTGTGTAATTATCTTCCATGTATTAGACACAAATATCCAATTATTAAATTCAACTAAATACCTATTCCATACATTATACATGGCTATATATGCTTACACCTATTCTTACTAAATACCATGTATATGTATGTGGGTATGTGTGTGGGTGTATATGTAGCCATGTACATCACCACTAATATATAGTTATTTATGTATATGAAGTTCAAGAGTATGTATTAGTAAAGATATTTTGATAAAATATAAAATAAAATCAACTAAAATCAAACAAAAACCTATATAATCTGAAACTCTTATTTATTAAGTATTTTATTGCTTATTTCTCAGGAAAAAACGAAATTTGGGGTTGGAGAGGTGAAAAGACCAAAATACCCCTTGTTTTGCCAATTTTTCGAAAATTGCCCAAAGATAGAAATAAAATTGTAAAAATTCGAAAATTAATTTTTATAAGTCAAATAAAACCTATAATATTTATTTGTATTATTATTTTAATTTTTGGATAATAATTAAGCATTTTCAAAATTAGATTTCAAATTAATAACTTAAATACGATGTTTTCCGAAAATTACTAAAAATGCTTGGAAAAATAGGTAAAAGTTGAAAATAATCTATTAAAAATTTCTGGAAGTTTAGAAGGATCAAATGCATGAAAGTTTAAAAAATATTTGGAATTTATAATATTTTATAAATATTTAGGTAGTAAAATGCTCACTAGTTCACAAATAAAATCATATTTGAAAAAATAATCTCTAGAAATCAATAACTCACAAAATAATCCTATAAATTTTGTATAATATAAAATAGGTAAATAAGGGATTTACCGGGTCGTTACATCCTCCCCTCCTTAGAAAATTTCGTCCTCGAAATTGAGTCGACGCCTAATCGAACAACTGTGGGTATTTCTCTTGCATCTCTTCTAGTCGTTCCCACGTACTTTCTTCAATCCCATGATCCTTCCATAGAACACGAACTAATTTTATGGTTTTGTTTCTCAAGGTGTGTTCTTGGAAGTCTAGAATTCTCGTTGGTTCTTCAACATAGGTCAGGTCTGGACTAATGTCGAGGGACTCATAGTCAACAACATGAGAGGGATCACGATGGTATTTCTTAAGCATAGACACATGAAATACGTCATGTACTTCTGCCAAAGCTGGGGGTAAGGCTAATCAGTAGGCAACTTTCCCCACTCTCGCTAGTATCTCAAAAGGTCCAATATAGCGTGGGTTAAGCTTGCCCTTTCTCCCAAACCTCAAAACACCTTTTCTTGGCGAGACTTTTAAGAATACGAAGTCACCCACTTCGAACTCCAAGTCTTTTCGTCGTCGGTCAGCATAACTCTTCTGACGACTTTGTGCTGTCTCCATCCTTTTCTTTATCATCTTGATCGTTTCTGTTGTCTCACGAATCAAATCTGGGCCTATTAGCTTACTTTCACCCACTCCACTCTAACAAACTGGGGATCTACACTTTCTTCCATAAAGAGCCTCAAACGGGGCCATGCCTATCGTGGCTTGGTAACTGTTGTTATAGGCGAACTCTGTGAGGGGCAAGTGTCGATCCCAATTCCCACCAAAATCTAAGGTACACGCTCTAAGCATGTCCTCAAGAATCTGGATAACTCTTTCAGTCTGTCCACTGTTTGTGGGTGATAAGCCGTACTAAAATTCAACTTAGTCTCCAGAGCCTTCTGCAATCCTTGCCAAAATTTGAGACAAACCGAGGGTCTCGGTCAGATACTATACTTACTGGGACACCGTGTAAGCGAACAATCTCATTTTTATAGATTTCTGCCATCTTATCTAGTGAATAGGTCTTAGCAAATGCAATAAAATGGGCGCTTTTTGTGAGTCTGTCCACAACCACCCATAGTACATCGTGACCTCTTTGTGTTCGTGGTAGTCCCATAACGAAATCCATCGTAATGTGTTCCCATTTCCACTCAGGGATTGGAAGAGGTTGCAATAACCCAAAGGGCTTCTGGTGGCTTGCTTTAACTTGTTGACAAGTTAAGCACTTTGCCACAAACTCTGCTATCTGCCTTTTCATTTTGGGCCACCAGTACTGTCGTCTCACATCTTGATACATCTTGTTTGTCCCTGGATGTATTGTGTACTTGGTATTATGGCATTCCTCTAATATCTCCCTTTTCAGCTGCTCATTGTTTGGAACATATATTCGATTTCGAAATCTCAAAATTCCATCGTTTGGCAATGCGAACTCCTTTTCTTGGCCGAGGTTAACCCTCTCTTTAACCCTTTGGAGTTCGTCGTCCATTTCTTGTGCTTCTTTAATTCGCTGAAGTATCACGGGCTGAGCATGTAGTTGTGAAAACACAACTCCAAACTCCCGTTCTTTAGGTTTCCAACTTGAGATGTCTTCTAAAAATTTCCATTCTTGTATCATTAAGCAGGCTAGGCTAGCCTTCCTACTTAAAGCATCAGCTACGACATTCGCTTTACCCGGATGGTATAGAATGTCGCAATTAAAATCAGCTAGCAATTCTAACCATCTTCGTTGTCTCATATTCAACTCTTTTTGAGAGAATAAATACTTGAGACTTTTGTGGTCAGTAAATACTTCAAATGAAGTGCCAAAAAGGTAATGTCTCCACTTCTTAAGAGCAAAGACAATGGCTGCCAGCTCTAGATCATGCGTTGGGTAGTTTTCTTCATAAGGTTTTAACTTCCTCGAAGCGTAAGCTACTACCCTTTTATTCTGCATAAGTACACAGCCTAGTCCTTCTTTGGACGCATCTGTGTAGACTACAAACCCTTCATTCCCCTGTGGCAGAGTTAATACAGGGGCGGTGACCAATCGATCCTTCAATTCTTGAAAGCTAGTTTCACAATGGTTATCCCAAATGAACCGCACTTTGGCTTGCGTTAGTCTGGTTAAGGGGCGAGCAATCTTGGAGAAATCCTTGATAAATCTCCGATAATACCCAGCCAAACCCAGAAAACTTCGCACCTCCGTGACAGTCGTTGGTTGCTTCCATTCCACTATGGCTTTCACTTTTCCTGGATCAACTGCAATCCCATCCTTCGACACTATGTGTCCTAAAAAGGCCACCTGTGTCAGCCAGAATTCACACTTGCTGAATTTGGCATACAATTTCTCTTCCCTCAACGTCTGAAGTACTATCCTCAAGTGCCTTTCGTGCTCTTCTTGTCACGACCCGGAAAAAACCCTTTTTATTATTATTTTTATTTATATTAAACATAAATAATAACTTTCACATAAAATTTGTGCAAAATACAAAATACAAAATATGACGGCTTTCAAGGTACATCATAATTAATCCTTATCAAGTCTAAGTAAAAGCTTCATAGTACTCCTCAGTTCCGCTCTCCTGATGATCCGATTCAAGTTGATCTAAAATAGATATGTGAAACACAGTCAACAAACATGTTGAGTAGAACTATTACACAATCACATAAGGTGCAAGTGTGTGAAAATTGCACATAAACATGTAAAATCACATAATACTCCCTGTTCGTCACATACAGTGACGGAATACCTTATAACTCCCACCACGATCAAACAATCAATATTCCAACCGAGTCACTCCGCGATTCCACCAATCCCAACCGAGTCACACCAGTGGTCATATCCCGGGCATATGCCGAATTCCTACGACCCACTCTCACATGGAACACTCCGTCCATATGAGGAGGGATTAGGAGATGGAGGGCTGGAACACTTATTACCGGCATCTCCAATAGAATGTCCCGGCGGAACTCAGCCACATCCATTCCGCAGTATTTTGGGCCCAACACATAATTGAGAAATAATTTCTCATAACACATAGATCATAAAGAGCATAAATAAACATATCATGTTCATGCATATATCTTTATGAAAGCATAACAACATGAGAACAACTATCATGATATTAACATGCACAACAAATAATGTAAGGCATAGAATCTTAAAAATGTGAACATAGGCAATTACTTGGTATTTTTACCATTATTTGGGTAAACCCAAGTATAGCCTTGCTTATGAAAATAAACTAAGATCATGTTGCCTAAACTACTTATGAGAAAGGTAATAATCCTACCTTCAAATGTTTTTAGGGAAAAAGAGAGGATATAGAAGGCTTTATAGGTATATATGGATGAAAATAGAAGGGCTTGTGTGTACATATATGTGGGTGGAAGATAGGCTATACATAAGAAGTGTTTTGGGTGTTGAGAGTAGAGTAAGTGAGGGGGTGTGTTTTTAGGCGGGATTTGTGTGTTTGTGGAAGAAAATAGAGAGAGTATAGTGTGTGTATGTGTGAGGACGTTTTTGGGGATGGGGAAGTGTGTGGGAGGTCCTATTTATAGTGGAGAATGAGGGTAGAAGGCAAGACTTGGAGACCAAGGTTTAATAAATGCAAATCTTTCCATTTAATGCAAATCTCCCAACTAGGCATAGAATTAAATGCCTAATTAAATAAAATCTTCCACCTCCCTCCTCTATTCTAGCCTTGGTGTAACCCTAATCCATGATTCATGAATCTAGATGAATGGAAGACCACACAAGTGCACAATTTCTAGAAGAAATTCATCTTATATTAGTGTAGGATATTTTAATAAATATTAACACAAAATCAAATAAAATCAAATAAAATCTAATAAAATCTGATTTTGATTGTCCTCATCTTATAAAATCTGAAATCATATCTTTATTTCATTAAAAATTCGAATTTGTATATATTTATTGTTAAAAACCTAAAATTAGGGTTTAAGGGCATAAAATTAGGGTTTTAGGGCATAAAATCCGAAAATTCATAATTAATTTAGAAAAATTCCAAAATTATGAAATTTAATGTTTATAAATCTGAAATTATATGTATATTTTCCAGAAATTAAAAATGTTTTAGTTATATTTTCGAAAATTGCAATTTAGGACATAGAAAGTTCGAAAATTGTGTTTGAATGTCAAATTTCTCTAGAATTTGGAAAATCATGTAATTTATTCAAAATTGCATCTTCTCCATGCATAAAAGTCTAAAATAATTATTTATATTGTTTTGAAAACTCATAGGTATTTAATAAATGAACTTTCCAAGACTGGTAATTGAAATTCGAAAAATTAGTATTTTACCGTTCAAATTATAAATTAATCTCAAAAGCAGACTAAAATTTGAAAACAACAAGTAATAATAACATTTCCAAGAAGCACAATATTTTAAATCAATTATTTAAATATTAAGGATTACCGGGTCGTTACATCCTCCCCCCCTTAAAGAAATTTCGTCCTCGAAATTCCTATTACGATATGATTATCCGAATAATTGCGGATATTTTTCCTAAATTCCTTCTACACTTTCCCTAATAGTTTCTGCAATTTCCCGGTATTTCCATAAGACTGGTACCAACGGAATGGTCTTATTCCTTAGGGTTCGTTTCTTGTATTCCAAAATCTATATTAGTTCTGAGTGGCGCGGATACTTCTAGTTCGCAGGATAATTTACTAAGTCGAATCTTTAAGCTAGAAAGGAACTTAAGGCATATATGAATGAGTAGATCCAGGGCAAACTAATACTTTAGCTAAGTGCTAACGTACGAGGTACGTACCTTTCACTAACTTAGTTTGGTTAGTCGCAAAGACCTTGCCGGGCACTCTCGATTTTTCTCCTTGACTCGCCCTTTCTTTGGAAGTTCTAACAATGTTCGGAACTTGAGCCACCCCTGCCTGAGGGCAATTAGCGATAAAGTGGCCATTACTGCCACATCGAATACACCTTCCGGCCTTTTGCCAACACTTGTCCTCGGTGTGGTTTGACCTGCCACAGTAAGTACAAGAAGCTTTCTTTAGAGTTGAGGATTCTCCCGAGTTACTTCTATTATCGGGCCCACCAAATTTAGGCATCTTGTTGGGTATTCCTAGTCCTTTTCCAATTTGTTCGCCTATATTTGGAATTTGACTAGATTGTCCTCTCTTGGTTCTCAATTGTTCCATCGTACTCTCAACCTTTAGCGCCGTTTCTACAGCTGCAATATAAGTCGGTAAATGGACTGGGGCCAATCTATCTTGTATTTCTAGGCGTAATCCACCGACGAATTTCCAGATCTTTCGATTTTCATTCTCAATAAAGTAGGAAGCAAATCGGGCTAATTTGGTAAACATGGCTTCGTATTGAGAAACACTTAAACTTCGTTGTTCGAGGTTAAGAAATTCTCGCTCCCGTTTCTCTTGTATTACGCGCGGAACATATTGAAGGTTGAATTCCTGAACGAAGTTTTCCCAAGTTTGTGGAGTTTGTGTTGCCTCCCACTTACGCACTATCCTTTGCCACCAATGATGCGCATCATTTTCCAATCGAAAGGTCGCCAAAACCACTTTCCGTTCTGCTTCACAATTCAAAACCGTGAAGATCTTTTCTATGGATTCTAACCAATTTGTTGCCTTTTCATCATCAGGCTCACCGTGGAAAGTTGGAGGGCTTAACTTTAAGAAGTTAGCCAAAGTCTCGTTAACCGTCTCCTCCCGTCGGTTGTTGTTATGGTTACCATTATTTTGGTTTTCAAGAATCGTAGTGATCTTTTCGAAAACTGCGGTAAATCGATCTTCTTGGTATTCAACGTTATCCCGTGCTCTCTTTGGTGCCATCTACACCAAAATCACAAAGGTTAGTCCGGTAAATTACTAAAGCACAGGTCTCCCAAGACCCTGCTCTGATACCACTTGTCACGACCCGGAAAAAAACCCTTTTTATTATTATTTTTATTTATATTAAACATAAATAATAACTTTCACATAAAATTTGTGCAAAATACAAAATACAAAATATGACGGCTTTCAAGGTACATCATAATTAATCCTTATCAAGTCTAAGTAAAAGCTTCATAGTACTCCTCAGTTCCGCTCTCCTGATGATCCGATTCAAGTTGATCTAAAATAGATATGTGAAACACAGTCAACAAACATGTTGAGTAGAACTATTACACAATCACATAAGGTGCAAGTGTGTGAAAATTGCACATAAACATGTAAAATCACATAATACTCCCTGTTCGTCACATACAGTGACGGAATACCTTATAACTCCCACCACGATCAAACAATCAATATTCCAACCGAGTCACTCCGCGATTCCACCAATCCCAACCGAGTCACACCAGTGGTCATATCCCGGGCATATGCCGAATTCCTACGACCCACTCTCACATGGAACACTCCGTCCATATGAGGAGGGATTAGGAGATGGAGGGCTGGAACACTTATTACCGGCATCTCCAATAGAATGTCCCGGCGGAACTCAGCCACATCCATTCCGCAGTATTTTGGGCCCAACACATAATTGAGAAATAATTTCTCATAACACATAGATCATAAAGAGCATAAATAAACATATCATGTTCATGCATATATCTTTATGAAAGCATAACAACATGAGAACAACTATCATGATATTAACATGCACAACAAATAATGTAAGGCATAGAATCTTAAAAATGTGAACATAGGCAATTACTTGGTATTTTTACCATTATTTGGGTAAACCCAAGTATAGCCTTGCTTATGAAAATAAACTAAGATCATGTTGCCTAAACTACTTATGAGAAAGGTAATAATCCTACCTTCAAATGTTTTTAGGGAAAAAGAGAGGATATAGAAGGCTTTATAGGTATATATGGATGAAAATAGAAGGGCTTGTGTGTACATATATGTGGGTGGAAGATAGGCTATACATAAGAAGTGTTTTGGGTGTTGAGAGTAGAGTAAGTGAGGGGGTGTGTTTTTAGGCGGGATTTGTGTGTTTGTGGAAGAAAATAGAGAGAGTATAGTGTGTGTATGTGTGAGGACGTTTTTGGGGATGGGGAAGTGTGTGGGAGGTCCTATTTATAGTGGAGAATGAGGGTAGAAGGCAAGACTTGGAGACCAAGGTTTAATAAATGCAAATCTTTCCATTTAATGCAAATCTCCCAACTAGGCATAGAATTAAATGCCTAATTAAATAAAATCTTCCACCTCCCTCCTCTATTCTAGCCTTGGTGTAACCCTAATCCATGATTCATGAATCTAGATGAATGGAAGACCACACAAGTGCACAATTTCTAGAAGAAATTCATCTTATATTAGTGTAGGATATTTTAATAAAATATTAACACAAAATCAAATAAAATCAAATAAAATCTAATAAAATCTGATTTTGATTGTCCTCATCTTATAAAATCTGAAATCATATCTTTATTTCATTAAAAATTCGAATTTGTATATATTTATTGTTAAAAACCTAAAATTAGGGTTTAAGGGCATAAAATTAGGGTTTTAGGGCATAAAATCCGAAAATTCATAATTAATTTAGAAAAATTCCAAAATTATGAAATTTAATGTTTATAAATCTGAAATTATATGTATATTTTCCAGAAATTAAAAATGTTTTAGTTATATTTTCGAAAATTGCAATTTAGGACATAGAAAGTTCGAAAATTGTGTTTGAATGTCAAATTTCTCTAGAATTTGGAAAATCATGTAATTTATTCAAAATTGCATCTTCTCCATGCATAAAAGTCTAAAATAATTATTTATATTGTTTTGAAAACTCATAGGTATTTAATAAATGAACTTTCCAAGACTGGTAATTGAAATTCGAAAAATTAGTATTTTACCGTTCAAATTATAAATTAATCTCAAAAGCAGACTAAAATTTGAAAACAACAAGTAATAATAACATTTCCAAGAAGCACAATATTTTAAATCAATTATTTAAATATTAAGGATTACCGGGTCGTTACACTTCTTCTGACTTAGAGTAGACCAGTATGTCATCTATAAAGACAAATACAAATTGGTCTAGGTATGGTCGGAATATCCGGTTCATCAAGTCCATGAACGTTGCCGGGGCATTCGTTACACCGAATGGCATCACCACAAACTCGTAGTGACCGTACCGAGTATTAAGGGCGGTCTTAGGGATATCTTCCTCTCGAATTCGTACTTGATGATATCCGGTTTTCAAATCCAGTTTTGAATAAACTGAAGCTCCTTGAAGCTGATCAAATAGCTCATCAATGTTCGGTAGAGGGTACTTATTCTTGATGGTAACTTGGTTAAGCGAACGATAGTCGATGCATAACCTCCAAGTTCCATCTTTCTTCTTGACAAATAGTACCGGAGCTCCCCATGGTGATGTGCTCGGGTGGATAAACCCTTTATCGAGTAATTCTTGTAGTTGGGTCTTAAGCTCATTTAACTCAGCAGGGGCCATCCTATAAGGAGTTTTAGAGATCGGAGCCGTTCCAGGTAACAACTCGATTACAAACTCAATCTCCCGATGTGGAGGTAAGTCCTTCAAATCATCAGGGAAAACATCGGGGTACTCATTTACTATGGGCACCTCTTCAAGCATCTTCTTATCTTCCGACTTATTCATGATATGGGCTAGGAACGCATAATTGCCCTTCTGTAGCAGTCGATTGGCTTGTAGAGAAGAGATAATGGGTAATGCGGGTGTGGTTTTGTTCCCTACGATTTCAATGATAGATTGATTCGGGAAACAGAGCCGCACAACTTTGTGATGACAGTCTACTTGAGCGTAGTGTGTTGCTAGCCAATCCATACCCAAAATAACATCAAAGTCATGAATGGGTAGTAATACTAGGTCAGCAGTCATCTTTTGGCCACCAATTTCTAGTGCACAATCTCGATAAACTAAGTCCGTCTTCCATTTAGTTCCAAGGGGTGTTGTGATTTCTAATTCGTAAGGTAAGGCCTCAGGTTGAACTTGTAAGCTAGTAAAGAAACTAGTCGATATATATGAATGCGTAGAACCAGGATCCATTAACACTTTAGCAAAATAACGGTCGATGAGAAGCGTACCTTCCACGACCGCCGAATTCTAGACCTCAGCCTTGTTCATAGCAAAGACCTTCCCTTGAACTCGTGGCTTCTCCACTTGCTTCCCATTGCCCTTTGTATTCTTTCCAGTATTCGGGGTTGGCACTGGTTTGGATTGAGGGCAATTCAATACAAAATGCCCACGACCTCCACAAGCTTCCAAATCTTTCTTTTCTTAAGTTCAACAAAGTACATAGCCTCTACCTCCCCCAATTCTCAAGGTCCTTATCTCAGTACTAATTTTTTTTTTTTTTTACCAAAAGATACGTTTTCGCAAACATATAATTCAACCTTATATAAAATCCATTAGATGCACTAGAGGTTTTAGCAACTTCACATATACTCGTGGTGACTCTCGAGTAGGTTCCTATAGGTTCAAGAGGTAGATTTTACACACGTCGAACTTAAGTCACATAATTTCACAAGTATTTACAACTATTACCCAAAAAAAATTCGCCTTATACTCAAATTAGTCAAGTATTTGCCATTTAGGGGAGCAAAGTATGCACTGGTCGGCCGCCCAGCCACACCCGCCACCCTGCATGTCAAACACATCTCAAGGAAATTCATTCCTACTTAACCTATTCGGATCAAGCCTATCTCCTTTCAATTCCAAAATCTTACGCCGAGGATCCTTACCCAACATAGCTTAGGCGTAAACCCAAGCTCTGATACCACCTATGACGACCCCGAAATCCCTTTATTATTATTATTAGTCTTATGGCTATTATTAGATTAATACTATCATTATTGGCTACATACATGCATACATTTTTAATTACAACGTATAAGGTACATTACATAAGGGTACATCAACAAAAGAGAGTCTCGACTTGCTAGTTTACTATTGATACATAGCAAAAGCAAAAACCCAAAACAGGTACGCAGCGGAAAATCCTACATCCTTCTTCCTAATAAAATGCTTCAAAAGGTTCCTCCTCCTCACCATCATAAAAGCTATCTTCGAAAGCATCTAAAATATAATATAACATGGAATCAACATACGTTGAGTAGAAACACTTCTTTATACACATAAGGTGCTCGGGTGTCAAGTGCACATTAGTTACACATAGCACATATATAATTTCACACTTTCTACCTTTCGTCACCTGACAGTGACCCTTATAACTACCCGGGCCGAAATAACAACCAGCACATTTCTCCCGCCAGCCTTATCCTCCAATGGTCGTATCCCGGGCATACGCCTTAGTATTGTTCTACGACCCTCTCTCTTGAGTAGATCCTTCCATCTACCCAAGGGAGGGATTAGGAGATGGAAGGGTGGTGAACTCTCTCGGCTACTCAATAGTATGTCCCGGTGGAACACCCCCCAGACCATTCCAGCACATATGGGCCCATCCACACAATTGCAATTTGTTCACATATGCACATAATCATAGTTTAGCAAAGTAAGCTCCACACTTATAAATGAAAGCTTTATATTTGCTTATTAAGCATATGTAAATAGATAGTAGCAAAATATGTAAATAGATAAAATATAAATATAAATATATAAACATAACTAGTATAAATATATAAATATAAAGACTAAAATATAACTAGTATAAATATACTTAAATATATATATAGATTAAAAGATAACTAATATAAATATATAAAATATATAAAATGTGATATAGATAAGTTTATATATATAAAGATGATAGAAAAATATATAAACTATATAAAGTGTGATATAGATATAAGAGGATTGAAATTATCTACATATATATATAAACTAATAAAATGAATATAATTATATATATACTTATACGTACCATATATATATATATATAGATTAAAGTAGTCTTACTAAGTATTACTAAGTGTATAATTAGTCTATAATAAGTAGACATATATATATACGTACATAACTATATATAGATATATATACCTAATATAATATGAATTAGCTAAATGAATAGATAACAATACTTTAAATATTTATATATATATATATACATACATATATATATATATATATTTCTATAATCATCAAAGTAGGCATAAAACTATACAATAAAGTATAATAAATAGATATATGGAGCTTTCTTCACAATTACTTTCAAGACAACATAGGATATTCCCCTACTAGCTCATTTAAAGAATCATGGTCTCATACTACCTCATATAAAGCATAGAACTCACATAATAATCCAAATAAAACATAAGAATGCCATGTTATTGTAAAAAGGCACAATAATCACATAGTTTTCCAAGAAAGCATAGTAAGCACATAGAACTCCAAATAAGCATACTAATCACATAAGATCTTCAAGATCATGCTCATAATACTATCCATCCTTCAACTTCCTTCCAACAAGAGTTAAACATGATAAAATGAACTATAAAGTAACATGAAGCTAGCAACATAACTAAAACCCTCAACTTGGTGGTATGTTTGGCAAAAGCTCTCACTCTAGGCCATTCAAGCTTGTTCTTTTACATTGCTTGGGCACAAGAGTATGGAAGCTTGCCTAATCTCCTCAAGAAGAAGAAGAAAAACCCTCTACTTAAGGTATAAAGAAGAGTTCCTACCTTTGTTCTTCCAAGTGTGTAGTAATTTGGAGGAAGTGAAGTGTTTGGAGGAAAAAAATGAAAGAGAGTGTAAGAGCAAGAGAGAGTGCACGGTTTTGGGCTGGAAAAATGGCTGAAAAATGAGGATTTTGGTATATATGGTCTTGTGTAATTATCTTCCATGTATTAGACACAAATATCCAATTATTAAATTCAACTAAATACCTATTCCATACATTATACATGGCTATATATGCTTACACCTATTCTTACTAAATACCATGTATATGTATGTGGGTATGTGTGTGGGTGTATATGTAGCCATGTACATCACCACTAATATATAGTTATTTATGTATATGAAGTTCAAGAGTATGTATTAGTAAAGATATTTTGATAAAATATAAAATAAAATCAACTAAAATCAAACAAAAACCTATATAATCTGAAACTCTTATTTATTAAGTATTTTATTGCTTATTTCTCAGGAAAAAACGAAATTTGGGGTTGGAGAGGTGAAAAGACCAAAATACCCCTTGTTTTGCCAATTTTTCGAAAATTGCCCAAAGATAGAAATAAAATTGTAAAAATTCGAAAATTAATTTTTATAAGTCAAATAAAACCTATAATATTTATTTGTATTATTATTTTAATATTTGGATAATAATTAAGCATTTTCAAAATTAGATTTCAAATTAATAACTTAAATACGATGTTTTCCGAAAATTACTAAAAATGCTTGGAAAAATAGGTAAAAGTTGAAAATAATCTATTAAAAATTTCTGGAAGTTTAGAAGGATCAAATGCATGAAATTTTAAAAAATATTTGGAATTTATAATATTTTATAAATATTTAGGTAGTAAAATGCTCACTAGTTCACAAATAAAATCATATTTGAAAAAATAATCTCTAGAAATCAATAACTCACAAAATAATCCTATAAATTTTGTATAATATAAAATAGGTAAATAAGGGATTTACCGGGTCGTTACAATTTTTGTGCAAGGATTGTGAGATCTAAACTATTTCTTTCTTTCTTTATTTTATGTACTATTTGTATATTGGCTAGGATCAAATTTAAAAAAAACCACATTCGTAGGTTTGTTGGGTAGGATCAGGTCTTTCTAGCTTGTAATGTTGTTAACGGGTTAAATCCTATCTTTTACTAGAGTTATTTGTTAATTAGGGATTATTCTTTGTGTTCATGTGTTTATTCTATAATTAAGGAAAGATTAGGTTGGACGAGTTCTTTGAAGGCTATATAACCGGTCTATTGCATGAATTAGAGAATTATCCTTGAATCTATGATCAATCCCAAGAATGTTGAATGAAGAATTACCCTTAGCTGAGTTTTTGTTCATATCGCTTATTCTCAATTAATTTCTTGCTTTTATTTGATTTTAGTTAATTTTTACTATTTGTCATTAAACACCCCCATCTTTTTTTTTATTTGTTAGTCGGTTGGCTGTCTTTGAAATTTATCAGAAGTTATTCTTTGTAGGATCGACCCTACTCCCCCTATTTACAATTAATTTTGTGTTTAGAGTAGTAAGATTTATTTTTGGTGGATTCAACACCTATCAAAACTTTGGCACCGTTGTTGGGCAGTAACTAACTTGATTTATTTTCTTTGATAACCAAAAAGCATAATACGGGTGATCTCCAATACAATCCAAAAATTCAAAAGGCAACCCGTGAATTGAGGAATGAAGCCAAACTAAAGAAGCTAACCCAAGGAGAATCCTCCTCCAGAACTCCCAACGTGTTAGACCTTTCTTTTGAATTCGAAGAGCAATACAAAGTGATGGCATAGCCACAATGGACCTTGAACAAATTGGCCGCCCTACCAGTAGATCAACAACCACTTTATATCACTTACCCTAGTTTGGATACATCATTGCAACTGAAGTTAGGACTAATTCATCTCTTGCCCAAGTTTAGAGGATTGAAGAATGAGGATGCTTACAAGTACCTTAAGGAGTTTCATGTGGTTTGCTTCCATGAAACCACAAGATGTAGATGAAGAGCAACTCAAGTTGAGGCCATTCCCCTTCTCATTGATTGACTCTGCGAAGGATTGTCTATTTTAGCTACCACTGGGATCTATTGATTTGTGGGCTGATATAAAGGAAGCATTCTTGGGTAAATTTTTCCCCGCCTCTTGTGTCGCAACCATCTGAAGAGACATAAGTGGAATTTTCTAAATGAATTCAGAGATGTTCCATGAGTATTGAGAATGTTTCAAATGACTATGAACTAGTTGCCCCCAATGCGGGATCTCAGAGCAAGCACTCATTCAATCTTTTTACAAAAGTTTGACACCCATAGAGAGGCAAATGATCAATGTTGCTAGTGGAGGAGTGTTAGTCAATAAAATTCCCAAGAAGGCACACGAAATCATATCCACCATGGTGGATAATTCTCAACAATTTGGGATGCGTCAAGAGCCACCACCACAAGTCAATGAGGTACATTCTTCATCCTTTAAGGATAAAATAAATCATTTAACCTTGTTGGTCCAAAATTTTGTTGTAGAAAGCACCTCACAGGTTAAGTCATGCAGGATTTGCACCGCCACTGGGCACTCTACCGACATGTGTCCAACACTCCAAGAGGACTACCAAGAGCAAGTCCACACTTTGGGATGATTTCCAGAAGCACTATAAAGAATGTATGATGCCTATTCTAACACTTACAACCCCGAATGGAAAAATCACCCGAATCCACAAGATGTAGGAAGGAAGTAGAGGAAGAGCAGGTACTTGAGATTTTACGCAAGGTTGAGGTAAATGTTCCTTTACTTAATGCAATTGACAAATTACCTCGATAAGCTAAATGCCTTGGGGAGTTATGCAAAAATAAGAAAAAGTTGGAGGGCTCACAAAGTGTAAGTGTGGGGGAGAACAAATCAGCTGTCATACAAATGAAACTTTCTCCAAAATGCAAGGATCCAGTATGTTCTCTATCCCTTATACCATTAGTAGTGTTTTCATAAATAAAGCCATGTGAGATTTAGGATCTTCCATTAATCTCATGCTTATGTCTGTTTTCTTGTCTCTAAATGTTAAATCAGTAAAAGAAACAGCTATAATTGTCCAACATGCCGATGGATCGTTGGTTTGTCCCAAAGGGGTATTAGAAGATGTTTTAGTACAAGTTAAGCGTTTGGTTTTTCCTGCAAACTTCTTTGTTCTAGATTTAGAGAATGATTCAATGCCATGTGATATTTTGCTAGGAAGACCTTTCCATAATACTTCTAGAATATGTTTGATGTGTATAATGACACATTTAGTATGGAATTTAATGGAGAAGTGGTAGCATTTAAAGTTTTGATATCATGAATTATTTTGATGAAGTGTGTTCTATTCTCGGCAAGGAAGTTATCAATCTATTACCTAAGGAAAATGATTTGCACGACACTATACATTCACCAATGGTAGGAGCAATAAGTAAACAGGCATCAAAAGATGTGGATGCGCCAATCTCATACATAGAGAAGGGAAGAACGGAAAAAGTGATGCCTAAGAAACTAGGTGCTATTGTAAACAAGAATCCCAATGGAAAGTTCATGAGGAGGGTTAATAAAGATCGTTTCTTACCTCCAATCACTTGAACCCTCCTAACGTCTAGCCTGGGAGGTTAAACAAAGGCACTTTTTGGGAGGTAATTCAAACTTATTTATACTTTTCTTTTTAAGTAGTTATATATAAAAACAGAAAAACAATAAAAATATTATTCGTAATGCATGACCACGGAGATGCACAAAGCTTAAGGCATGACCACGCCTTAAGAATAGAGGAGGCAGGAAAGAATAATTTAATGCAAGAAATGGATGTGCTCTAGCAATAAGGCGTGCTCACACCTTAGTCCAAGGGCACGCTTGGAACACAAAGCGAGAAATTGTGAGGAGAGGGTGACATGCAATTGAATAAGGGGTGTGCATGCCTAATTCAAAGGCCACTTTTTGAAATTTACATCAAAATTTGGTCTCCTAGTCAAATCTCTCTCTCTCTCTCACTCTCACGCACCCTTCTTCTCCCTCGATCTTTTCTCAACTGCTGGTGATATCTTCATCGCGCCACCATATCTGCAACTGTGCTCCATTTGATGGATCCCTTCTACCACTTCTTAGTCGTACTTTGTCAGGGAAGTTTCGTTGTGCTTATGTGGTTTATTTTGCTATACTTACACATTGAGGAAAATGTGTGATTCAAACGTGGGGGATGGGAAGTTATGTTTTGGGATGTTTGTTTTTGAATGTTTTATGTTTAACTTGGATAGATTTTGCTTGCTTTCTAAGGACTTTTCAAAGCTTTGCTGTGACGACCCGGTAATCCTTCATATTTAAATAATTGATGTAAAATCTTATGCTTCTTGGAAATGTTATTATTACTTGTTATTTTCATATTTTAGTTTGATTTTGAGAGTAATTTACAATTTTAATGGTAAAGAACTAATTTTTCAAATTTGATTACCATTCTTGGAAAATTCATATACTATGAGTTTTCAAAAGTAATATAAATAAGTATTCTAGACTTTTATGCATGTCAAAGATGCAATTTTGAATAAATTACATGATTTTCCAAATTTTAGATGAATTTAACATTTGAACACAATTTTCGATATTCTATGTCCTAAATTGCAATTTTTGAAAATATAACCAAAACATTTTTAATTTCTGGGGAATATACATATAATTTCATATTTATACAGATTAAATTTCATAATTTTGGAAATTTTCTAAATTAATTATGAATTTTTGGATTTTATGCCCTAAAACCCTAATTTTATGTCCTAAAACCCTAATTTTCGGTTTTTACAAAAATAAATAAATAAAAATTCGAAATTTTAATTAAATAAAGATATGATTTCAGATTTTATAAGATTAGGACAATAAATATCAGATTTTATCATATTTAATACAAGATATTTTCCTAAGATTATTCTTCAACTTTTACACTTGCATGGTTCTTGTTTATTCTTGTAGCAATATTTCTAGAAAATGTACACTTGCATGGCTCATATTTACTTAGGGGATGATTCATACAATATAGGGCACATCTAAGTATATTTAGGGTGACACTTAAGTGCATGAATTGGACAATTTCATTAATTACCCAACTTAGGTGTAAAGAACGCTTTAAATGAAAATTGACCTTAA
Source organism: Petrea volubilis (assembly GCA_026212405.1). NCBI lineage: Eukaryota > Viridiplantae > Streptophyta > Magnoliopsida > Lamiales > Verbenaceae > Petrea > Petrea volubilis. The sequence continues at coordinate 26,110,988 of CM047875.1, read as the reverse complement.
TAATAAATAATTCTATTTCACATGCTCAACACTATAAATAGAGGTCCTCATCCTCCATTTTTCAGCACATATAACACACACAAACACACAAATCCCGACTAAAAACACACCCCCACACTCACTCTACTCTCAACACCCAAAACACTTCCTATTTATAGCCTATCTTCCACCCACATATATATATATATATATAGAAATCCTTCTATTTTCATCCATATATACCTATTAGCCTTCCATATAGCCCTTTATATACCCTCTTTTGTTCCTAAAAATAGTTGAAAGGTAGAATTATTACCTTTCTCATAAGTAGTTTAGGCAACATGATCTTAGATTATTTTCATAAACAAGGCTTTAACTTGGGTCTACCAAAATAATGGTCAAATACCAAGTGATTGCCCATGTTCACATTTTACGATTTTATGCCTCAAATTATTTGTTATACATGTTAACATCATGATAATTGTTTTCATGTTATTATGCTTTTATAAAGGTACATGCATGAACATGGTATGTTTATATATGCTTTGATAAAATATATGTGTTATAAGAAATTATTTCTCAATTATGTGTTGGGCTCGAAATATTGTGGAATGGATGTGGCTGAGTTCCGCCGGGATATTCTATCAAAGATGCCGGTATTAAGTGTTCCAACCCTCCATCTCCTAATCCCTCCTCATATGGACGGAGTGTTCCAGGTGAGAGTGGGTAGTAGACTTCGGCATATACCTGGGTTATGACCACAAGTGTGACTCAGTTGGGATTGGTGGAATCGCGGAGTGACTCTGTTGGAATATTGATTGTTTGATCGTGGTGGGAGTTAAAAGGCATTATGTCACTGTATGTGACGAACAGGGAGTATTATTTGATTTTACATGTTTATGTGCGATTTTCACACACTTGTACCTTATGTGACTGTGTAATAGTTCTACTCAACATGTTTATTGACCGTGTTTCACATACCTATTTTAGATCAACTTGAACCGGATCATCAGAAGAGTGGAACTGAGGAGTACTATGAAACTTTTACTTAGACTTGATAGGGATTAATTATGATGTACCATGAAACCGTCATATTTTGTACAAACATGTTATTTATGAACCTTAATGTAGTATTGTATATTTTTCTGGGTCGTGACATTTGCTCCCTCATGCTCTAATTTTTTCTTTTCAATCCCATAGTCATTTGTTTGTTTTTTGAATCTGTGAATAATTTGAGTTTTGTAAGTTAACAATTTGAGTTGGTTACATGAGGTGAAGAACATGACTAGGATTGTCTATGTTTAGCCACAGGTAATTCAATTGCTTATGACAATAGTCTTATGTATGAAGTATACGGGATACTAGTTTAGGATACGTGCATATAGAGCATTGGGGGTAGATGTAATTCGCCCTATTTAATATTAGCAAAAACTAAAGGACAAAACGGACTTTATACATTTTTCATCTATCACTTGTGATTGTTACATACTACAGGGGGTTTATTGTAATATACACAAAAATATGGGTTAAATTGTAATTTTGCCGAACCTCAGGGGAGGTAGATGTAATTCCCCCATATATATATATGCAAAAAAGAAAAAAAATAGGATGAAAAATAAAAGAAAAAAGAAGAAGAAAAATACCAACTTACTCCGCTAATCACACAAAAAGTCATTATGAGTACAACTAGTAGGCGTATAGAAATTGTGACGAACTGAGTAATTAGGCTCATTCATCGGCAATGTTTGTTTTTGCAGAAAAAGGTTGGTAATGTTGAGTTGGAAAGAAAGAGAAAAAGAAAGAAAGAAAAAAAAATAGAATATATATATATATAGGTCCTTTAACTTTTGCTTGTAATTCCTCATCCCGTAAAAGATATGTGAAATCTATGTAAGTTTATGGCAATACTACTCTATTTATGTTTCATGAACTAATCTTGTTTGTTAGGTCCATGATGGAAAGTTTCCATCCCGCCATCCTATGTATCTAAGGAGTGTTGTTTAGGTAATAGCTTACACATTTGGATTGAAATGCCATGTCTTATGAAATGATTGACCCTTATGTGCATCAAATTGAGTTCCTAACCACAATGATTTGGATTATTTGAGATAAGTTGAAAATGGGAGGTAAAGGTTTGATAATTCAAAATTTTGGCATGCTTAAGGACAAGCACTACAAAAAAATATATTTTTTGTGACAAAAAATTTGTGAGGAGATTTGATTTTGTCACATAAACATACCATAATGTGAGGAATCATAATTTTGTCACATTAAATTGTGTTTTTTAAAACAAATTGAATTTTCCTCACAATAACTATGACTAATGTGAGGAAATAGAATTTTTCTCACAATAACTATGACTAATGTGAGGAAATAGAATTTTCATCATGAAAAAGATTTTTTTTTCCTCACAACAAGTTAACAACATGAGGTTATAAAAACAATTCCTCAAAAAATATCTAATTAATATTTTTCCTAATTTCCTAAAGCAATTAAATGGAGAAATATTATAAAAGACTATTTAAAAAAATATCAAATGAATATTTTGCATGATATCCCAAAAAAAATTAGATGAATCAAAAGAAACCCCAAATATAATTTTGTTTGTAATTTTGACATTTTCAGGTATTTTTATAGTGATTAAAAAAATCAAAATTTAGTAAAATAAATAAATTTATAAAATAAAAAAGTTAATAAAATTTGTTCTCATAATTTAATATATATATATATATATGTATATATAGCGCTCATTATAATGATCATCTATCACCTATAATCTTAGTTAGTTAAATACCAGTCAATTAATATTTGACGTTCAACATGTACGTGTACCTATTATAAATATTTTTCAAAATTTAAGGTAAGAAATTGGCTCAATAATATGCAAACAACTATTATACGATTTTTTAAAATATTCTAGAGTAAAAATACGGCTTATTTAATATTATGTTCACATAAATTATGTTTTATGTAATTTATATAAAAAAGATTATTTAAAAACTAATAATTAAATTATTTAATTTATAATCATCATATAAATTATATATAATTATTTATATAATAATTAATATTTTTATGAAGTATTACAAAATTGTCTTTTATATAATTTTCAATTAATAATTACAATAAATTTTGATATATTACACCAATAAATATTGTTCATATATTATAAATTTAAAAATGAATATAATAAATTTCATAAAATGACGTATTACTTCATCAAGTATTAAACATGTTATATTAAAAGTACATATATTATTCGTTGAGTTTAGAATTTGTATGAAAAATAAAAGTATTTTTTTAAGTATTCATAGGAACGGGTACTATATGGGTATAGTACGTGTTTTAACAAACATAACTTATAATTGTTTGAATTTAATTAATCAATACATAATTAAAAAATAAATAAAATTAAAATTAATAAATTAAGGTAACAAATAAATAAGAACAATAAAATTACAAAACCATCAAGAAAATTTCAATTGGCATAATGGTTGCACTTCATTCAACTATATCCAAGGTCAGGGGTTCGACTCCCCTTGGGAGCCACTAAAGAGCAGTCTTGCGCGGCACTGTTGCGCTGTTAGCGGAGATCGGGGGTTCGAATCGAGTTTGGAGCAAAAAATATAATATTTCCACTAAAATACATTTTTTGTGAGGAAAAAGCATTTCGTCACATATGTTTTTTGTGACGAAACAAAAAATTCCTCACAATAACCTTATGCGAGGGCCATTTTGTGAGGAAACCGTGACGAATTTTTTTTGTCACAAAAACGTTTTTGTGATGAAATTTGGATTTTTTGTGATAAATATTTTCGTCACAATAAATCAATTTTTTTGTAGTGAAGTATAGACTAAGTGTGGGGGAATTTGATAATGTGCATAATTTGCTATGTATTCATGTCCTATTTTCATTCCTTTTGGTTGGTTTTGGTTGCATAAAATGAGAAACTCACTATAAAATTTTGTGTTGATAGATTTAGGATAGTGAAAATAGCTAGAAAAGAGCTCATTCGCATGAAATTGAGAGATATGATTTTGTGAGAAGAAAAGAGAAGATACAAAGAAGGTGATCATGGGCAAAATTCCAACGGGTTAAGAAATATGCATAGAGCTGGAGTGCTCCTTCAATTTTCTATGCCCACACCTTTTACGAGGTGCAAATATGGAAAAAGAGACTATAGCTTGAGTGCTCATTCGATTCAGCGTGTCCACACCAAAACCAAGACCACGCATAGATTTTTTACCTAAGTTCTTCTTTTTACCATAAATCTAGTTTCCTACTTCCTTTAAGACTTTATTCTAGGGTCAGGAATTCCTATATATAAAGGATTAGCCTCAATTTTCAGCTATCTTGAATCTTTAGTTTGAGTTTTAGTTTTCAATTTACAAGACTTATTTCTTTCAAGTTTTGTCAATGACCCTTCATAGCTAGAATTGTTCTACCAGTCAAGGGTTAATTCAAGCCAATATTTTTGTAACAATTTATTTGTTTGTTCATTTTATGTGGCATTTGTATATTTTTCTGTGTTCTTTCAAGAAAACCTCAATCTTTAATGCTATGTTATTATTTGTGCAATTTAGGCATGTTGTTCAATGGATAAAATTGCATATATCCAATTGGTAAGATTAAATCCATAATTATTTAATTAAACCAACACAAGTGAAAAGTATTATAATTTGATTAGGTTGAAGCTTTTGGATTATACTATGAAAAATATACAATCTAGTTTTGAAGAACCACATTTGTAGGTTTGTTGGCTAGGATCGGGTCTTTCTAGTTTGCAATGACGTTAGCGGGTTAAATCCTATCTTTTGACTAGGGTTATTATTTAATTATAGATTGTTCACTATGTTTATGTGTTTTGTCCCGTTGAGGAGGCTAAGAGGCCTTCGTGGTGGTGGGACAAGTTATGTCCTATTAAGGAAGCTAAGAAGCCTTTGTGGAGGAGGGACATATTTCACCCCGGTCAGGAGGCTGAGAACCCTTTGTGGAGGGGGGACAGATATTGTCCCACTAGGGAAGCTAAGAATCCTTGTAGTGGGGGGACAAATTTCATCTCATTGAGGAGGCCAAGAAGCCCACCGAGTTAGCTTCAGCATATGAGGGGTCTGAGGCCTTGGAATGTGAAGAGGACATGTACCTCGTATAGAGGAAAGTTGCAACTTTCAGAAGGCTCATTACCCGTGATAGCGGAGGCCTAAGCCTGCATTGGGCGACAGCCCGCTTTAAATGGAAGAAGGCTTTTACGAGCCTCGTAGGGGGCCGGAGCCTATTTTGGAGGAAGAGCAATGCCTTCCTGAGGAGGCCAAAGCATGTATGGGGCAATACCCTACTCTGGGGAAAGAGTAGAGTGTTCCTGATTGAGGAAGTCGGTGTCGTGCCCTGTAAAGAGAAGAGCACATGTTCCTTACTGGGGGTTTCTTAGACCCATTTTAGGAAGACCAAATGTCATTCTTGTATCATTTGGGAGGTCAGAGCCTTGCAGGTAAGAAGGTTGGAGCCTATCCTTCGAGATTAGGAAGCATAAAGTTAGCAAAGGGTTAGGCCCTTATCTAAGGAAGACTTGGGTAATTCCTGATTTGATTGTGGAGGTCAGAGTCTAGCTAAGACTGACTAATGGGGGGAGATATGCAAAACAAACTTTAGACCTCAATTGAATTAAGTCAGTAAGTGTCCAAAGGAAAATAGAAGTAAAAATACCTACGGAATGTAAAGTAAGGTAGGATGTAGGAATCTAAGAGTAGAACTTGTGTCCCTCCTTAATTAGGAGGGATTATTTTTATGTGTAAAGCTTTCTAAGGATTTGCACGTTCCAAAGATGGGGAAGCTTCTTTCCTTTGCTATCTTCTAGTTCATGTGGGCCTCGTCCAATAATTTTTGTGACTTGGAACGGGCCTTCCTAATTGAGTTCTAGCTTTCCAATGGCCTTTAGGGCATCAACTCTTCAGAGAACCAAGTCTCCTACTTGGAATTTTAGTGCCCATACTCCTCTATTAAACACTTTATCCATTCAGTTTTTGTATTTTGCCATTCAGAAGAAGGCATTATCTCAAGCTTCCTTGATCATATCAATATTTTCCTAGAGGACGGTTTCATTTTGAGAATCCTCATGGGATTCCACTCAGTAGGATTCCATACCAATTTCGGTAAGAATGATAGCTTTAGCACCATAGACAAAATTGAATGAGGTTTTCCCAATGGTTCCGCTAGGGGTCGTGCGATGAGCCCATAAGACTCTTGAGAGTTTTTCAGCCCATATGCCTCCTGGTCTTTTGAGTGTTATCTGAGTCCTTGGATGATGAGATGATTAATTACCTCAATTTGGTCATTGGCCTGAAAGTGAAACATGGTAGTGAAACACTGCATGATTTTCATTTCTTGGCACCAAGCTTTCACTTGAACACCTTGGAATTATTTTCTGTTGTTGGACATGAGTTCATAGGGTACATACTATATTCTTCCCGACGAACCTAAGTACCACCTTTTCGATAATTTTGGCAATGGCTTCACCTTCTGCCCACTTGGTGAAGTAATCAACTACAAGTAGGAATTTTCATTGGCCTGTGGCCAAAGAAAAGGGACTAGCTATGTCGATTCCCTACTCGGTAAAGGGGCATGGCGTTTGCACGACTGTCAAGGACTCCGCCGGCTAATGAATGAGGCGCACATGTCTTCGACACCACTTGCACTTAGGGACAAGGTCCTTGACATCAATTTTGATGGTAGGCTAGACATAGCTTGCTCGTACGGTCTTTCTAGATTGCATTACCCATCCAATAAGAGATCCAAAACATCTCTAATTGATTTTCCAGAAGGAATATTGGCTTTCCTTAGGGGAAAATTTAGGTAGTGGCATGGTGAAGTATTTTCTGTATAGGATTCCTTTGATGATTACGAAGCGCATGGCCCAGATTTGTACCAAGATTGCCTTCTACTTATCTTTGGGAGGATTCCTCTTTCAAGGAAGTCCATGATTTCCTTTCGCCAATCGCCCATGTTTGTGGTGGCAAGGACTTCTTCCTCAAGGCAGGCCTTAGGAAGGGTTATGACCATGATTCTCCTAGTGTGGCAGTTTTTAAGGAGCTAGCCAACTAGAAGAGGTAATCTGTAATGATCCGGTATTTTTAGGTATTTTAAAAGTTAATTATATGTTTAAATTATTTAGTTTTTTTATGTGATTATTAGTTTATATGTGAACTATGTGATTAAATTGTTTAGTGTTTTATTATCTTATATGTGAAATTTGTAATAACTACTATGTTATTATACCAACTATTGGATTCTACATATATGCATAAAAAAACAATATGTATATATAATTCTATACATACATTTTTCAAAATTATAATGATAGAAATTATTTGTAATAAAGTCATATATATAGTATTTTTATATGTCGAAGTATATATAAATATATATATTATATATATGTACATTTTCAAAATTATATATATATATATCCTAGGTCATTTTTGTATTTTAGATGATGTAGATATATATATATACATATGTACTAATTGATGCTTAAATATGTATGATTTAAATGTTATATGATTAATTTCTATTGCAATAAATACTTTGCAATATATGCCTATTTTTATTTACAAAATGCATAATTATTGGAATTATTTTCTACTTCATTTAGTAATCATAAAATGCATAAAATTCAAACAAACACACACATATACATATATATATATGCATATACATGAATATATATACATATATATATATAGAAATAAGGGTTAGATTATTTTTCTTGATATTGTCATTTTCACTAAAATTTGTTATTTTACACTATAATAATGATTTTGAAAATTATTTTTAAATGCTAGGTCATAAGACTATGATTCATACATATATAAATATCTTACATTATATATGTATATATTTTAAAGAAAAATTAAATACATAAATATATAAGATTATATTTTCATTTCTTTAGGTATTTTTCATCATAAAAATTGGAATAATTATACTATGTGTAAAAATATCTTAAAAAAATATAAAGGAGGAGGGGGGGAACGAAATTTTATGTATATATATATAATATAAATATGTGGTGTATATTATTACTTGCTCCCCAATTCTCCTTACATTAAATGAATATTCACACATGTAAGATTTCTTCTAGATATGTTTATACATGTAGGGTTTAGATTAAACTAGATTATGAAGTATACATATAGACTCACACTTAAGCTATAATTAGGTATTGAGTTGGGCATTGAGTTGGAAGATTGCATTAATTATAAATTGACCTTATAATATAAAATTCCTATTTCTTGCCCTAAACTATATAAATAGGGGATAAAAAGGGGATTTGCCCTAAACTATATAAACACATCTACACACACTAAATCCCGCCTAAAACACCCCACTCGCACTCATCTTACTCTAAACACACAAAACACTCCATGTTTATAGTAAATCGTCTACCCACATATATCTATACATAAACCCTTCTTTTTACATACTTATTAGCCCCTATACATCCCCTTAACTCCATAAAACACTCTTGAAAAGGGTAGAAGAATATTTATTAAAGAAGGCACCTTACTTAATTTCATAAGTAAGGGTTCCTACTTATAGAAATGAGTGTGATTTAAAATGCTTCATATTTGATACAAGGTAGGAATTTTGCCTAGTGCATGAGTTAGCCCTTTATGTTAGTATTAATACTTTATTTTCCATACTAGAAAATGGGAAGTAACTACAAGTTAGTTACTATCTTGGTTCTAGTAGAATACATATTGATTTAGTTGTAAGCATATTGGTTTAATTATGTACATATTGATGTATTTAGGAAGTTATATGCTTATGAAAGTAGGGATATTTCTAAGTCCATGAATTAGTTTACAATATGTTTCATTAAGCTTTATTAAATGATAGGAATCATATTTTACATGAAGTTATGTTTATGAACCTCTATTAGGTTTTCATGAAATGATGGGAAGCATGTTTTCCTTCAAAGTTGTGCTTTATGACCATAGTATGTTCTATATTCATAGAATGAAGCATGTTTAGTTAGTAGATAGTTATATGTTTTAGAATATGCTAAAACTATGCTGAAATTGCGCTAAAAGTATGCTGAAAACTCTGTTTTACATGCTGAAAATTTGGTGAAAATTCTGTTTACGTGCTGGAAATATTCCGGAAATTCTAAGCTGGAAAATTCTGTTTTACATGCTGGAAATTCTGTGATAAACATGCTGGAAATTCTGTGTTAAACATGCTGAAAATCCTGTTTTATTCGTGATGAAAACCTGCGGAACCTGTGTGAAATTTGTGCTGGAAACCTGCTGGAAATTTGACTAAAAAATCTGTTTTAGCAAGCTGAAATTTTTATTTTGTGAAAGCTGGAAATTCCTGTTTGTGCAAGCTGAAATTTTGGTTATGTAAGTAGAAAATTTGGTGTTTACAAGCTAAAAACTCTGTTTGATACAAGCTGTAAATTCTTTTACGTGAGAAATTATGCAAAATATGGAATTACATGTACTTGTTGGGCCCGATGTGTTTTCGGTGTGGATGGGGCTAGAGTTCGGCCGGGTGGCAACGGGCTTACCAGTCTTAAAACAATTCTCACCATCCATGTCCTATTCCCATCTTGCATGGACGGAATATGACGACCCGAAATCCCTTTATTATTATTAGTCTTATTGTTATTATTATTATTATTATTATTAGCATTAGTGGTTGCATACATGCATACATTATTAATTACAAAACGTATAAGATTCTTTACAAATATAAGGGTACATCCAATAAAAGAGAGTATCGACCTGCTAGTTCTACTATCTCTACAAAGCAAAAAGCAACAAAAACCACAAAATACAGGTACGCAGCGGAAATCCTACATCTTTCTTCCTAGTAAAACGCTTCAAAAGTTTCCTCCTCTTCATCATCATAAAGGCTAGCTTCGGAAGCATCTAAAACATTATATAACACGAAATCAACATACGTTGAGTAGAAACATTTCTTTATACACATAAGGTGCTCGAGTGTCAAGTGCACATTAGTTACACATAGCACACTTTCTACCTTTTGTCACCTGACAGTGACCCTTATAACTACCCGGGCCGAAATAACAACCAGCACATTTCTCCCGCCAGCCTTATCCTCCAATGGTCGTCTCCCAAGCATACGCCTAGTATTGTCCTACGACCCTCTCTCTTGAGTAGATCCCTTCGTCTACCCAAGGGGGGATTAGGAGATGGAAGGGGTGTGAACTCTTCCGGCTACTCAATAGTATGTTCCGGCGGAACACCCCGCAGACCATTCCAGCACATATGGGCCCATTCACAGAATTTCAATTTGTTCACACATGCACATAATCTTTAGAAGTTTATATTATAATTTAGTAAAGTAAGCTCCACACTTATAAATGAAAGCTTTATATTTGCTTATTAAGCATATTTACTTAAAAATGTTAAATATGTAAATAGCTAGAAGCAAAAATATGCAAATAGATAAAATATAAATGTAAAGATCAAAATATAACTAGTATGGATATATGAATATAAAGATCAAAATATAACTAGTATAAATATATATAAATATATAGATTAAAATATAAGATATATAAATATATGAATACTACATATATATATATATCTATCTAAAATAGATAACTATATATATAGATATGATAAGAATTATCTACATATACATATAAAACTAATAAAATGAATATAAGTATATATATACATATACGTAACATATATATATATATATCTATATATAAAAGTAGTCTATAATAAGTATACATATACATGTACGTAACATATATATATATATGTCTATCATAACATATATCTATACATACATAAATATATATATATATATATAATTAACATATAATGAACTTAGTTAAATGAATATATGATAACACTTTAAATATTTATATATATATATACGTACATAGATGTATATGTTTATATATATATATGTAAAGTACTAAAGTAGGCATAAATCTATAGTATAAAGTAAAATAAAAGTTCTATTTATCAAATAATAGATATGTAGAGCTTTCTTTACTAAGACTTTCAAGAACAACATAGGCTATTCACCTAATAGTTCAAATAAAGCATCATGATCTCATACTACTTTATATAAAGCATAAAACTCACATAGTGGTTCAAATAAAGCATAAGAATTCCATATTATTGCAAAAGGGCACAATAATCACATAATATTTTCAAGAAAGCATAGTAAGCACATAGTACTCCAAATAAGCATATTAATCACATAATATCTTCAAGATCATGCTCACAAGTCTATCCATCCTTCAACTTCCTCCCAACAAGAGTTAAAACATGAAAAATTAACTATAAAGCTTTAAAGTAAGATGAAGATGGCAAAATAACTAAAACCCTCAACTTAGAGGCCTGTTTGGCAAAAGCACTCACTCTAGGCCATTCAAGCTTGATCTTTTACATTGTTTGGGCACAAGAGTATGGAAACTTGCCTATTCTTCACAAGAAAGAAGAAGAAACCTCTACTTAAGGCATAAAGAAGTGTTCCTACCTTAGTTTCTTCAAAAAGTATAGTAGTTTTGGAGAAAGTGTAGTGTTTGGAGGAAAAAATGAAAGAGAGTGTAAGAGAAGAGAGAGTGGACGGTTTGGGGCTGGAAAATGGCTGAAAAATGAGGATTGTGAGTGTATAAGGTCTTGTGTATTGATATTCCAAGTATTAGAGACAAATATCTACATACTATATTCATCTAAATACCTCTTCCATACAAATTACATGGTTGTATATACATACACCTCACTTCACTAACCACCATGTATATTTATGTGGGTATGTGTGTGTGTATATGTAGCTACGTATATCACCACTAATATATAATTATATATGTATATGAGGCTAGGTTTCAAGAGTATTAGTAGAGATATTTTGATAAAATATAGAATAAAATCAACTAAAGTCAAACAAAAACTTATAAAATCTGAAAAATCTTATTTATTAAGTATTTTTATTGTTTATTTCTCAGCAAAAACCGAAATTTGGGGTTGGAGAAGTGAAATGACCAAAATACCCCTTGTTTGGCCCTTTTTTCAAAAATTGCCCAAAAATAGAAATAAAATTCTAAAAATCCGAAAATTAATTTTTATAAATCAAATATAATCTAAAATATTTATTTATATTATTATTTTCATTTTGATAATAATTAAACATTTTAAAGAAATTAGATTTCAAATTAATAACTTAAAGACAATGTTTTTCGAAAATTACTAAAAATTCTTGAAAAACTAGGTTGAAGTTGAAAATAATATATTAAATAAATTTTGGGAATTTATAAAGATTAAATGTATAAAATTTAAGAATATTTGGAATTTATAATATTTTATAAAATTTTATGTAGCAAAATGCTCACTTGTTCGCAAATAAAAATCATATTTGGAAGAATAATCTCTAGAAAACAATAACTCACAAATATAATTCTATAAAACTTGTATAATATGAAATAGTTAAATAAAGGATTTACCGGGTCGTCACACGGAGTGTTCCATGTACTGGTTATGGGTCGTAGGAAATTTGGCATATACCCGGGATATGACCACTGGCGTAATTTTGGTTGGGATTGGTGAATTTTGGTGTGATTTTGGTTGGAAATTGTGAATAATGGCACGGAGAGATAAGGTAGCCACATAGAGATGTGGAAAAAGGTAGAGAATATGAAAAGATGTGATTACATGCTCGGTTGATTACGTGATTATATGTTCGAGTGATTATGTGAAAATATGCACGAATATCACGCATGCACCTCATGTTACTATGTAAAATTTCTACTCAACATGTTTGTTGATGTTTTATTTATATTATGTTTTAGCCGGAATTGAGGCGGAAATTGCGAGTGATAAAGACGAAAAGGGACGGTTCGAAGCTTTTGGCTAATTAGGTGTATACGGGATTTTGTAGTTACAAATATGTAATGAGTGACTTATATGTAAAGTTTGTTTTCTTAATAAAATCATGAGTTGTATGTTTTCGAGACAAAGTTTGGTCGTTTTTATTAAAATGGTTGGTTATATGTATTCATAATAATAGCCAATAGTTTCGGAACGTCACATAATCTGCTTTGGTACTTTCCTCCTCGGGGAATTTGCTACCCCCAAAAACTTGGTGAGTTCCTGTGATGACCCGAAACCTCTAGCTAATTATGAAAACATCTATTGTATAATTATCGCACAAATCATGCTATTTTATAAAGTAATGAAACCAACCACGCGTACTATTATTCCAAAGGGAATGTTTACATAAGTCGTTTATTACATATACATGATCTTAACTACCAAATTTCGAGCACAACACATATAGGCAGGTAAATGCCTCGAATCGCCGTCCTAAGTCTTCCTCGTTCCTATCTTCCTATACCTCAAGTCCGGCTAAAAAATAATAGAAAGCAGTGTCAACATATACACATGTTGAGTAGAAATTCACATAAAACATGAGGTGTTCATGTGAAATTTTATATTGTCATATGGAGCACATAGAACCATATAAATTTTAGCTTACAAGAACAAAAAATTCCAACACATTACTACCGTTTTCCACCTCGATGGGCGGCTACCTTATCTCGCCGTGCCGTAATTCAATTCCAACTGATAATCTCAACCCAACCAAACACACCAGTGGTCATATCCCGGGCATATGACAAAATATTATGACCCACTTCAGTACATGAACTCTCCGTCCATGCAAGGTGGGATTAGGCAATGATGGAGAGTCGAGAACTATTTTAAGACCGGCAAGCCCCTTGCCGCCCGGCCGAACTCGACGACATCCACCTTTATCACATTGGGCCATTATTCACACAATTTTCAACACATTTGACTCAAATTTTAGTACAATACACACTGTTTTAGTGTGGTTGCACGAATTTCCAGCATAGCGTATAAAATTTCCAGCTTGTAAAAATTGACAGTTTCGACTACGAGTAGAAAATTTCCAGCTTTCAAATCACTAAATTTCATGTTTAAAACCTACTGAAACTCCACATATACATTTCCAGGGTTGTAAAATAGACATTTAGTTGGTAAAATTTTGAATTTCCAGCTTACGAGACCTAAACTTTTTAGACTGCAACGCGAAACGTTTTAGCGCACAACTTCTGAAATTTCCAGCTTTTGTAACTCAAATTTCCAGCTTTGAAAATCCTGTAATTCCAGCTTATTATACACTGAAATTACAACTTATAAAACAGGTTTTCGGTTGGGAAAATTCAGATTTTCCAGCTTGCAAAAATCGAATTTTTCAGCTTTGAAAACAAGATTTTCAGCATGGAATAGTAATTCCAGCCGATTCACAACTCGAAATTTGAGCTTGGCAATCTTGAAATTTTATCTTCTATCACTTAAATAACACTCTAACAAAGTGTAAAACATGATAACATATAATTCAAGCATCACTTTAGCACAGTTGCAACAATTTCCAGCATGCTTATTCAAGAATTTTAACCTAACATGCTCATAGATACATCATATACATATAGCTAATACATCTTGTATTCCCTTAGACCCAAGATGGAAACCAACTTGTGGTTACCTCCTAGGTTCTAATAGGGGAGATAAACTGCTAATATTTTTATAAAAACCTAATTCTAGCTCATGCCATAAGCAAATTTCTACCTTGATATAGCTTTCTTTCCTTCATAGTGTTTGAAGCAGTGACAGTAGTAAGAAGGGTTAAACGATAGTAGGGAAATTGAAAGAAAACAAGGAGGAATGGAGGGTGTGTGTGGCCGGTTTTTCTAGTGTGTGTGTGTGACGACCCAGGTAATCCATGCTTTATTAATATTATTACTATGTACATACAAGAGTCTATTTAAACTCAGTACATATGAAACGCCAAAATCAATACAAGTTACATCGTATCACTAAACAACTTGCAAGCGACAAGTAAAAACCAAAGGCGAGTACGCAGCGGAATCTAACATCTTTCTTTCTAATAAATGCCTCGAAAGGTTCTTCTTCTTCCACAATTTCGGTCTCATCTAAAACATAATACATATTCAACATCAACACATGTTGAGTAGAAACACATACTTCAATTACATAAGGTGCTCGGGTGATAGTTGCACATAAAGCACACATAAAGCACACATTTTGCACTTTTCTACCTTTCGTCACCTAACAGTGACCCTTATGACTACCCATGCCGAATATACAACCAGCACATTTCTCCCGCCTGCCTTATCCTCCGGTGGTCGTATCCCGGGCATACGCCGAATATTTTCCTACGACCCTCTCTCTTGAGTAGAACACTCCGTCTACCCAAGGGGGGATTAGGAGATGGAGGGAGTGTGAACTCTTAAAACCGGCTACTCAATAGTATGTCCCGGCGGAACACACCCAAACCACTCCGGCACATTTGGGCCCATTCACATAATATCACATAATCACATAATCATGGAAGTTTATGAAAAAATTGGTATATGTATAACAAATCTCATTTCTTTTAAGAAAAATAAATATGTGTATAAGTTTGATATGTTTAATAAGAAAATTAGTATACTTATGTAACTACGAACTTACTTTTAAACACTTTTTAAGATCAATATGTTTTCTTCTCAAAAATACCATTTTTGCAAGAAAATTAGTTTACATACTTAAAAACAACTACTTCGTATACATAAAGATAGTAAGATTTGTGATCTAACATATTTGCATAGATTTGCTAGCTAACAAGTTAACCATAACATATCTAATAAACCTTCCTAAGCACATCACAAACACAAAATACCTATCAAAGAGTAAATCAAGAGAGAATCCTAAGAACTAATCACACTTTATGAGCACAATAACAAGACAATCATTTCATCATGAATAAAGCATATAAACATGGAGCAAATATCTCTAAGCCCAAAAATTGGAGGGCATGTTTGGCAAAAGCTATCACTCAAGGCCAATCAAGCTTGTGTATTTTACATAGCTTGGCACAAGAGTATGGAAGCTTGCCTTGTAGGAAGATCCTACTCAAAAGAAGGAAAGAAAACACTTATGAAATCAAAGTAGGTTTCTACCTTAGCTTATACTTGAAAGGGGTGTAAAGAAGAGTGAAAGGATGATGTTTGTGGAAGAAACTTGAGAGAGTATAGTGTGTGAAGGTGTGAGGACGTTTTTGGGGGTGGGGAAGTGTGTGGGAGGTCCTATTTATAGTGGAGAATGAGGATAGAAGCCAAGACTTGAGGACCAAGTTTTAATAAATGCAAATCTCCCTATTTAATGCAAATCTCCCAACTAGGCTTAAAATTAAATGCCTAATTAAATGAAATCTTCCACCTCCCTCCTCTATTTCTAGCCTTGGTGTAACCCTAATCCATGAGTCATGAATCTAAATGATAGAAGACCACACAAGTGTATAAATTCTAGAAGAAATTCATCTTCTATTAGTGTAGGATATTTTAATAAAATACTAAAGAAAATCAACCAAAATCTGATTTTATTTTATTGCCATAATTGTATAAGATCTGAAATTATCTACTTGTTTTAGATAAAATTCGAATTTGCCTTTATTTTATTGTTAAAAACCTAAAATTAGGGTTTTAGGGCATAAAATTAGGGTTTTGGAGCATAAAATCCGAAAATTCATAATTAATTTAGAAAAATTCAAAAATTATGAAATTTAATCTTTATAAATCAAGAATTATATGTATACTTCCCAGAAATTACAAATGTTTTAGTTAAGGTTTCGAAAATTGCAATTTAGGACATAGAAAGTTCGAAAATTGTGTTCAAATGTCAAATTCCTCTAAAATTGGGAAAATCATGTAATTCATTCAAAATTGATTTTCTCCATGCATAAAAGTCTAGAATACTTAGTTATATTATTTTTGAAACTCATAAGTATTTAATAGATGAATTTTTCCAAGAGTGGTAATCGAAATTCGAAAATTGGCACTTTACCGTTCCAATTCTAAAATCCAACTAAAATATGAAACAAAATGTAAAAATGACATTTTCAAGAACATAAGATGTTATATCAATTATTAAATATTAAGAATTACCAGGTCGTCACAGTGTGTGTGGTGATTTTGTATTTTACTTAAGTAATAATACATATAGACCAGAAATAGAATTAAAAATAGATTTAAGTCCTTTTCCAATTATTACCCTAATTGTCCAAGTATAAGGTCTAAGTAGCTTAAGTATATCTCTACTTCAATAAGGGCAAACCATGTATTCATACATCTAGAAGGAGTATTACAAGTGTATTTATACATGGCATCTTGAAAACTTTGAGGGTAAAAGTTAATATAGTCCAAGTATTTAATATAATATATTTTTATCTCTATAAAACAGTCCACCCCCCTTTTTTTCCTTGAAAATGTCGGTTATTTTTTGTATTGTATATAATTATTCAGCTTAGAGAAAGAAATAATATCTAGGGTTAGAAAAATACAATTTACCCATTCCTTAGGGTTTTTTCGAAAAGTTATAAAAGTTATGAGAAAAATCTTCTAATTCTAGGTATGTACATATATATATATAACCATGTATGTCTCTCTATACACACTTATATATTTTTGAACTTTATACATTGTATAAGGATTGAATAAGAGAACAAAATAATCCCAATACTAATGCAAGTTACAAATAGACGGGCACATAGCAAATAGGGTTTTAGTAAAAGATCGGGTCCTTACATGCCTCCCTTCTTAAAAGAACTTCTTAAAGGAGATGCGGGTATTTGTCCATCATATCTTTGACTCTCTCCCATGTGGTTTCCTCGAGGTTATGATATTTCCACAAAACTCGGACTATAGGAATAGAATGGTTCTGCAAGGTTTGTTCTTTTACTTCAAGGATGCGGACGGGTTCTTCCTCATATGCCAAGTCCTTATCGATTTTCAGGGAATCGTGATTTATAACATGAAAAGGATCCGGGTGGTACTTTTTAAGCATGGACACATGAAACACATTATAAATTCAGAGAGGCTTGTAGGTTACTTCTCCTATCCATTCTAAGATTTCAAAAGGGCCAACTTATCTTGGGATTAGCTTTCCCTTTTTCCTGAATCTTATGATCCCTTTTCTAGGTGAAACCTTGAGAAACACAAAGTCCCCTTTTTCAAATTCCAAGTCTTTATGCAGTCTATCTACGTAACTCTTTTGTCAACTTTAGGATTACGCTAATGGTGTTGGTGGTTTCTCGTACTAATTCGGACTCAATGATTTTTTTTCACCCACCTCGTTCCAACAAGCTGGAGACCAAAATTTTCGTCCATATAGAGCTTCAAATGGTGCCACACCAATCGTGGATTGGTAGCTGTTGTCATAAGCAAACCTTACCAGTGCTAAGTGTCGATCCCAACTACCTCCAAAATTGATGGTACAAGCCCGGAGCATATTTTCAAGAATTTATATAACCCTTTTGGTTTGTCCATCCATTTGGGGATGAAAAACTGTGCTAAGATTTAACTTAGTATCTAAGGCATTTTGCAATCCCTGCCAAAACTTGGAAACGATCCGCGAATCTCTATCAGAGACTATGCTCACTAGGAAGCCATGAAGTCTAACTATGTCCTGTTTATAGATTTCGGCGATTTTGTCCAAAGAACAAGTTTTAGCGAAACCGATGAAATGAACACATTTTGTTAGTCTATCAACCACTACCCAAATCGCATCATTACCCTTGGAGGTTCGAGGCAATCCCATGATGAAATCCATTGTATTGTGTTCCTATTTCCACTCGGGTATAGGTAAGGGTTGTAATACTCCGAAGAGAATAGCCTTCACTTACTGACAAGTTAAGCATTGATACAAACTCCGCTATTTTCTTTTTCATGTAATTCCACTAGTGTTGCTTTTTCACATCCTTATACATCTTAGTTATTCCTGGGTGGATCGTATATTTGGGTTTGTGGTTTTCTTCTAATATTTCTTTCTTGAAATTGTCATCATTGGGGACACATATTCTGTCTTGAAATCTTAATATTCCATCTGAGGACAAGGTGTATTCGGTCCTTTGTCCATTGTTGAGTGGGGTCATTTGTCCATTGTTGATTCCACTCTTCATTCTTTGCAATCCATCAGCTTCTGCTTGCGTCTCTTTGATCTTTTGTATTAGAGCAGGTTGGGCTTGTAAGTGTGAGAGTAAAATTCCGGACTTCTTTTCTCTAGGATTTCATTCAGAAATTTCTTCTAACAAATTCCATTCACGAATCATCAGACCTGCTAGTTTAGGTTTTCTACTTAAGGCATCGACAACCACATTGGCCTTCCCTGGATGGTATTGAATGTTACAATTAAAATCCGTAATCATCTCGATTCATCGTCTTTGCCTCATATTCAATTCCTTTTGTGAGAACAAGTATTTTAAGCTCTTGTGATCCGTGAAGACTTCAAAAAAGGTTCCATATAAATAGGGTCGCCATTTCTTTAGGGCAAACACAATGGCAGCAAGTTCTAGATCGTGGGTTGGGTAATTTTCCTCGTAAGGTTTGAGTTTCCGGGAGGTGTAGGCTATGACTTTTTCATTTTGCATAAGCACACAACCAAGTCCTTCTTTGGATGCATCCGTATAAATTACAAACCCCTCGTTTCCGTTTGGTAGGGTTAATATGGGGGCAATAACGAGTCGGTTCTTTAATTCTTGGAGACTGGCTTCACAATGTGAGTCCCATACAAATTTTACCTTAGACTATAGTAACCTGGTCATGGGACGAGCGAATTTGGAAAAAATTTCAATGAACCGTCGATAGTAGCCATCTAGCCCTTGGAAGCTTCGTACTTCGGTCACATTCGAGGGTTGTTTCCATTCAGTAATAGCCTTTACTTTCTTTGGGTCTACTAAAATTCCCTCTTGTGACATAATATGCCCGAGAAAAGTTACTTGTTTTAACCAAAAGTCGCACTTACTAAATTTTGCATAAAGCTTTCTTTCCCTCAAGGTTTGCAAAAATATCCTCAAGTGCTCTTCATGTTCATCTTCAAACTTTGAGTACACCAAAATGTCATCTATGAAAATTACGACAAACCGATCCAAATAGGGTTGGAACACCTGATTCATTAAATCCATAAAAGTAGCAGGTGCGTTGGTTAGTCTGAAGGGCATGACTACCAATTCATAATGTCACGACCCGGAAAAATACCCTTTTATTTTATTAAAATATGTTGGACCGAAACGCGTAAAGATAATATTTTCATAGTTGTATAAATAATTACTTTCACATAAAATTCGTACAAAATACAAGAGTTACAATTTTCCAAAAAGAATACAAAATAACTTTATTGTAATAGGCCTCCAAATGCTTCTGCTGTGCCACTCTGATCCGCTATCTCATTTCTTTCTAAAAATAGTCATATTAAGAAGAATCAACACGACGGTTGAGTAGAAATTTCACTTAATCACATAAGGTGCTCGTGTGTATAGTATGTGCACATAGTCATGATATCTCACATAATATTACCTTTTTGAGTCACTTATTAGTGACTCCCTTATGTCTCCCACAGTACAATATTCCAACCGTTCACATCTTTAACCCCAATATTCCATCCGTCCACATCGATTCCATCCGTTCACATCGGTGGCCATATCTCGAGACTATGCCAATTTCCTACGACCCACAACCAATACATGGAGCACTCCGTCCATGCAAGATGGGATTAGGACATGGATGGCGAGAACTGTTTTAAGACCGGCAAGCCCACTGCCGCCCGGCCGAACTCTAGCCCCATCCACACCGAAAACACATTTGGGCCCGGCATGCACAAATAAAGATTTTCACATAAACATATTCTCCTATAATTTCACATAAGGAACATACTTTCATACTTATCACTTTAAATATAAAAGCATACAAATAGCATATTTTGGAATAATACACATACATGCTTTCATATTAATTTTATGAACATAAAATATAAATATAACTAGAAACATACTTTTTAATAACTTGTAGTAGCATAATGAAGCATAATATCATGATAATAAAATAATAAACTAGCATTAGAAATTAACTTATGTAATTAAGGAAATTCCTACCTTAACTAACCTTCTTGATATTTATATATCTATGTTTGTGTGAGAGAGAATTGTGTGTGTGACGTGAAGTGTGTGTTTATGTTGTGTGTGGTGTGTGATTATGTGTAGAGATAATAGTGTCAAGTGTATGTGTGTATGTAACGTGTGTGTTTGTGTTGTCTTTGTGTTGTGTGTACTATATATATATTATATATATATGGATATATGTATGTACCGTGTGTGTTTGTTGATGAGAATAGTATTTATTGTGTGTGTATAATCCGTGTATGTGTGTGTGTGATTAATGGAAAATATAACTCAAGCCTCTATTTATAGAGGTTGGTTAAGACACATTACTAAAAATAAATTATGTCAATTTTTCATAATTAGATTCATCTTACTCATCAATATTAATAATTACATACATGCTTAGTAATAAGCCTAAATGTTATTAGGTGTGCTCTAAAATTGATGAATGGAAGTCTATGTTAATGTAAATAATACAAGTGTTCCAATTTCTAGAAGAGTTATAACAAGTGTAAAAACAATCATTTAATGCTAGGAATTATCAAGAACAAATATTAGGATTATCAAAAATAAATTAGAAAAAGTCATATTATATATCTATATCATGTTTCGGATATATATACATATATGATATAGTGTGCTCGTGCTCTATGTACTTAGAACATGCATATATCTATATTTAAAATATATAATTAAATATTGTTAATCCTATAAAGTGGTTAGGATTAATATGTATTAACTTAGTTCTTAGTGCATAGATATATATACGAACTTATATATATATATATAATTTTCGAATATATATAATATACTAAAAATTATGTTTAACAATTAATATATTAGTATAGTAACAATTATAAATTCAAAGTATAGATATGAAAATACATAATATATTAGAGAATATTATACATTATTCATAATAAAATCACATATTTGAGATAGAATCACTTATTTCACATACAAAATAATAATCACATAAAACACTAGATAATTTAATCATATAATTAACTTTTAAAATATGTAGAAATACCGGGTCATTACACATAATGTCCATAATGACTGTTGAGAGCTGTTTTAACAATATCTTCTTCTCGAATTCTAACTTGATAGTATCCAGATTTTAAGTCTAACTTAGAGTATATGGATGCTCCCTGTAGTTGGTCAAACAATTCGTCAATATTGGGTAACGGATATTTATGCTTGATGGAAACGTGGTTGAGGGATCGATAGTCAATACATAGTCGGAAGGTTTAATCTTTCTTCTTAACAAACAGAACCGGGGCTCCCCATGTGAAAAACTTGGCCGAATAAATCCTTTATCGAGCAATTCTTCTAATTGGGTTTTAAATTCTTTCAATTCGGCAGGAGCCATTTTGTAGGGAGTTTTGGAAATAGGCGCTATTTCGGGGAGCAATTCAATAACGAAATCAATTCCCTATATGGTGGTAAACCCAGTAGGTCATCAGGGAAAATGCCTATGAACTCCTTTACTATTGGAACGTCTTCTATTTTTCTTTTATCCCCTTCTTTGTTAAATACGTAAGCCAGAAATGCTCATTTCCTTTTCTCAATAATCGACGGGCTTTTATGGCCGAGATGATTGGTATTGACAGGGAGACTTAATTTTCGATCATCTCAACTAGGGGGCAGCCAGGTATATATAGTCAGACTATCTGCTTATAGCAATCTATTTGGGTGTAATGTGAGGCTAACCAATCCATTCCTAATATGACATCAAAATCACTTATAGGCAACAAAACCAAATCGGCATTCATTGTTCTCTCACCTATTATTACTTCACAATTCTCATAAATCCGATCTGTCTTCCACGAAGTTCCCATCGGGGTTCTTACTTCAAACTCATAAGGCAAAACTTTAGGTTGCAACATTAAACTAGAAAAGAAATTAAACGATATATAGGAATGTGTGGATCCAGGATCAAGCAATACTTTAGCTAGGTGTCGGCAAACCAAAAGCGTACCTTCCACCACCGTGGGTTCAGAAATTTTCTCTTGGTTTATCGCGGACACTTTACCTTGTACCCGAGGCTTGCCTGTGCGGTTACCGCTTTCCTTACTGGCCTTTTCTTGAGATGAAACCGGTGGAGTTTCTATTTGCAGACAATTTTTGACAAAGTGCTCATTACTTCCACATCGAATGTATTTTCTCACTTTGTGCCAGCATTGGTTCTCCGTATGGTTGGGCTTTCCACAATAGGTACACATGATGTTTTGCTGTGATGGGGATCCACTAAAATTTGTCCGGGGACCGGGTAAACTAGTTTTAGCAATTTTATTGCTAATTCCGAAATTCCTTCCAGTCTGACCACTCGAGGGCGAAGGCCTTACAAACTGTCCATGGTTAACTTTCAATTGTTCCATCATACTCTCGACTTTTAAGGCAGTCTCCATAGCCGTATTGTGCGTCTGCAGCTGTACCGAGGCCAACTTGTCTTGAATTTCCATTTTTAATCCCCCAATAAATTTCCAAACTTTTCTTTCCTAATTTTCAACAAAATAAGGGGCGAATCGGGCTTCCTATCGTGCTACACTTAACTCTCGTTGTTCTAGATTTAGAAATTCCCTTTCCCTCTTCTCTCGTACTACTCGTGGAATATACTGCTTATTGAACTCCCTAATAAAGTTTATCCATGTATGAGGGGTCCTGGTTTCTTCCTATTTTTCACTAACTAGTCTCCACCAATATCTCGCATCTTCTTCCAAATGAAAAGTGGCTAAAGTAACCTTCTTCTCCTCGCTACAATCTATAACCTCAAAAAAAATTTCTATGGCTTCGACCCAATTGGTGGCCCTAACGTCGTCGGGCTCTCCCTTAAAGCTTGGAGGGCCTAATTTAAGGAAATTTGCAATTGCATCGTTCGTAGTCTCCGTGTGATTATTGTTATTATTATTCTGATTCTCGAGAATGGTGGTGATTATTTCTCCTATTGCTACGAGTTGTCCGTCCGAATTTCCATTATTTCCTCGGGTTCATCTAGTTGCCATCTACACCATAAAAAAACTATCTCAGTAATGCAAACATACTCTTCTATTTCCATATATACATAAGGTTATCAAGATGTATACATGAGAAAGATAAGTGCGTACACGAAAACAACATACTAAACGATATACAAGCACCGATCATACTTCACATGACATACTAGACAAAACATACTACGGTACTTCTTACGCCTTCCAAAAGCTAAACCATCTAAACTACTCAGGATCATATGACACATGTCTAATACCATCCCCGGAGTTTATAGTCACCACATCTGGGGTTGGTTTTGGAATCAAGTTCTCTTCGATAATCCCTATGAGATCCCTAGTCATAATATAAACGAACTCAAGAGCACTCTGGTACCGCATGGATATCGATAATCCGTAATTCAATTCCAACCGATACTCGCATCCGAACCAAACACACCAGTGGTCATATCCCCGGCATATGCCGAAATCCTACAACCCACTTCAGTACATGCACTCTCTGTCCATGCATGGCGGGATTAGGCAACGATGGAGAGTCGAGAACTATTTTAAGACCGGCAAGCCCGTTGGCGCCCAGCCGAACTCGACGACATCCACCCCTATCACATTAGGCCCTTATTTACACAATTTCCAACACATTTAACTCAGATTTCAGTACAATACACACTGTTTCAGTTGGTGGTTGCACGAATTTCCAGCATAGCGCACAAATTTTCCAGCCTGTAAAAATTGATAGTTTCAACTACGAGCAGAAAATTTCCAGCCTTCAAATTACTAAATTTCAAGTTTAAAACCTACTGAAACTCCACATATACATTTCCAGGGTTGTAAAATAGATATTTAGTTGGTAAAATTTTGAATTTCCAGCTTAGGAGACCTGGAAATTTCAGACTGCGATGCGAAACGTTCTAGCGCGCAACTTCTGAAATTTCCACCTTTTGTAATCGAAATTTCCGACTTTGAAAATCCTGTAATTCCAGCTTATTATACACTGAAATTAAAACTTATAAAACAGGTTTTCAGTTGGGAAAATTCAGATTTTCCAGCCTTGCAAAAATTGAATTTTTCAGCTTTGAAAACAAGATTTTCAGCATGGAACAGCAATTGCAGCGGATTCACAACTCAAAATTTCAGCTTGACAATCTTGAAATTTTAGTTTCTGTCACTTAAATAACACTCTAACAAAGTGTAAAACATGATAACATATAAATCAAGCATCACTTTAGCACAATTGCAACAATTTCCAGCATGCTTATTCAAGAATTTTAACCTAACATGCTCATAGATACATCATATGCATATAGCTAACACATCTTGTATTCCTTTAGACCCAAAATGGAAACCAAATTGTGGTCACCTCCTAGGTTCTAATAGGGGAGATAAAATGCTAATAGTTTTATAAAAACCAAATTCTAGCTCATGCCATAGGCAACTGTCTACCTTGATATATCTTTCTTTCCTTTGTAGTGTTTGAAGTAGTGAGAGTAGTAAGAAGGGTTAAAGGACAGTAGGGAAATTGAAAGAAAACAAGGAGGAATGGAGGGTGTGTGTGGCCGGTTTTTCTGTTGTGTTTGTGTGGTGATTTTGTATTTTACTTAAGTAATAATACTTGTAGACTAGAAATAGAATTAAAAATAGATTTAAGTCCTTTTCCAATTATTACCCTAATTGTCCAAGTATAAGGTCTAAGTAGCTTAAGTGTATCTCTACTTGAATAAGGGCCAACCATGTATTCATACATCTAGAAGGAGTATTACAAGTGTATTTATACATGGCATCTTGAAAACTTGGAGGGTAAGTCCAAGTATTTAATCTAATATATTTTTATCTCTATAAAACCGTTCACCCCCCTTTTTTTCTTTGAAAATGTAGTTTATTTCTTGTATTGTATATAATTATTCACATTAGAGAAATAAATAATATCTAGGGGTAGAATATACAATTTACCCATTCCTTAGGGCTTCTTTCAAAAAGTTATAAAAGTTATGAGAGAAATCTTCTAATCCAGATATATACATATATATAAAACCGTGTATGTCTCTCTATATATACATTGTATAAGGATAGAATAAGAAAAGAAAATAATCCCAATACTAATGCATGTTACAAATAGACTGGCACATATCACAAAACATTACTACGATGTAAATTTTGCATATAAGCATGCAATGCATACACATTTAAGTATATATATATATATATATATATCTACATCACATAGAGGGTTTTAATAAAAAATCGGGTCCTTACAGTTCCTTTTTGAGTTCCACAATATTTTGAGGGATTTGATTATGCGTTCTTCTTGAGCTTCGTAGCAACCTTCTACTTTGCAAGCCACTAGCTAGGAATCTGTGTAGGCTATTTAGTTTTTAGCGCCAACTGGATTCCAGTGATCAATTCCTCGTATTTAGCCTCATTATTGGAGACCTCAAATTTGAATTGTATTGAGAATTCAAATTCGTCCCCTTTAGGACTGGTCAGTACCATGCTCGCACCACTTCTAATGCTAGTAGAGGATCCATCTACATAGAGGAACCATAGGTGTTCTTCCTTGGGCTAAGATGGTAATGTCATCTTAGAAATGTAATCTACCAAGGCCTGACCCTTAATCGCAGTTCTAGAAGTGTAGGAGATATCGGATTCTCCTAGTTCCATGGCCCAGTTCATGAGTCTTTCGGAAACCTCAGGTTTCCCTAGTACTTGTCGAATAGGATGGTTCACGTGAACCACTATAGAATGTGAGTGAAAGTAAGGGCGTAGCCTTCGTACAATAACAACTAGGCTATTTTTTCAATATCCGAATAGTGTTGCTTGGCTCCTTGGAGCTTCTTACTTACATAGTATAAAGGCTTCTAATTGTCTTCATCTTCCTCGAGAAGGATCAAGCTTACAACATGGTCTGTGACATAAAGATAGATATAAAGGGGCTCATTTGGTATAGGTTTTACCATAAGAGGGAGCTCATTGAGGTATTGATTAAGGGCCTCGAGGTCCTTCTAGCAATCCTCATTCCATTTGAATGGAACAGCCTTCTGTAAAGTCTTGAAAAAGGGAAGGCCCTTTAAATGAGTTTGGAGATGAATTGTCCAAGAACAACAATCCTCCCGTTAAGGCATTGCACCTCGTGTAAATTTGAAGGAGCCTTTATTTCTTAGATGCTTTGATCTTGGTGGGATTCACTTCAATCCCTCATTTCGTGACCATGTAACCAAGAAAGTGCCCTCTTCTGACTCCAGAAGAGCACTTGAGATGGTTAAGTTTCACTCGATTTTGGCAAACAACCTGGAAGGTTTCCTCCGAGTCGTTAATGTCATCAATAGCTTTCTAGCTTTTTACAAGCATGTCATCGATGTACACCTCCATGTTACTTTTGATTTGATCTTCAAAAATCCTATCTACTAACCATTAATAGATTGCTCCTGCGTCTTTAGGCTAAAGGGAATTTCTATAAAACAATATGTCCCCCCTAATGTGATAACATTGACCCTCCTCTAATTAGCTGGATCCAGGAGATCTAATGGTAACCCTATAAGGCATCCATCAAGCCGAGGAGTTCACACCCGGAGGTGAGTAAAAAGTAGTATTATTTGAGACATGCCTTGTTAAGGTTGCTGAAATCAATGCAAACCTTCACTTGTCACCTCCATTAGAGATTAAGACTACATTTGAAAGCCATTCAAGAAATTGGATTTCTCATATGTACCTGGCCTTCCAATGCTTGTCAATTTCAAGATGAATGATTTAATCCTTCTCAGGACCAAAGAGTCTTTTCTTGTGCTTGACACTAATGGAAAGGTCCACGTTCAGGCGGTGGACTGATACTTTCGATTCGATGTTGACGAGGTCTTTAGAAGACCAGCTAAAGACATCCATATTCCTACGGGAGAAGGCTACTAGATCTTTAGAGAGTTCTTTCTCTAGTTGGAGCCCAATTTGGGTAGTTTGAGAGGAATCCCCTAGGACTAACTCAATAGTGAGTAGTTTCTCAGTGGGCTCCATTCTGTGTGAAGTACTGTGCTCCTTACCCTCTTTTTTATGTCGAAGGAGTGCTTTATCCTTTTGGATACATTTGGTTTTGAAATCCGTAGGAGTCCTATCCTCCTAGGGCCTTTTGTTGGATGTATTGAATCCTTTGGCTGGGTATCCTCCTATAGAGGAGATGCCTTAGCAGCTTCCTGTACATCTGGGACATGGGCATCCTTTATCTCTGCAAGAGCCTTGCAGGGTTAATTTCACATAGTATTTTCTCAAAGAGAGGTGATCCCCCGAGACTTCCTCACTTCCCTTTCCGACGGGGATGTTGATTTTCATGTGATAGGTAGACACCACCACGTGGAAGGCATTTAAGGTGGGTCTTCCTAAAATAATATTATATGCAGATGGAACGTCTAGCACTAGAAAGGACATCATCTGGATTTTCTTATGAGATCTAGTCCCCAAGGTCAGAGAAAATGTGACTTGATGGGCAGTTTCCACAATTTTCAATTGTGCTCCTCCTATCTCAATTTTTTGGAAGGCCTTGTAATAGAGGATGTCGGTAGAACTATCATTGTCAACGAAAAATCTCTAGAGGTCATAATTAGCTATGACGGCAAAGACGAAAAGGGCATCGTGACAAGGGGTAAAAATTCTATCCATGTCCTTCGGACCAAATTGGATAGTAGGAATAGTTGCCTTGTTTCCCACTTTTAATACTGTGGGATTTGTTTTAATGTAGTGGAAGGCTCTAGCATGAGAACGCACAAGGTGAGGAGCATGCGAGGTTCTCATTTTGGTGGAGTCTAGGGAGGATTCCACCAGGGTAAGGAGACGTGCTCTGGGTTTGTTCTCCAAAACCATTTGTTTTGATTGGCGGAAGGGTTGTAGGCTTAATAACTGTAGCAAAGAGAGGATGGCACTCATTAGCCTCTAGGCCATAGCTACAAGGCACCCATTACGGGAGTGGGGGACTCCTGATGCTGGGGCTAGAATATGATTCCATTCCATAGGAGGGATTATGTCCATCCTAGAATGGCAGCTAGTGCTCCCCTTCAAAGGAGACGAACAACTCTCATGATGCCATTGAGAACGACTTCGTTGATCATGCAGTTGAATTCCTCACGGCCAATTTAGGTAGATCTCATAGGATTAGTCACTCGGGAGTGGCTCGTTTGAGGAGTGACATGAGTCCTTCCTGTAGCCAAGCCTTCAAGAGCCAATCCCCCAAATATTGTCAAGGGACATATGGTGGAGGGTGGCACCACGATAGGAGGCACGCTTACAACCAAAGTGCTTGTTGACGCAGGGAAACCTCCTCCTGGGGGAGCACCTAATGAGAATGGAAGTGGGGGAATGCCCATAACGGCAAAAATGGGCATTCCAATGGTCTGAACGATGAAAGTTTTGACTTTTCTTGAGGTGGTGTTGGCCCTCACTGGCCATGGGGATTGCTTCCTAGATTCGATGGTGAATCAAAGTTTGAATAGGATTCTCTCATGCCTTTAGCTTAAGTTCCCACAAGCAGAGCGAACTAATGCATACTAGATTTTGGGACAAACAAAAAATTTGTAGAATGGAACGTTGAGCATAGGAGAATCCTACTTTACAAGAAGGACCTGTCAATAATGGACCTACAAAAAAGCGTTAGGACTCTACTGAATTATGTAAGTATGTGTATTAGGAAGAATAAAGCAAAAGGACATTGCAATATATTGTAAAATAAGTCAGGAAAAATAGCAGTGGAATCCTGCATGTGAGAGAGCATTTGGTGCTCAAAGTGTGGTCAATTTAAGAGTTTCAGTGAGTGAAGTGAATGTAGGTTGTAGAGTGCTTATAGTGCTTAAATTAAAGTGAAGTGAACGTATTTACCAAATGAGAGTCAAGAGTAAATTAAAGTGTATTGTACCATCCTACCCAAGAATTACTTGGGGCTTCTTCCTCCAAACCAGGGGGAGAACAAATCCCCAAGAAGTCAGTTGTGACATGATTTTCCCAGATCTTTAGGGTGGTTAGGATCTTGAGATAACCATAGGCCCAATTTGCAAGCTTGGTAGCTGAGAGGATAAGGATTTTAGATATTATCCTTGTGGGCTTTTGGTGACTAGAGTTTAGACTTAGTCCACCCTTAGATGAAGGAAACTGATGCGGGCCTCTTTTAGACTAGATCCCAGTATGCAGTTGATTTTGTCTTGGATTGTGCCTCTTGGGTTGTTTCATGGTACCTTAACACAATGGACTGATTTTTAGGGGGCATCAGGCATCAACAAATCATCAGGACCCTAACTATGACGAAAGAAAATAGATAGAGGATCATAATAGGGGAAGTTGTAATCCTAACTTTTCACAATTGATTTTAGTACAGTGTATTTTATTTCTCTATTATATTTGCATTTAATTTTTGTAGTTTATTTACTTTTAATTAAACATTTCAATTGATCGTTAGGACAAAACTAGGGAGTCTAGTTTTGGTACTAAGAATTTGGTTAATCTAGTTTCTACGGAATATTACGATACTCTTACTCATCATTTATAACTTGTCGGCACATGTATACTTCCATAGGAATTTCAATGAACAATCTGTAGCATGTTTATCCACTGATTCTACCCATTAAGGCCACAAAAACACAATAGCAGACGTATTGAGGTAGCAAGAAATAACTAAAAGCCACTAATCAACAACAAATTCAAGCTAATGGCCGAGAAAAGCTTGCGGTTTCAATTGACATTTCAATGTCCATATACAAATTGTGATAGTAACCATAATTATCCCACTCTTATATTGTTATCTATGTAGAACTTCTTGCATCCATTGTACAATGCAACACCTGTCTTCTTGCCGCATCGTCTTGTTTGCAATTTTACTCGCCAATACTTATGACTTGAGAATTCATTGTCAACAAAGCAAGTGCCTTCCCCATTTTTGCCAATGAGCTAGCGATATAACATGGAAAGAACTACGAAACTATCATAAAAGGGAATTCAATAAGAACCACAATTAGCTCATATCTTTCTGATGAGATAATTAGTCTATAACTAACTCATATGCATCAAAAGCAAAGTTTTGAACACACCTATCGTGGAAGAGCTTGCCTATATGTTGGATCTGAAGATGATTTTAGTTTCACTTCAAATTAGAGGTTTAGCACTCTTGGTGTAAGATGCACTCTCCAACCGTGTACTACAATTGCATTAATATATTAGGAGTATTATAAAGAGGCTAGATGTTCAATATCACGTGCTAAAAGGGGAAAATATAATTTTTGATTTCTAAGAAATTTTTTGTCAACGCAGTGTTATAAGGTGTACAAATACCTTCTCTGCTTAGTTATGGTGGTATGGCAAGAGCAGGATGGTTATTGGAAGCACTCGTGTCATCTGTATACAGATCAAACATTTAACTTTAGCATAAACGTATCAAGGAATGAATATTTATGAGAATTTGTTATATGACATGAATAGTGAAATTAAATGTTTCATGTTTGTGCCTGACATTCCTAATAGAACGACTTGTACATTCATTGTATTGTGGTTTTTCTTAATGAATTAATTTCTTCTGCATTCAAAAGTGGAGTTTGCAA
This sequence comes from Petrea volubilis, assembly GCA_026212405.1. Lineage (NCBI taxonomy): Eukaryota > Viridiplantae > Streptophyta > Magnoliopsida > Lamiales > Verbenaceae > Petrea > Petrea volubilis. The sequence goes on along the minus strand of CM047875.1, from coordinate 26,079,462 downwards.
AGGTCCAAGAGGTACTAAAATCATATTAATATTAAGGAATTAAAGAAAATTGCAAACTAACCTAGCATGTATTTGATTGAGTATATTGCGTTAAGCACCCCAACCTTTGAGATGTTTTGCACGTTAGTACTCAACCTTTATAAATGTACACTTTGGTATCCAACTTTTATCATTTGTGCGCCGATGCTATTTTTTACAGTATTTCGATGGAATATTCCTCAATATTCCCTAGAATATGCTCGAATATTCCACAATGATTCCATTGAAACAGTGAGAAAAAACCATTGGCGCACAAATGATAAAAGTTGGGTACCAAAGTGCACATTTACTAAGGTTGAGTACCAAAGTGCAAAACACCACAAAGATTAGGGTGCTTAACGCAATATGCCCTATTTGATTTGCAATTATAAATCTATGAGCTGCTATCTCTATCAAAAACATAAATGGCGTAGTGTTTTGGGATTGACAAATGGAAATGTATGAGATCTATGTCCTTTAATTTGTGCACATGTACAAAATCCCTCCATCCTCTGCCTGTAATAGATATCTTAGCAACGTGCTTGGCAAATTTGAATTCCCAACGCCCGAGAGGGGATAACATAGACAGATTCGATTTAAGTCCAAAACTAGTTGACTTCTCTATAAAATTTGGTAGATGCTGCATTCATAAATTACAAGGTTATAATAATTAAATAAAAAATTATCAAATATATATTGAAGCATACTAAAATTTTGCTACTATGTACCAATTCTCTGATTGAAATTCTTGTGTATGTAACATAGAACCTAAATTCTCAAAGTGATATGTTTATCTTTTGTATTCGATGTCCCGAATGTACGTCTACTCTAAATATGGTCCCATTAACATACATGGCAAATATGAAATTAGTCGAGACAACATCATAGAAATGAAGAATTTTTTCTCATCATAGAAATGAAGAAATTAGCCAGGGCAAATATGAAATTAGTCTGTCCATCAAGAACATAAATTTGAAATGTTCATTTATCTAAATCACTTTGAAGATTATGATTGGCAACCTTTTTAGAATTGAATGCATCCAAATGAAGCATATACTAAAATTAGTATACAGAAAAATGAAACATTTACACACCATGGGATGACAACCCAGCAAATGATCGATTAGCTACACCTCTCTGAAAAACTTATAACCATTGTATTCCAACGCATCTACAACCCATATACCCAAAGTATTTCAATAGGATGGCAAATAAAATATCATTAAAAATTTATAGTAATTGGATATTACGATGTGCAGAAAAATTGAAAAAAAATTACGATATTTGGGTTTTTGGGTCAAATATTTAGCTCCTCCCAATATTAGTAAAACACGACAAAAATATAATGGCCAAAAAAAGGCATTTATCTCCTATTTTGATGGCCTCCATGTTGAATCTAGGACCTAGTGTTACATAATTGATGTAAGATAATATAGATGCTTGGTGAATGTTGACGATATGTTACGAAGAGAGGAGGACTATTGGTCAAAAAATTGCTTTGTGTGCTTATCTTCTAGGGTTTGCACAAGGTATATTTGGACAAGGAAAATAAAAGAAAGAAATGCAATAAGAATATTTAACACGTAGATAATATAAAATCCCTTCATTTTCGTCCCTTTCCTATTTTCTTTAGTATAAGTAAGACCGCGCATCCCATAAATTGTATCAATGTTGGTGGTCAAAGGGGTTCGGTCATAGTAGGGCTTTTAGTATGAAAAGGTATTACTTAGACATGGGATTAACTCCGTGAGTGAATTTATTTTTAATTGTATTATCTTATGAGATCAGTGTTGCTCTTCTTTGACGGGGTGTTAAAACAGATTTTTTTGTTTTTGGGGTGGGACTTTCCTTGGATGAGGTGTAGTGTAATATATGGTATGCATTATTTTATTATTTAAACAGATTTTTTTTTTTGGGTGGGACTTTTATTGGATGAGGTGTAGTGTAATATATGGTATGCATTATTTTATTATTTTCTATGTGCTTATCATGATACATATGATCCTACATGCGGTGGACTTGAGCATTTACCTTGGGTTTATCTATTAACACCAACTAGATCTACATTTAAGACGACGTGCATGATAAATACTTATACTATTACTCGGGTATCTGTCCCCTTTTGTGGCACGCCATCAACTGACAACAAATTCTGCTCACTTAACTAGATCGGGTTCCCATTTGCTAAGCAGACCACGGCCCAATTTGAAGTGTTAAATTAGAAACACCGAAACCAAATAGCTCGGTCGAGGGCACCACGCGTGACGCTGTGCGTTTCATTAAGTAAAGTTGCAACCCGTTGTTCACACAAATTTCGAGTCTGTAAACAAAAAATTACAAGACAATAAATAATATATGACAAATATTTGAATTTTAAAAAAAGAATATAATTTGGTGGAAAATAATCTCTTAAAAGACTAATCCCCTCATGCTTCTTTTAGAATGGATTTTGACCTTGAATAACGTGATTACTAGGCTTCTTAGTTTGATTATAAATTAAATGCCAGGAATTTTGATGAACACCATGAAGAATACCGTGAACAACGTGAACTTGATTTAAACTTGATTTGGGAAGAACGCTGATTCGTTGGTTTGATACGCTGATTGGAGATCAAAAGCCTTATTTGGATAACTTTTGCGAAGAATGCCTTGAACATCGCTTTGATCACCGTGAAGTTGATTGGGTAGGAACGCCAATACGAGGACATAATACTTGGATTGCAGATTGAATGCCTTGATTTGATGATTTTTGCAAAGAACACTATGAATTTTGCCTGGATCTTCTCGTATCTTCTTGAGCTTGAGCTTGACATGAGAGAACTACAAAACTTCCTTCGACTTCTTTGGCTCTAGAAGACTTCTTGATATTTTTTGAGCCCAAATGACCCTCTTTTATAGGCATTTATGCACGGTCTTTTCGGATTGCTACGAAATTATTTGATATTTATCTCTTTAATATAATTTACTTTAAAGTGAAAATATCATTTGTGTGTCATTATTTGATTGGTTCACATGCCATATTTTCCCACTTGTGGTCATTTGATTTGTTTTGAACTTTCGGGTTGCATAACTTGATTCAATTGGCCGGAACACTTCACATTGACACTTGGTGGCTTCTTGTTTGCTGTTAAAATAAATATTAAAATATCAATTAAAATTAACTATTTAATATTAGAATTATATTTAGGGAATTCCAAATATAAATTGAAATTTATTTAATATTTATTATTTTAATTCACACTTATCAATTTTTGATTTGATAAAATTTAATCGCCAACAAATGCCGCCTACTTCAAGGCTTGGCAAAGACCATGCCAAATTCTTGAGTGAGAGAGGTAAGACTTGAAGTACCCCCCCCCCCCCCCCCCCCCCCACCATAGGGATACTAAGTAATTCTTTTTGCATTTAAAAAATACTAATGGACTTCTAAGCAATTAAGCCCACTAATTGCTTGTGACGTAGCATGTCAGTTCGTAAAATTTACACTTATTCCAACTCTCATGGCCTAGAGTGGATCCACAAAATTGGAATTACTAATCCTACCACTCCTTTTGCAAATTGAATCACAATTCACTTCTTGCAAAGGAGAATGAATGTCAGCTAATCTTCTAGAGTCAAACATCAATTGCCCAAGAAATGTAAAATCGAGAAGACCCCTTTCCATATTGAGAGCCTGGTCACATTGGGAATTCAAATTCTATGGCAACATACTAGTTATCATGTAATGAGTTCCACTAAAACTCTCATTCCCGGCGGATTGAACAACAAGAAATATAGTCCTGCTCATCTTCTTATATTAGACATAGGGAGTCACCAAGTTTCAATTTACGCATAGGCTTCCCATCTTTTTCCAAGGTGAGATTGTAATCGATATGAGTGTTTCTTCAATTAATGATCATATGCATAGGCTTGAATTAGGAGTCTAGGTTTGTCATGGTATCAAACAATTTTTTTTTTATTCACATGCTTCAAGGATGAGTAAGTGAAGAAGTTTATATGCTTTTGGACTAGCACATTCAAGCTCCAAATTGAACTCTCACTCATCTTCTACGAGTCGGACAAAAACTCAACTTTAGAAGTTTCAATCGGATTTATCATCAACAAGAGAGATTATTATAAACACTAAACAATCATACTTGTATAAACATCACCTTATGAGCCGTAATGAATCCTCACTTGTGCGAGTTAACCAGAAATCATTAACAAAGCATGTGAATCCATTGGCAATTTGTTGAAGTAATATCTGCATAGTTCACTTGAAGGCCACCCATTTTTTCTTTCATGCATGCTTGTTATTTGATCAAATTCCTCGATGACCCAAACAATCAATATAGCTTTTTGGCTTTGTAGATTTCCAAATCTCCATTTGTATTACTGTCCTATTCCAAAGAAAATAAAGATTGGTGCCATATTACAAAACTTTGAAACTATGTCCCAATTTCCTTTTTTCTCGTTTTTTTTCTATGTCATACTTCCTGTGTATCTTTGAATGCTTGATGTTAGAGTTTCTATTCATTCATCTCCTTTCAATATCTATCTGACTCTTTTCTTATTCTTTTTTTCCTTTCCTTCGGCAGGTGATCAATTACTTGACAGAACAGTACACAATGGGCTAAACGAAATCAAGATATCGACTATTTATTTGAGGTGCCCATCGTGATGTTATCAACAAGTAGAATTTGTATATGTTCTTCCCTTTTTGTTGAATTGAAAGTGTTTTCACATTGTTTGGTCCACCTGTCACTTTTATGCCTTTGTTTGGAATTTGATAGGCTAAATGATGGTGTTCTTTAAAGATCCCACGTCCCACTTCGAAGTAAAGCATTTGATGATTCTCAATGATGAAACCCATCCTATTTAGAATGGTACCTTTTTGGTGATCCATGCCCCCACTATCGGTCGGTATGCAAAGGAATGGCTGAAGTTGAAGAACCTATTGTACATGGAGGATTGGTCCCGAGAGGTTCCGTTGAGCAAGACATCCAAGGTGTGGACTTGGAAAGCAACTAATCACAAGCATTCGGAAGAGCTAAACTTCTTGCCAATATTGGGTCAGCTCATCATAGAAGGCAAGGTCAAGTGGGGAAACGCCATTCAAATCGCCGGTGAATTTTAGTGTGCCAAAGGCTATTGAGAGTGGACGGACAACATCCTTAGCTAGTGCGAAAACCAGTTGGCACTGATCGAGACATATGACGCAGTGTATGCTTCGTTGTTCACATATGAACACAACCTAGACATTGTCAAGGCATTTTGTGAGGCATGGTGTCTGACTACAAACACTCTTCTAAACTCCTCTGTGCAGTTGTAAATATCGTTGTTGGATTTGCACACTTTGGTGAGCCTTCTTAAGATGGGACTTCTTTATGAGGAGGTGGTTCATAGTGCTACGGAGATGAATGGACTTGACGAGAATGGGAAAAGATGTATTCCTTATTGCAACAAGGATTTGTTTCACACCTTCCACATATTAAAAGGAGTCCCAATAGAGGTGCATGTTCTCTAACCACTATCGGTGATTAGGTAAGCTTTTGGTGTGAGAAATATGTAAAGTATTGCCAACCACCACAGCGAAGGGAAAAGAAGTTGGTTCTCTGAAGCCAACTTACAATCCTCTTGGCAACTTTGGTGCTCGTGAAGGGTGGTCCACCGCGGAGGAAGAATTATTCTCAAAGCTTGGTATCATGAGGAGTTCAAAAGAAGGTGTATACTTGGTAGCGCACTTGTCTTGTTGGCTTTGCACCGCCCCTCCAGTTGATGATTTCAACTTGATACGCCAAAGTACCTTCAAAATTGCGAACATTCTGTTGAGCAAACGAACAGTAGGCCTTGTTGTCCCAGTCTTTGTGAGCATCTACAAAGGCTTAAACATGATTTTGGATGCACTAAGGCAGATGCATGTGTATTCATCATTTCCTATTCACTTTGTCTATGGTTAGTTGGCATATAATTTCAAGACCCATTTCGCAATCGGGTAGAACATACGTAGTCCTAAGATGTAATGACCCAGTATTTCTAGGTATTTTAAAAGTCAATTATATGATTAAATTATTTAGTTTTTTTTATGTGATTATTAGTTTACATGTAAACTGTACGATTAAATTATTTAGTGTTTTATTATCTTATATGTGAAATGTGTAATAACTACTATGTTTTCATACCAACCACTGGATTCTACGTATATGCATAAAAATAAATATATACATATATAATTCTATACATACATTTTTCAAAGTTATAATGATAGGAATTATTTGTAATAAAGTCATATATATAGTATTTTTATATGTTGAAGTATATATAAATATATAAACATATATGTATATTTTTGAAATTATATATATATATATATATATATCCTAGGTCATTGTTATGTTTTAGATGATGTAGATATATATATATATGTATACTAATTGATGCTTAAATATGTATTATTTAAATGTTATATGATTAATTCCTATTGCAATAAATACTTTGCAATATATGCCTATTTTTATTTACAAAATGCATAATTATTGGAATTATTTTCTACTTCATTTACTAATCATAAAATGCATAAAATTCAAACACACACACACATATACATATATATATATGCATATACATGAATTTATATATATATATATATATATAAATAAGGGTTAGATTATTTTTCTTGATAATTATTTTGAAAATTATTTTTAAATGCTAGGTCATAAGACTATGATTCATATATATATAAATATCTTACATTATATATGTATATATTTTAAAGAAAATTTATATACATAAATATATAAGATTATATTTTCATTTCTTTAGGTATTTTTCATCATAAACATTGGAAAAATTTATATTATATGTAAAAATATCCTAAAAATATAGAAAGAGGGGAAAGGGCACGAAATTTCTTACATATATATTATAAATATGTGGTGAATATTATTACTTACTCTCCAATTCTCTTGGCATCTAATGTATAATTACACATGTAAGATTTCTTCTAGATATGTTTATACATGTAAGGTTTAGATTAAACTAGATTATGAAGTGTGCATTTAGACTCACACTTATGCTATAATTAGGTATTGAGTTTGGCATTGACGTGGAAGATTTCATTTATTATAACCCTTAGTTGCAACCTTAGGTGGAAAGAAAATAATAATTAGACAATGACTTAATTATTTAATAATCTTGTTTCTTAGTACAATTACTACAAATAGGGGATACATTGGGGATTTAACATTTCATTTTCATCACATAACACACGCAAACACATCCACACACACACTAAATCCCGCCTAAAACACCCCACTCACACTCACCTTACCCTAAACACACAAAACACTTTATATTTATAGTAAATCTTCTACCCATATATATATACACATAAACCCTTCTTTTTACATATTTATAACTCCATAAAAAACTCTTGAAAAAGGTAGAAGAATACTTAATTAAAGTAGGGACCTTACTTAATTTCATAACTAAAGGTTCTACTTTAATTCATAGATATTATACCTCATAGAAGTGAATGCTTCATATTTGATACAAGGTAGTGATTTTACTTAAGACATGAGCTAGTTTTTCCTATAGTATTAGCACATTTATTTCCCTATTAGGACCTAGGATGTAACTACAAGTTAGTTATTATCTTAGTCCCAAGGGATTCCACAATAGTTTAGCTAGACGCATATTGTGTGTTTATGCAAGATTATGTTGAAATTTGTGAATTTCTGCTGAATGATGAAGCTGGAAATTATGTGTATTATGTGTAGTTATAATTTATGCTATGTTAGGATTTTATTTATGTGTTAGAAGCTACAAATTTCAGTTTTAAAGCTGAAAATCCTATTTATTTTCACAGCTGGAAATCCTGTTTCAAAGATAAAAATACTATTCAAAGCTGAAAAATCCTATTTTTTAAGGCTGGAAATTCAAAATTTACAAGCTGAAAACCTAGTTTACAATGCTGGAAATTTCAGTGTGTAATTTCAGTAAATTTTAAGCTGGAATTTCAGTATTTCGCAAGCTGAAAAATTCTGTTCGCCATCTGAAAAGTGCGATTTATATAAGCTGGAAATTTTATGTGCTATGCTGAAATTGTGCACCACATGTTGAAAAACAGTCTGCATGGTGCTAGAAATTGTGTGTGTATGGGCCCAACACGTGATAGGGGTGGATGGGGCTGAGTTCGGCCGGGCAGCAACGGACTTGTCGGTTTTAAAGGTTCTCGGCATCCATCGTTGCTTAATCCCACCTTGCATGGACACAGTGTTCCATGTACTGAAGTAGGTCGTATGAAATTTGGCATATGCTCGGCATATGACCACCGGTGTGTTTGGTTGGGATGGGAATATTGGTTGGAATTGAGTTTACAGTACGGCCAAATAAGGTGGCTGCTCGTCGAGGTGGAAAATGGTAGAAATGTGTTGCGAATTATGATTCTTTTGACCTGAAAATATATGTGATTTATGTTTGATAAAAGTATGTGAAAATATGCATGCTCGTAGCACACACGCGCACCGTATGTGTTAAGTAAAATTGCTACTCAACATGTTGTTGTTATTCAATGTTTTAGCCAAAAGTGAGGACGAAGTTACCGACAAGGAGGAAGGAAAGGGCCGATTTGAAGTATTTCGCTAGAGGAAGTCGTAGTTGAGTCCTTGTAATTTTATCATATGTTTAGGACTCTTATTATGTATTTTGGGTTTTCTATGTAATAAAACTCTTTGAAGGGATTCAACATTGGCATTTGTGCACTTTGTCCAAGTCTATGTCCAAAGCATGCTTTTCTTCCATTCGTGTGAAAGCAAAGAAGTTTTCTACAAACAATTATATTATAAGGAGTCATGGGCCAAAATACACAGCGACTTCTACAACAAGAATGTTGCGAAGTTATTTGTCTTGAAGTTTCTCAAAGCTCTATCCCCACACAAGGAGGAAGTTGAAGGAGACAAAAGGAAGGCGGCTATTCATATGGTCTAGAAAAGTAGTAACAGCGTAGATCAACATTGGAAGAGGCCTAAGAAAATCGTATGTCTTCCACTAAAAACTTTGTTGACGAGGTTACTTCTTAACCTTTTTTTTCTTTCCAGTTGTTTTTTACCTCCTATTTTATTATTCATTGACTTTAAAACATGCAATGCTTCAGTTGGAGAATGAGATGCTCAACCTTGATGATGGTGACGGATCTGAAGACAGCCAAGGGCGGCTGCAGGGCTTGGCTCGTTGGTTACAAATCCTCCACTTGCTAAGAAGGTGCCAAAGGAAACACCCAAGTTGAGCCAAGTGAAGCCAACATTTTTTTGCCCTAAGGTCTCAATGTTTCAAGGTAAGAAGTTCACCTGCAATCATCAAAAGGAGTTTCTTAAGAATTTGTGGAGCGGCCTTTGGGCTAATATATCAGATACTCAAATTGACTTTATTTCCTCCATTGAAGATGATGTCTATTCGGTGATTAACTCCATGAAGAGCTTTGATAGTTTTAACATCTCCCACATGGAAGGATCGCTTATGTTCCTATTTGACAAGGCAACTACTTATGATAAAGGAAAGTTTGCATCTTCTGAGATGGTATCTCAGGAACTCGTTGCCCACCAACTTAGTGAAGCTAAGGATCGTCTGTGTAACCATCAAACTAAAGAGAGTAAAGAGGCCAATCTTGTTCGGTCCACCAAGAATGAGTTACGGCAAATCAAGAAGGAGCTTAACAAATTGAAGGGGAGAAAGAAGGTTTTGTCTGCATCATTAAAGTGACAAAAAGAACTTCTTCAAAGTGCTCAAGCTAAAGTTCATAAAATCAAGTAGGAGATTACTACCATCCAAAATACTTCTTCACTGAGTGACAAGGCAATTGAAGATATGAAGAATTCAACAGCACGACTGGAAGCCGCTAATGATGAGCTGTAAAACTTGCGTCCATTTTCTTGAAATTAGTTTAGGACTTTATATCTCCTCTACTTTTTTTCTTTTTTATTTGTTTGTTTGTTTTTTTCTTTCATTTTGCAACCTTTTGAGTATGTCATGAACTTTCTCTTTCTTTTCACTATAATGAATTACAAACATAACTCATTATCTCTTTTGTAATAAATTAATATTAACACGAAATGCAACTCACTACAAGACCAAGACCTCGTGTAATTAATTGCTATTTCTTCATATGCATAAAATCTATAACAAAACATAACTCCACAGGTCTTCAAACTTGATGAAGTACTAGCTGCAAAGACAAATGATTTAATCCAAAGATTATAACTGAACTTAAAAATTATCTAATCTACCTACATACCCAATGAAGGGATCAAGTCATAACGTAGTTCAAATATAAAGATGGTTTTGTGGGGGAGTCGTGTACAGTTTATACTTATGTGAGCTAGAAGTATCCATTGCTTAGCTATCCTAGACTAGATGGAGTATTTTTATGTTTAGCACATGCAATACCTTCAATGGAGTATGTTAGCCATTTAACCACATGTATTACCATTGGTGGGTACTGTATACAATTTATACTCATGTGGTATCCACTAATGTATTACTCAGTAGAGTAAGATGCAATTTAGGCTCGTGCTTCAGGAGCAAGATGCTGCTTTAAAGGTAATAATGTTTCAAAAATTTGCCATTTAATAGGCCAATACGTAATTCGTCTTTATCAGCTAGCTTGTAAGCACCATTTGTGTACACTCATTTGACCACATGAGGATCATCCCACTTTGACAAAAATTTATTTCCTATTTGCTGGGTGATGGTGGTAGGTCTCCATACTGCCAAGACCAAGTCACCAACATGAAATATCCTCGAGCAAACCTTTTTTGTTAAACGTTGTTATCATGCGAGCTTCGTAGCATTCCATGTGTTGTTGTGCCTCAAGTCTTTTCTAATCCAGCGTCTCCAACTTCTCGAGTGTGAGACAAGCATTGTCCTTAGTAGTGAGCCCTTTCTCGAATGGCTATGCGGAGTGAAGGTATTTGACCTTCAAGAGGAAGCACGGTCTAGCCGTGGCTAACGAGGCTGTGGTTAGCCACGAACTAGCCCGTGGCTAGTTGTTAGCCACAAAATAATTTATTTTTTTTTAATCTGATGTGGTTCGAACTCTTAACCTCTTGATTGAAATTAGAGTATCAAACTACTACACCACTTTAATTTTTTGTTGAAGATTTAGTTTTTACTATATTTAACTAATATAAATTATGCGAAATTCCAAATATAAATTATCTAAATAAATTTTTGTGATAATTTTTATTTTTGCTCTTTATTACTATATTTAACTAATATAAATTATGCTTTTTGTTTTTCCAAATATAATCCGTGGCAATTACCCACAGCCTGGCATTTTCAAGATTAAGTGGCCAAATTTAGCCACGGCTTGACCCTAGCTAATATGTGGTTGAGGAAGGTCGTGGCCAATTTAGCCATGCCACTTTTAGGCACGGATTTTTTACTAAATCCGTGGCTAAAACTATCACGACCCGGGAAAATACCCTTCTTTTTTATTAACAATAAAATTGCCTTTCCAAAATAAGAGTACATAATTTTCATAAAATAGTACCTTTTAGTACTATAACGAAAATAACAAAAGTTAATATAATGCAATAAGTCGTAACTTTAACATACTAAAAGTGTGAAATACCCTTTTACACAAGAACAACATTTTGAGTAAATAATAGTTTTACAAAATGTTTAGTACAACTTAGAAAATCATAACTAAGTATCTTTATCAAATCAAAAGCTCCGTAATGCCCGGTGGTGCCTTTCTCTTGGTGGACTATAGCATTTTTTTTTGCCTAAAAAAATATTCATGACACACGTCAACACGACGGTTGAGTAGAAATTTCACTTAATCACATAAGGTGAGCGTGTGTATTATGTGCACATAGTCACATAATATTTAACATAATATCATGATAGTAAAATGTAAAACTAGAACTAGAACTAAGGGGTGTTTTATGGAATTAAGGGGTTGTATAGAGGGCTAATATGTATATATGTATGTAAAAAGAAGGGTTTATGTATATATATGTGGGTAGAAGATTTACTATAAATATGAAGTGTTTTGTGTGTTTGTGGTAAGGTGAGTGTGAGTGGGGTGTTTTAGGCGGGATTTGTGTGTGTTATGTATGTGTTGAAAAATGGAGGATGAGGACCTCTATTTATAGTGTTGAGCATGTGAAATAGAGTTATTTAATATTAAGGTCAATTTTCATTTAATGCAATTTTTACACCTTGGTTGGGTAATTAATGAAATAGTCCAACTCATGGACTTAAGTGGCATCCTAAATATGCTTAAGTGTCGCCTAAATTGCATGAATCATCCCCTAAGTAAATATGAGCCATGCAATTGCACATTTTCTAGAAATATTGTTACAAGAATTAACAAGAACCATGCAAGTGTAAAAGTTGAAGAATAATCTTAGAAAAATATCTTTGTGTGAAATCATACAATATATGTCACGACCCGGAAATTAAAATACCCTTTTATTTTATTAAAATATATTGGATTGAAATGCGTAACGGTAAATATTTTTATTGTAATATATAATAATACAGAAATTTACTACAACATAGTGAAATCATAGTTGTACAAAATTTGTTATATGAGTGAAAATAATAACTTTAGCTAAATAAAAGCTTCGTAATGCCCTCCTCTTCCTCCTGATAGGCTAGAATGTCTTTGCCTAAAAAAATGTGTTCACAACACATGTCAACACAATGGTTGAGTAGAAATTTCGCTTAATCACATAAGGTGCTCGTGTGTATCATATGTGCTCATAGTCATAATATCTCACATAATATTTCACATAACATTACCTTTTGAGTCACTTATTAGTGACTCCCTTATGTCTCCCACAGTACAATATTCCAACCGTTTACATCATTAATCCCCATATTCCATTCGTTCACATCGGTGGCCATATCTCGAGATTATGCCAGTTCCCTACAGCCAATACCAATACATGGAACACTCCGTCCATGGAAGATGGGATGGATGGCGAGGACTGTTTAAGACCGGCACGCCCATTGCCGCCCGGCCGAACTCAACCCCATCCACACCGAAAACACATTTGGGCCCGGCATGCACAAATAAAGAGTTCCATATATTGTCACGTAAAGAACATACTTCCATACTTATAACTTTATATATAAAAGCATACAAATAGCATATTTTGGAATAATAAACATACATGAACATAAGATATGAATATAAGTAGAAACATAATTTCTAATTACTTGAAGTAGCATAATGAAGCATAATATCATGATAGTAAAATGATAAACTAGCACTAGAAAGTAACTTATGTAATTAAAAAAATTTCTACCTTGCATACATCAAATATGGAGGTATAATATTTATGAATTAAAGTAGGAACCTATACTTATGAAATTAAGTAAGGTCCCTACCCTAATTAAATAAACTTCTACCTTTGAAGAGTATTTTATGAAATTAAGGGGATATATAGGAGGATAATATGTATATAAGTATGTAAAAAGAAGGGTTTATATATACATAGATGTGGGTAGAAGATATTTTCTAAATATGGAGTGTTTTGGGAGTTGAAAGTAAGGTGAGTGTGGGTGAGAGTGTTTTAGGCAGGATTTGTATTGTGTGTGTGATGGAAATGAAGATCACCCCCCTCCTATTTATAGTTGTTAGCCAAGAAACAAGATTATTTTATTAGGCTTTATCTTGTTAATTAATGTGATCTTCCAACTAAGCTTATCATTAATTATGTTCACACCTAATTGTGGTTGTAAGTTACACAAGTGTTACCCTAATTAATATGAGTTGTAACCTAAATTATATTATGTGTTAGTCTAAAATGATGATTCAAGCCCTAAACTCATTAGAATGCTCTAAGTATAAGATTTGCTAGATTCACCAAATGAATGTAGGAAGATATTTTAATAAAATATTAACACAAAATCAAATAAAATCAGATAAAATCTGATTTTCATTGTCCTAATCTTATAAAATCTGAAATCATATCTTTATTTCATTAAAAATTCGAATTTGTATTTATTTATTTTTGTAAAAATCAAAAATTAGGGTTTTAGGGCATAAAATCCGATAATTCATAATTAATTTAGAAAATTTTCAAAATTATGAAATTTAATCTTTATAAATCTGAAATTATATGTATATTTCCCAGAAATTAAAAATGTTTTAGTTATATTTTCGAAAATTGAAATAGAATTTCGAAAATTGTGTTAGAATGTCAAATTCGTCTAAATTTTGGAAAATCATGTAATGTATTCAAAATTGCATCTTCTCCATGCATAAAAGTCTATAATACTTATTTAACAGATGAATTTTCCATGAGTGGTAATCGAAATACGAAAATTAATACTTTACCGTTCAAATTGTAAGTTAATTTCAAAAGCAGATTAAAATTTGATCATGAAAACAACAAGTAATAATAACATTTCCAAGAAGCAAAAGATTTTAAATCAATTATTTAAATATTAAGGATTACCGGGGTCATCACAATATATATATGAAATTATCAATATATATGTATAATTTTCGTGAAATTATCAATATATATATATATATATATATGTACAAATATATTTTACAACTTTTTAAAAGGTAGTTTTACTAAAGAAGTAGTGTTTTTTATAAGAAATTACAATGGTGTACTTATTTATAAAAAAAACGACTGTATATATTATTATATATATTGTATATTTTCTTAAAGATACTCATATATATATAATTATTTTGTTTATGTAGAATAATCTTATAATGTTGAAAATAAGTATGTATCTATTTTTAAAAATAATGATAAAATAGAGTTAATTTTCGAGAATAGTATTTATGATATCAATCTTGAAAATAAATGATATTATTATAAATATACTCAATTTTAAATAATAATAATAATGAGAATAATAATAGCGATATATTAATAATTATGGAATAAAGAAATAATCATATTGCTAAAATGCATATAGAGCAAATACACATTTAATCATGAAAGCACACATAATTCACACATATAAAATAAGAGTCACATAATAATTGCCTAAAACATTAACCTATATAAAATAGTTTTTAAAATATTGCATGAAACATAATATATAATAAATTCTAAAATAATAGGAAGTACCGGGGCATTACAAAAACTGTTTTTTCTATTAGTGTCACCATTTCATGTTCAGAATATGTTTTACAGCATGATATGTATTTTGCCAAAACTATTTCTGTTGCACATAACAAAGTCATGTTTATGTGATTTAAGTATTTTGTTTAATTATTTTGCCTCACTTGTTTATATGTATATGCGGCCTTAGTAAGTAATTTCGACTTACCACCCCTATTCCTTTCGTTCTTTGACTCATATAAAGGTGACTTGCGTGAGTGAGGACTGGTACGGGCGATGGACAAAGCTAGTGTATAAATTTGGCTATGTAACATTTTAGATGTATACTTAGTTTGGTATAGTTGTGTTGTTTTGGGCCTCGTACCTATTTTTGGACTGATACTTTGATAATCTCTTTCGCTGTATGTATCGCTTATGCGTTGATTTTAGAGTAAGGTAATTACGTTTGTTTGAGGTGACTGTACTAAATATGTCACGACCTGGAAAAATGCCCTTCATAATTTTATTACAAAAAATAATTTACATAAATATTTTTACGAAATACAAAAGTTACAATTTTAAAAAAATAATACAAAAGTAACTATAAAAGCGTCGTAATGCCCGGTGGTCTTCCACTATGCACTCTGATATAACATCTTTGCCTAAAAGAATGTTTATAAAATGTGTCAACATGACGGTTGAGTAGAACTATTACTCAATCACATAAGGTGTAAGTGTGTGAAAATTGCACATAACAATGTAAAATCACATAATACTCCCTGTTCGTCACATATAGTGACGTAATGCCTTATAATTCCCACCACGATCAAACAATCAATAATCCAACCCAGTCACTCCGAGATTCCACCAATCCCAATTGAGTCACACCAGTAGTCATATCCCAGGAATATGCCGAAGCCTACGGTCCACTCTCACATGGAACACTCCATCCATATGAGGAGGGATTAGGAGATGGAGGGCTGGAACACTTAATACCGGTATCTCCAATAAAATGTCCCGGCGGAACTCAGCCACATCCATTGCAGAAATATTTCGGGCCCATCACATAATTGAGAAATAATTTTCTCATAACACATAGGTCTTATCAAAGCATAAATAAACGTATCATGGTCATGCATATATCTTTATGAAAGCATAATACCATGAAAATAATTATCATGATATTAACATGTATAGCAAATAATGTGAGGCATAAAATCTTAAATTGGGAACATAGGCAATTACTTTGTATTTTTACCATTATTTGGTAAATCCAAGTTAAAGTCTTTTTTATGAAAATAATTTAAGACAATTTTGCCTAAACTACTTATGAGAAAGATAATAATTCTACCTTTTCAAATGTTTTTAGGGACAAAAGAGGGTATATAAAGGGCTAATGGGTATATATGTATGTAAAAAGAAGGGTTTATATATATGTATATATATATGTGGGTAATATTCTTTAAATATAGAGTGCTTTGTGTGTTTAGAGTAGGGTGTGTGTGGGTGTGTGTGTTTTAGGCAGGATTTGTGTGTTATGTGGGTGTGATAGAATGTGAGCAACCCCTCCCCCTATTTATAGTGTAAGAATTGAGGGTAGAAAGGGAAGACTTGGGGACCAAGTCTTAATTAATGCAAATCTCCCACCTAGGCTTAAAATAAAATGTCAAATTGAATGCAATCTTTCACCTCACTCCTCTATTTTTGTAAGGGCCCGAATTCTTATTTTGATTATGTGTATATATATATATGGATATACCTAAATGTGTACAATTTACATGTTTCTATACATGAGTTTCCATAATGTTAATACTTTGTGATACATGTTCGTTTTAAGTGCCATATGTACAAGTTTAGGGTTCATTCTTGTTTTAGTTAATCACCATACAAATCATAAAATTCAAGAAAAATACATGGATGCATATAGATATATATATATATATATATATATATGCACGGTTCATATATATCTATATATAAGACTTAGAAGATTTTTATTGTAACTTTTATGACTTTTCGGAAAAACCTAAGAAATGAGTAAATTGTATTTTTTACCCCTAGATATTATTTCTTGTATAAATATACAATGTACAAGAATTAATTTACATTTTTGCTGAATAAATAGGGGGGTGGATTTTTTTGGGGATTTTTGAAAGAGAAAAATATAAATTGTTAAATACTTGGTGTATATTAAGCCTTATCCTCCAAGTTGCTAGATACAATGTATTAATACACTTGTAAAATACCTTCTAGATGCAAGAATACATGCTTGGCACGTGTTAATGTAGAGCTACACTTAAGCTATCTTAGATTATATACTTGGCCAATTAGGGTATTAATTGGGAAAATGACTTAACGGTATTTTAATTCTATCTCTTCCTATTATCTTCTATGTAATATTACTTAGAAAAAAACACAAAAATCACCACACACACACACACAAAGAAAACCGGCCCCTATCTCTTTCCTTTCTACTTGTTTTCTTTCACTTTTCCCTACACTCCTTCAACCCTTCAAACAATCTCACAACTTCAAACAATTTCCCTTCTTCAAACCCTCCTAAGGCAAGAAAGACATCAAGGTAGAAATTCGCCTATGGCATGAGCTAGGGTTAGGTTTTTATCAATCTATTAGCATTTTATCTCTCCTATAAGACCTAGGAGGTCACCACAAATTGGTTTCCATCTTGGGTCTAAGGGATTTCAAGATGTGTTGGTTATATATGTGCATGTATATGATGTTTATGATGTTTCTATGAGCATGTTTGGTTAAATTCTTGAATAAGCATGTTTGAATTCTATGTTGCTATGTTTTATAACATGTTTTATACCTTGATAGAGTCTTATTTATGTGATAGAAGTTAAGATTTTAAGTTTTCCAAGCTGAAAATTCAAGTTGTGCATATGCTGGAATTACTATTCATGCTGAAATCTTGTTTTCAAAGCTGAAAATTTCGATTTTTGTAAGGCTGAAAAATCTGAAAATTCCCAACTAAAGACCTGGTTTTAAAAATTTAAATTCAGTGTAAAATAAGCTGGATTTACTAAAGCTGGAAATTTCAGAAGTTGCGTACTAAAACGTTTCGCTTCGCAGTCTGAAAATTCCAGGTCTCGTAAACTGAAAATTCGAAATTTGATCAACTAAAAGTCTATTTTACAACTTTGGAAATATATGTGTGGATTTCTAGTAGGTTTTAATCGGGAATTTTAGTAGTTTGAAAGCTAGAAATTTCAGTTCGAAGTTGTAAATGTCGATTTCGCAAAACTGGGAATTTTGGTACTCTATGCTAATTTGAGCTGAAGCAGCTTGTATTGTGATGAAATTGTGATTCGGATGTGTTGAAATTATGTGTATAAGGGCCCAATATTTTTTCGGTGTGGATGGGGCTAGAGTTCGGCCGGGCGGCAATGGACTTGCTGGTCTTAAAACAATTCTCGCCATCAATGTCCTATTCCCATCTTACATGGATGGAAAGCTCTATGTATTGGTTGTGGGTCGTAGGATTTCGGCATATACCCGAGATATGACCACTGGTGTGACTCGGTTGGGATTGGTGGATTCTGGTGTGATTTTGGTTGGATATTGTGAATTACAGCACGGCAAGATAAGGTAGCCGCCCGTCAAGGTGGAAATTGGTAACAATGTGTTTGGAATGTGATGCTCTTGCGAGCTGAAATTTATGTGATTTTATCAAGGATTGAAATTTCTATGGATTTTATGTGCGGTTTTATGTGCTTTTATGACAATATGCAATTTCACAGGAACACCTCATGTCTATGCGAATTTCTACTCAACATGTGTATATGTTGAAATTGTTTTTTTTTTATTATGTTTTTAGCCGGATTTGAGACACCGGAAGATAGGTTCGAGGAAGATGTAGGAGGACGCCTCGAGGCATTTAGTTAATTATGTATATGTGTTGTGCTAGAAACTTGAAAGTTAAGCTTGTGTACATGTAATAAATGAATTATGTAAACCTCCATTTTAAAATATTAGTACATATGTTTGGTTTCATTATGTTTTATGCTAGCATATTTTGTGAGATTCTTAAAATAGATATTTTTATAATTAACTAGAGGTTTCGGGGCGTCACAATTTCTAGCCTTAGTATAACCCTAACACATGAGTCATGAAGCTAGATGATAGAAGACCACACAATTTCTAGAAGCAAATCATCTTGTATTAGTGTAAGACATTTTAATAAAATATTAACACAAAATCTGATAAAATCTGATTTTTATTGTCCTAATCTTATAAAATCTGAAATCATGTCTTTATTTAATTAAAAATTCGAATTTGCATTTATTTTATTTTTGTAAAAACCAAAAATTAGGGTTTTAGGGCATAAAATCCGGAAAATTCATAATTAATTTAGAAAAATTCAAAAATTATGAAATTTGATCTTTATAAATCCAAAATTAAATGTATATTTCCTAGAAATTATAAATTTAACATATAACTTTTCGAAATTGCAATTAGGACATAGAATTTCTAAAATTGTGTTAGAATGTCAAATTCCTCTAAAATTTGGAAAATCATGTAATTTATTCAAAATTGCATCTTCTCCATGCATAAAATTCTAGAATACTTATTTATATTATTTTTGAAAACTCATAAGTATTTAATAGACGAATTTTCCAAGAATGGTAATCGAAATTCGAAAATTAGCATTTTTTTAAGAGCATAAGATTTTATATCAATTATTCCTAAAAGTCAGACTAAAATGTGAAACAACAAGTAAAAATGACATTTTTAAGAGCATAAGATTTTATATCAATTATTTAAATATTAAGGATTACCGGGTCGTCACAAAATATTAGTCGGAGAACCAGTATTTAGTATGCTCACCAATGGACTCTAATCGTGCTGGTGATTCCTGGGGAGAAGGATGCCACAATTGTCAGAGCCGTCCTTTTTGACCAATGTCGGATTATTCCTCTTGGGAGCCATTGAACTTGTTAAAAGAGTAATTTGGCGTGTTTGTTAGAAGAAAGAGATGAGCGTAGGTTGTGACCCACCAGGCATACAATAAACATGTTCACACAAATTTTGAGTTTGTAAAACAAACAAATTATGAGACAAGAAATAATATTTGACAAATATTTGAATTTAAGAAAAAGAATATGATTTAGCGGAAAATTATCTCTTAGAAGACTAATCCCCCGATTCTTCTCTTTGAATAGGTTTTGATCTTGAATAGCATGATTCATAGGTTTCTTAGTTTGATTACGAATCAAACGCCATCAATTTTGATGAGCGTCGTCAACACCGTGAACATGATTTAAACTTGATTTGGAGAAGAACGCCAATTTGTTGGTTCAACACCTTGATGAAGATCAAATGCCTTATTCGGATGACTTTCGCAAAGAACACCTTGAACATCGTTTTGGTCACCGTGAAGTTGACTTGGTAAGAATGACAATGTGCGGGCTTAACACCTCGATTGTGGATCGAACACCTTGATTTGATGATTTTCACAAAGAACACTAAGAATTTTGCCTAAATCTTCGCATATCTTCTTGAGCTTAACTTGAGAGAATTTCACAACTTCCTTCAACTTCTCGGACTCTAGAAGATTTCTTGATGTTTTTGAGTCCCAATGACCTCTTTTATAGGCATTTATGCAGGGTCTTTCGGACTACTACGAACTGCTTTGATATTTATCTTTTTAATATAATTTACTTGAAAGTGAAAATATCAATTGTGTGTCATTATTTGATTGGTTCATGTGCCATAATTCGCCACTTGTCATCATTTGATTTGTTTTGAACTTTCAAGATGCATAACCTGATTTGATTGGCCAAAACACTTTACATTGACACTTGGCGGCTTCTTATTTGTTGGTAAAATAAATATTAAAATATCCATTAAAATTAATTATTTAATATTTTATATTTAGGAAATTTCAAAATATAAATAGAAAATTTAATTAATATTTAATATTTTAATTTACACTTGTAAATTTTTAATTTGACGAAATGTAATCGCCAACACCCACAATGCACACGTCTATTTAATTTGGTTAAATATTGGTTTTTATTTTTTAATATGCACTGCCTGCCAAACAAGTGTCCTAACTCTTTATTTATCCAATATACTGATGTCAGATAACCCCAAACTGATGAAATTTGTGCCAGTTAAAGAATGGTGCATCTCTGTTATTTAAAGAATGGTGATATCTAAAGAATGGTGCCATCTTTCAAAGCTAATTATTAGATTATTAGGGTCGAATACTTTGATTTTTGAAGCACGTATTATCAACATCAGGGGAATAAATTTTGAAACATGCATATTTGGGTAGGATTTTTTAATTTATCAATATTTTTATTGCTTTTCTTAGGGTCATTGTTTGTGCACTGTAGGAGTTTTTATTTGGATATTAAAACAATGATGGAATTTTTACTACAAGTGTCACGACCCGGAAAAATATACAATACTACATTAAGGTTCATAAATAACACGTTTAGTACAAAATATGATGGCTTTCATGGTACATCATAATTAATCCCTATCAAGTCTAAGTGAAAGTTTCATAGTACTCCTCAGTTCCGCTCTCCTGATGATCTGGTTCAAGTTGATCTAAAATAGGCATGTGAAACACGGTCAACAAATGTGTTGAATAGAACTATTACACAATCACATAAGGTGCAAGTGTGTGAAAATTGCACATAAACATGTAAAATCACATAATACTCCATGTTCGTCACATACAGTGACGTAATACCTTATAACTCCAACCACGATCAAACAATCAATATTCCAACTTAGTCACTCCCCGATTCCACCAATCCCAACCGAGTCACACTAGTAGTCATAACCCCGGTATATGCCGAAGCCTACGACCCACTCTCACATGGAACACTCCGTCCATATGAGGAGGGATTAGGAGATGGAAGGCTGGAACACTTAATACCGGCATCTCCAATAGAATGTCCCAGCGGAACTCAACCACATACATTCCACAATATTTCGGGCTCAACACATAATTGAGAAATAATTTCTCATAACACAAAGATCATAAAGAGCATAAATAAATATATCATGTTCATGCATGTACCTTTATGAAAGCAAAATAGCATGAAAACAATTATCATGATATTGACATGTACAGCAAATAATTTGAGGCATAAGAACTTAAAACGTGAACATAGGCAATCACTTGGTATTTGACCATTATTTTGGTAAACCCAAGTTAAAGCCTTGTTTATGAAAATAATCTAAGATCATGTTGCCTAAACTACTTATGAGAAAGATAATAATTCTACCTTCCAATGTTTTTAGGGACAAAAGAGGGTATATAACGGGCTATATGGAAGGCTAATATGTATATATGGATGAAAATAGAAGGGTTTGTATATATATATATATGGGTGGAAGATAGGCTATAAATAGGAAGTGTTTTGGGTGTTGAGAGTAGAGTTAGTGTGGGGGTGTGTTTTTAGGCGGGAATTAGTGTGTTGTGTGTGTGTGATAAAATGTGAGCAACCCCTCCCTCCTATTTATAGTATTGTGATCAAGACACAAAATTATTATATAATAAGGTCTTTTTCCATAATTAATGCATTGATCTTATCTACATTTCATGCTTATCTAATTATCATGCTTATCCAATTTCATGCTTATCTAATTATCATGCTTATCCAATTATCATGCTTATCCAATTTTCATGCTTATCCAATTATCATGCTTATCCAATTTTTATCCAAATCTTCACATTTAGTGTAGTGAAAATGACTCTATCATAATCTTATAACATTTAATAACATTTATTATTATGAAAAGGATATTTAATAGCTAGATTTTTCTAAAATATTCCAAACCTAATATATATATATATATGAATTTTCGAAATTATGTATATGTATAATTGAAAATTTTGTATTTTATGATTAATAAAGGAAGAAAAGAAAGAAATATGATTCCAATTGTTATAACTATGCATTAATAAATAAGCATAGGCATGTACCGTCAAGGTTTTAAAGAAAATTTCACATAATACAAATAGTATAATAATCATATAATCATCAAATAATAATATATTTAAAATGTAAGAAAATCGGGTCCTTACAACAAGTGCACTATGAAATATGTCCACTTTAACAACTCTTTTTGAATTAATGAAAAATGATTAGAAAAAACAAAATCATCTTTTGGATGATTTTAAAAAGGCCATTCAAACCACCCTCAACAATTTGGTGCCTGAACTGACAACTCAAAAGAAATGATTGAGTGAAGTACTGGAACACAATGCATGCGCCGGAAAAAAAAATTAGGCACCAAACTTTAATAACAACTGAGAGCAGTATAAGCAGTGTTTTCAAAACTGGAGCGGATCGGCCGGTCCGACCGGTTCGACCGGTGACAGGCGCCTGCTCCGGTCCGAATCAACCTCCAAAACCGGAACAGACTCGACCCACCGCAAACCGGCAAAAACTGGTGAAAAACCGATCGAACCGGTCCCGGTTCGCGGACCGGTTCGGCGGACTAAGTTTTTTTCCCCCTTTAACCCTGCCGCGCCTCGCCCCTCCTCTTCTTTCCTCCGGCCGTCGCCGCGCCGCGCCTCCTCCTGTCGCCGTGCCTTGCCTCGCCTTTCTACCGTCGTCTGCAACAAGGGGAGGGATCGAGAGGGAAGAAGAGAAATCTGGAAAAAGAGAGAAGAAAAAAGAGAGAATGAGAGAGAGAGAGAGGGAAGAAGAGAAATCTAGCAAAAGAGATAGAAGAAAAAAGAGAGAATGAGGAGAACAAACGGAGAGAGAGAGAGAGAGAAGAAAAAAGCGAGAGAGAGAGAGAGAAGGAGAATTGTCGAAGAGAGAGAGAGAGAGAGAGAGAGAGAGAGAAGAGAAATCTGGAAAAAGAGAGAGAGAGAAGAAAAGAGAGAGAGAGAGAGAGAGAAGAAATCAACAGCCTGTCATTGTTTTTAGTTTTTGATTTCTATTTTTGTAATTTTTATTTTTATTATATGGAATTATTGTAATTTATTTTGTTGTAATTTATTATATGGAGTCTTTTTATTATATGCAATAGCTTTGATTTATTGTAATTTATTTGGTATAATAGAGTTGTATTATTCACGTATTTGAATATATATATATATATTATGTACTCATTGTAAATATACTTGAATGTTTGAATATTAACAATTTTAATGGAGTTGGATTTTTATTAAATAGTAAGATAAATTTCTTGTTTGATTTTATTATTATTATTGGATTTTCTCTATTTTTTTTTATATATTTATGATTTTTTTATATAAAAAATGAATTTAATAATTATTACATATTTATGACGTCACACCGGTTGAGCCGGTGGTCGAACCGGTCTAACCGGTGACCAGTAAGGCCGCCGGTTCAGTGTCCGGTCCGATTTTGAAAACATTGAGTATAAGGATGTCTGTCATTTGTTAGCTTCTTTTCTCTTTTTTTTGGTTATGCATAGTTGGTTAGAGTGTATTTTCATGTAATGGATCTAATTTGACTTGGGTTTTATGCGCATGATTGTTACCTAAATACTGCAATTTCAATCTCAAAATAGAAATTGTTTTTACTTTCGGACAAATCTTTTGATTGTTGTCAATAATAATTGTGAATTGATTATTAGCTCGGCTACTCTTCTGCATCTCTTGTAGTGCTTGCCTCACCTTGATCAAATATTCAATTTTTAATGAGTCCTCACGTTGATATGATAACTAATGTCAATTAAAACTTATAGCATGCACAACATTATATTGACTTTTGTATAATTTGGAGACTAGATCCGCAATAGGAAAAAAAAAAAGTATTTTGCGATTGGATTGCTCGAGATGATTTGTTTTCTATATCTAAACACAACATGTTCTTAGTTTATGTAATAGCACAGGCAACTACTTTCCATTTGATCGGCGTTCATTTGAAGTGTTGTGTCAAATACACAAAACCTGAGCACGTGGGCCATGGGCACCGCACCTAGAGTAGTGTGTCAATTCACTAATATATATATATATATATATATATATAAAACAAGATAGAAATAATGTTTGTACTGTTTAACCATCCTCATACTTTAGAATACATTAATTCAATAATATACATATATAAAACAAGATAGAAGTAATGTTTGTACTGTTTAACCATCCTCATACTTTAGAATACATTAATTCAATAATATACTTATTTTATTCAATAATATACTTATTTCATCTATTAATCTCTCTCAATGAATACCCATTAATTACCTTTTTATTAATATAGATAACTAAGAAAATATATTTATATTATGTAACCATTTTACTTATATTTGGATCATAATTTTAGTGATGGTGCATAGCTTCATTTTATAAAAGTAAGAAATGCAATATATAATCATTATAATTATGATCGTTGTTTTATTTTATATAATTGACTCTATTTTATTTTTTAAGTTACCTAACTTGTCTTTTCATTGTTTTTTTGTTCGTCCATAAGACAGTTCTTATGCTGACATCCTTTAAGGTTGCATTATCTGATTCATTCCAGTTCATTTTTTATGACTCATTTTTATTGTCACAAAATAGTTTGAAAGTGACAAAGTTTATTATTTTAAGTTGTCACTAATTAAAAATTGTGACAATTTAGTCAAAAACATTGTCATTATAAATTGAAAAAATTACATATAACCCCCCATGTGGTTTCGAGAATCCATGACTTACTAACTTAAAATTTAAAAATATACACAAAAAAAACCCTCGTTTTTTTTTTCAAATTCATGCAAAACACCATTTTTTTAATTAGATTGCATTACATGCACTGTCAATGCGAAGTTGAAAGTATTTTGACGTCTTTCCACCTCAAAATGCGCATGTCTAATATGCGGCGGAATTGTCCATCCACAAACCCTGAATCTGACTTATCTACTAGCCGTCAACCAATCGAATCACGGAACACCTTGCTCGCTCTTGGTGGATTACTACTAGAGTAATCCATACATTTTATACACTTTAAACCCTTGGAGAACTAATGGTGATACTTCAAGAATAATCGCAAAGAGAAATATATTCTAGAGAAAAGAGAAAAATGGAGAGAGTGTATTGAGAATGAATTCTATGGAATTGTATTGAATTCAAATGAATAATTCCATGGGAGAGGCCCCTATTTATAGGCATTCCAAAGTGGTAGAGTTCTATTCCACTTAGGAATTCTACTCCCACTTAAATTAGGATTGTAGCTATCCACATTGATTGTGTTGATCACATCAATGGTGTTAATCCATATAGATAATGCCAATACATAACAAATACGGATACACTCAAATAAATGGAACTTATCCCAATTTGTTTCATCTCCCACTCATCCATATTTGACTCGATCTCATCGAATCTCATTTTCATAGAACTTCTCAATCTCATGTCATTTCTTTCATGCAGGGGATAAAGCGTGCTACCAAGTGAGTTGGAAAAAATCTGAGGAGAGTTACATTAAGTTACCACCAAACTAACATAACTCTACAACTCTAAGAATTCGCTATGTACCCCAAACTAAGTAATCGCACTAGATCAAGCATCTTTGACCCCTCAATATAAAAATAAAGCATGCTTTGACTCTTCTACTATGTATCCATGTTCATGATTAGTTAAAACATATTCGACTTAGTCGCCCGAGCAATAAACCATAGCACACAATTGCGTTACCAACTTAGTTCTCCCTCGGTCTCCCATGACAATTAGCTTGGGCTCGACAGTTTTCCTAGACATACTCTGACAGACCGAATCATTCATAGCCATTGGATACACGCTAAAGTAGCACCATCAAACTTACAACTCTTGACATGGTCCAAAGTCCCAAAGAGTACCAATATATATATATATATATATTTATATATAGACTCACATAGTGACGAAGTAGGGACACATTCAATCATTTCCCATAGGAGGTCATCTCTGAGCACATACATGTTATGATGGAGCTCCTACTTAATTTAGATATGTAGTGCTCTAAACATCATACGAACCTTAGTACAGTAGCTATCTAAGCCCCTAACTATATGCTACTAGACAGACACTACAAAAATGCCTTCTAATAGTCGCATGTTCGGCTATAAACAAGCTTTTATGAAGTTTGGACGTACTTCATAATCGACATACAGATCTCATCTTAGTCCCTAAGCTAATGCGACTATAAAAGTTAAAAATATAACCTTCCTCACTGCTCCAAGCGTGAAGGCGATCATTCGCAAACTTGTGCAACACGAACTTAAAGTCTCATCCCGCTCGCTATCACAGCGCTAAGGTGATTGCCCATGTGAGTGGGTCAATCTAAGCCTAGTGACATTCACATCTGAAACCCATTACCATCCACATGATGAAAGTATCTCATCGATCACCATATATTCTCAAAGGCCTAAAAATTCTATACAATCCCATATTATTAATATGCCTCTAGAGCATATCTCCATACAAAGGCTTTAAGAGGGATGAACGACAACATCTCTTCATAGAATACGCTTGAGAATGACTCAATGATGCGCAATCTAAGCAATGTCTAGTTGGGTATACTTGGCGTCCCAACAATACTTGGCGCTCAAAGTACACTTTATATAGTGACTTAATTATCACAGAGATAACCATAGTCTCATGCAACTCAATGCACATCCAACTACACAGCCTCAAATAATCTTAGGCCATTCAATTTAAGTATCTACTTGACCGCATCACAATATTTGCGTCAAGGATAACTCACCATCATAATTCTCTAGCACAGGACTAGTTGAGCAAACACAAAGTGCACATCCAACTTTCTACACCGCTTTCATAAACCATAATAGCTAGTATTTCTTTTCTTTTCACTTTCATGGATTTTTTCTAACTAAGAACATAATCTTGATCATGGAGTGTTAAACGGATTAGTATGATGTATACATAAGTGTACTAGCAAACTCTAGAGTATACAATAACTCTTAGTGCTTTAATACTAAGTATGCATCTCACATTGTCCAATGTCTATCTCACATAAAAAGACAGCCATGGCAAAATGGTGACATATCCACATCAATAATAACCATATTATTGCCCTTTATATGGGTAGAGACACTTCTCTAACTTATTCTAACATATATCTAGTGATTTTAATCAAGCATCGTTAAGCTTATCACAGTGATAGCTTGATGAAGTCGATAGTATCACTCCATAGATCATAATTCATAAATAGAGTTCAAGCATCAATCCTTGCACTCTTGCCCTATTTTGTGAATTCATTAGATGACCTACATTGATCTCCTTGTCTATTCATGATATATCTCATCTAAGACAAACTTAGATGAAAGTAGCAATAATATGTAATATATTAACGAATAGAGGCATATCTCACCACTTAGGGAGAACAGCTTCCTTTCGCTATCAATGAGCTTTCACTTTATTAATCAAATTATCCACTTTGCACTTGGCCTTGTAGAAAAAGCCGCATATTTCTTGTGGCCTTGCATTTAGATAGAAGATCAACTAGCTCTTATATGTAGTTCTTATTAATTTGGCTTATCTTTACCTATAGTAGTTTTCCACTAAGTTATTAAGTGAAGTCACAAGTTCTAACTTGATCCAAAAACTCATAAAGAACTCCCACTCAATCTTGGATAGATGATGGGGAACAACATGTGTTCATTTCTTCAATATGAATTTTAAGAGTCCTTTGTGGGACATTTCCACTTGCTCAAGGTTCGCTCTTCAATATCTCCAGTGATTATGAGTTAATAAAACACTTAAACACATAATTACTAAAAAATTTGGCTTATCTTTACCTATAGTAGTTTTCCCACTAAGTTATTAAGTGAAGTCACAAGTTCTAACTTGATCCAAAAACTCATAAAGAACTCCCACTCAATCTTGGATAGATGATGGGGAACATGTGTTCATTTCTTCAATATGAATTTTACGAGTCCTTTGTGGGACATTCCCACTTGCTCAAGGTTCGCTCTTCAATATCTCCAGTGATTATGAGTTAATAAAACACTTAAACACATAATTACTAAAAAATTGAGCGTCTCCTAAGATAAAGGGATCTTGCAACTCATATAGTCCAAGATTCCTCTTGACTTCATATACATACATAAGATTCCTCTCCATGGAAATTTACACCATACGACATAATGTCTAATAATTTTTCAACTATTGTTCATCACCTTTGTGAGAACATAGAATTGGATAATCCATTTGAAGGCACACATATTTTAGGATATAGGCAACAATAAAAACACTGTCCATTAAATAAGACAATTTAGACATATTTGATTCTTATCTCATGGAAAGCCCATTCAGCTGTGAAGTATTTAGAATCATTTTAACTGGTAACTCTATTTTTTGTCCTAAATGTTCAAACAAATTGAACAAGATATTCTCGCTTTCTGCTAGTACATAAAATTTCTCAACTTTGTCAAAAATGCAATAAAAGGTTTTAACACTTTTGACTAATGAGATATAGTACGTACCAACTTATAGCGAGAATAATGAAAAATGAAAAATAGAGGTTACTATTAATTGCCTCATAGTCATAACTCTACGCTTGTGTTAGTGGCATAACTCTAAAGGATAAGTGCTCTTTTTTGTTTCAAACAAACATTTCTGCTAGAAAATTTGCACAATGGAGATTGAACTTAGTGAGTGAGACAACAAAGCCTCCTCCAGCAAACACGATCATCCACGTAATCTCATTGTCATGACAGATGAAGTATCAAAAAATACTTGCTTAAATCAATTGAATCACAAAGAAAAAGATGACCTAAGCTATTAGGTATCTCGCAAGAAAATATTGGACAATTTTATTTATTTTTTTTCAAAAAAAACAAATAAGTGCCTTGATTTTAAAAAAATGACTATATCGTTTATACATTAAAATTATATATATTGTGGCATCCCAATTTTTAAAATAGGTCTAAAAACTATATAAAAATCGGTTCTTATGATAAATGTGCATGATTAATTATATTTCATGTTTTATATGCATGTTTTCTATGATCCACATTTTATATAAGTTGTGTGAACTGATAACTATGTTTATAATAAACATTTGAAATTATGATATATATATATATAAATATATATATATATATTTACATACATATTTTTTCAAGAATAACAATTTATTAATTTATTTGCAATAAAGTCATATGTATAAATATATTTATATTTCAAAAAATATAGCTATATATATATATATGTATTTTTGAATTTATATATATATATATATATATATAATATAATAGGAGCATTTTGTATAATATAGGTTATTCAAGATAGGAAAATGTCGTTTTCATTACATGCTTGTTCTAAATAAATTTTTAGATAAGAGTATGATAAGATTTGGATAAGATTATATAAGATTATGATAAGATTAGAATAAGATATGATAAATTGATCTCATTAGACCGGCCCATTTGTCATTGCTCACATCTCTTTAAATAAATGGGCAGAAAAACATATTTTCATTTTTCAACAAGTATGAACATTATAGCAATCCAACAATCCAGTGGTTGGGATATGTATTTATACAGGCACACACCCATGTTCGAATCCTGAGTGGCGCAAAAACGTGTCTTTGTTACACGTGTGCCTGTTTGCAATCCCATGTGAGTGCACGGCTACACGTTGTGTCATGTGTTAGCCCTCGTGCTTTCGGGTTCAACACCTCCTAAAGCTAGCTTGCGTGACTTACCCAACCAAATTATATATTTTAAATGGATCATTGCATAAATTGTTCTTGCGAACCAATTAATGTTTGAACTCAATATCAAATAAAATAATTAACTTATCTAGAATCTGTTTTTAATGCAGAATATACCATTTTAGTCATTTTTTCAAGATATATGATATGGTACCAAATTCATGCATTAACAACTGGAAGATAAAATAATTCTCCACTAAACAAGAGATTGAATTTTCGTAGAAAAACTAATTTTCAGACCGAAACTTCAAAAATTCATATCTCTTCCGTTTTTAGGCCATTTTCAGTGTACGATATGTCGCTTTGAACCTCTTTTCATTCACAACAAAATGGTATAAAAATGAAATAAAAAATCAAAACTTATCAGGTTCAAATTTCTGAGCCAAGAAAATAAAATTTCAACAGAAATATCAAAATTCTGGCAAACGGCCCATCCATTCTTCACCAAATTTTAACCATGCTATTTTCATAATCAAATTAGCATATTGTGGAAAAAAAATTGATGTTAAAATTTCGTACTTTAAAAAAAATGAATGTTGAGCATAAACAAACCATTATGCAATTCAATCAATTAATAGGCAAATACGAGCCATAAGGGCTCTAATACCACTGTTGGAATTTATCGCACATAAACGAATGAATTACGTGGATCAGATCGGATACCTGATATGCAATGGAATCGTCGATCTACGAACTCTGAATCTGACTAGTCTACTAGCCGTCAATCGATTGAATCACGGAACACCTTGCTCGCTCTTGGAGGATTACTACTAGAGTAATCCACACATTTTACACACTTTAAATCCTTAGAGAACTAATAGTGATACTCCAAGAATAATCACAAAGAGAAATATATTCTAGAGAAAATAGAAAAATGGAGAGAGGGTATTGAGAATGAATTCTATGGAATTGCATTGAATTCGAATGAAAAATTCCACAGGAGAACTCCTATTTATAGGCATTCCCGAGTGGTAGAGTTATATTCCAATTAGGAATTCTACTCCTACTCAAATTAGGATTGTAGCTATCCACATTGATTATGTTGATCACATAAGTGGCGCCAATCCATATAGATAATGCCAATCCATAACAAATATGGATGCACTCAAATAATTGGAACTTATCCCAATTTGTTTCAAATTTCATATTAAAATATAAGTATATCTTACATATTAAATATTTCAAAAAAAAGTATATATTATATTATTATTTTTATAAATAATTTTTTATAATGAAAAATATCTTCATTTTTTTTATGAATTTCCATTTTCCTTCTTTTTACTTTTTATTTATTCATTTCTTATCACAAATAATTAAAAAATATAAAAATAATTTTTTCTTTACAATATTTCTCCATTCTTTCTAAACACCCCAACCCCTTCCCCCATCTTTAGCTGCTGCCGCTATCACCCCACCCATCTTCTTCCTCCTACTATCGTCATCATCACCTCATCTTTATCCTCCTATAGCAGTCCGCCACCATCCCCGATCTTCTTCCTCTTTTCACCACCATGACTCCGTCTTCTTCCACATGCAACCGCTCCCCCCCCCCCACCCCCCCGAGTGCATCAGTCAAATCTCCAAGCAATTAGGCGAAATCTTCAAATATGTGGGTATATGTGTGTGAACAATTTTCGGTCCAAATTTTCAAACAATTTTTGATGCGAATCTCCAAATCTCTAGATTGTGTGAGTATGTGTGTTGTGTGCTTTGCGTGTGCGTGAACAATCTATTTATATATACTATTGGGTATGGCATACTCTATACATGTGCAAAATATAAGTAAAATATAATTTGATTACATATTAATAAATTTATAATTTTATATTTTATGAAAAATAAAAAAATAATTCAAAATTAAATCTATGTATAATGAAAAACCAAAAAAATGAATGAAAACAAATTTGAGTTTTATTATTAAGAAATAAATAAAAAGATAAAGTAAACTAAATATTGAAAATAAAGATATGAGAAAAGAGGGAGCCAAGAAAAAAATTGAAATAATATATCACATTAAAAAGAAGATAGAGAAAGGTGAGAGAAAATAGAAGAGAGGAAAGAGAATAAAAAAAGAAAAGAAAAAGCCAGACCAAAGACACCAAGCAGTTATTAAAGGATGTTGGTACTTTATAAAAATATATAGATATATATATATATAATAACATTATATATTATACATGCTATATTTTTTATATATTATATATATTTAATTTATAATTTTTATTTAAATATTATATTTTATTTTGAGAAATCAATCTAGACTATTCAATTTTTCAAATTAGGATCTAATGACTCCTAATAACAGAAGCATAACAGGCATTACAACATAAATTTAATGCCATTAAACTGAAACTAACGGAAAGGGAGAGCATGCATGAATTCAAAAAATATTAGATATTTTTGCATACTTTTAAACCATGACATAGTAACTTGCCACTTCCCGAAAACACATGGGAAAAGAAAGGATTAAAGAGAGGGAAGGTGGTTAAAGATAAATAAGGGCACTTTCAGAATTCCACAATTAAAAATACGAAAAAAAGAAGTCAAAGGCCCTTGCACTTAATGTATAGTATTGGATAGATTATTGGTTATAGTGTCTTTTTATTTATTTTAGAGTATATATCATCCAATTTTATCAATAACTCAGTAGTACAAATCATACTATTACAACTATGACATCGTATCTCAAACTGTATCAGTTACAAATCAAACAACTCTATTACGGTAGATTTTAAAATATACCAGTTACAAATCAAACAACTCTTTCACAAATAAATGAATAAACTACTGTTAAAGTAGAACAATTAACTACCATTAAGATTGAAACAAAGACCCATACACATATCGGTAAGGAATCGAACCTAGGACCTTATAATCTTAGAACCTCAATTTTGGTAGTTGAATTATGCCTCATTGGCTATTAGTTATAGTGTCACCGATTTTTTTCCCCCACTTTTATAGTGAAATAAAAAGAAAAATCTAAATTTTTCTCCTCTCTTGTTACCACGGGTGTGTTGGGACTTGGGAGGGCCCAAGGGCAACTCTACCTTATAATATGTGGGGTCAAGTGATCCCATTGAAATTTTTTTACTAAAGTATATTTCTATAATATCTCATGCTTATAGTATATAATTGCATTTAATACTATATTTTTGATACCATATTAGAGTTCTAAATAATTAACATTGACCAATTGTCTTTCTCAAAGTTAAAAGTAATAGGTATATTAGAAAAGTTCTGTTTGGGCCCAAAAATGAATTTTTGATAAATTTAGAGTGGGCTGATTTTAGGTTCTTTTCGCCATGCCGAAATAATTTAGTAAAGCCCAAGTCACTTTGATGAGTGCGGAACAGCCCATGTTGGAGGCCCGACCGGGATGAAACAAAGGCCCATGGCCCAGTCAGCAGAAAAATAGAAAATAGAAAATAGAAAATAGAAAATAAAATAAATACAATAATAAAGTTAAATTTAAACCCCTTACCTTTAGGGGTTGTTAGATAGGAAATAACAAATTAGCTAAAAATAAACATTTTTATACCTAAACGTGCCTAAAATAAAGGCCACGTAATGCTGAAAATTTGAAATTCAAATAATATGCATAACTGCCATGTCCAAAAAATAAGGGTTGTCATTCATTTCAAATGGCCAAGCTTGAATAAGCTATCCAGCTCCAAGAATAAAGGAATTCAATTGCAATTTGAAACCTACAAAAGGTAGCTGGATTCACCATCAAAAGACACACACAACGTCAATCAACAATAATAACAACAACTCTTTCAATCAAGAAGTCAACACTTCTTCGATATTTTAGTCTAAATGAACAAAGATTAGCTTTAGTTCACTAGGTAAAAAACTGTTACACGAATGTTTGTAGCCATACCCTATTTAGCTTGAAGTGAGGATATCAATGCACTCATTACGTAATGTCATGAAGTTGTAGCCATCACTCACTCGGATTGGGCCCAATTCGAGGTGAGATATCAATGCGACGGAGTGGTATCCTACATTCATATCGAGCGCATGCATGAAAAGAAGTGTAGACGGAATCAATTAATGCTCGTCGGAGTGAGTAGTCTTCGAGTATATCCACGAGTAGATATGATTGGAATCATCAATGTGCCTGACTTGTAGCTAGAGCTTTCAAGAGTTGCTCAATGCATTTTAGTCATAGATATGGCCCGAGTCATCAATGCAGGTGTCTGTAGTTGAGTCTTGTAAAGTCCTAATGGCGAGTAGCCATCGGATTTGAATATATTTTCTCTTCGTTTCAACTTTTTTGGCCCTTTACGACTCTTAGTGTACTGAATTGTCAAATCCTACATTAAATTATAGGCTATGATACACGGATATGCCTAAAAATGATCCCGTGCAGTGTCTGACACGTGTCGGACGCGGATACGGCTCCGACACGGCCCCGACACGTGTCCGACACGGCAAAAACGTGTTCCGAAAATTAAAAAAAAAAAAGAAACAAATCCGATACGGTGTCGGACACGGCTAAAGGACGTGTCCGACACGGTTAGGACACAGCTGGGGCTTTTTTGATATATTATAAAGTTTAAATGAGGTCTTTTTTAAAATTTTAAAAAATTTAGTAGAAACACTGAAAATAACAAATAATTTTTAAAATCTTTAAATCTTATAACCCAATTAAGAGGTGGTTGTTTTAATGATGAATATTATTATTTATCTTTCACATATTTTAATTTAATAAATTATAAATAGATAATATAATCTAAAATATTTTTTAATAACCGTATCAGAGCCCTGTCGTGTCCTAAAAGTTTGAGATTTTTCGTGTCGCTGTGTCCAGTGTCTTGTTGTGTCTGTGTCCCCATGTCCGTGTCCATGCATCATAGATTATAGGCATGTAGAACCTCAGGTGTAGTTTTTGCATACTCCAACTCAATCGTTTTTTAGATAGAAGTCTTACGTGCAAAACATTCTTGACTTCAAATCATCAAGACTTCCATTTGTGTGTTCTTGCCCGCTGGCATGCCCGTACTCCGATACAAAACTCATTTTGACTTTACTATTTTCTCATCGAACTCAATGACTTCGAACCCTGAGAAATGTTACGTTGTTGTAACGAGCACACGCAAGTATACGTATCGCACAAGTAGTATAAAAATATCTATCCCACGAGAACTAATTCCTAAGCAATATTGTAATGTTCTTCATACAATTTGTGACTCTTTAATTTGAGCAATTAAAAATAAAAAGTAGAGATTTGTGAATTTGATAGCAAGTAAAACAATGTACGAAAGTAATAAACTGCAGAAAAACACCAAGAGAATATAATCTAGGTCCTTAACTTCCCCTTGTATGTCTTCTAATCGATTCTCCTAATCATCTCTATCAAATAACAAAACATGCTCAATAATCTTAAATTCTATTTTATCTAAACTACTCCCTCGATATAGCATAAACCTTATTAACTAGATTAATTCCCTATATCTCTATGAGAATTGAACCTAGATAATAGCATTAAGAACTAATTTTGAGTGACTACCTAAGGTAAGTTAGTACTCTCGTCCTTTCTACGAATCATATTCCTAAAGAATATAAACTTAGGCTGCTTTGTTTAGTTCTAAACCATGAAATCCTCTCTTGAGCTCAATCACGGTTAACAAATCACTTCTAATGATGGCCAATCACTAGAAGGCATTAAGACCAAACAAAACAATTGAGATACAGAGTACGTAATAGAGATTCATAGAGTTCAATCAAAATCCATACAAGGTTCCATCAAAACCTAGAAATGAGTTTAGTTCACCATACAAATAGAATTCATGGCAAAAACTATACAGAAAATAGATATGAATAACAAGAAGAGATTGAAAGGAGAAAAATCGGTTGTGGTGTGAATCTTCTTCTCTAAAACTCCTTCCGTGATTTAGATCTTCTCTTCTGCCCTCTACTTTCTCTCTCAGTCCAGATCTCCCCTTTTTTTTTCCCAAAAACTACCTTTTTAAGTTAAAAACCATGAGATGCAGAAATTCTGTGAACTTCCAATTAACCACCTCTGCCTAAGTGGTCAGAGAATACCGCCTAGGCGGTGAGCTCTCGGGAAATTTGTCTAACCAGAGTTCCTCAATGCCGCCTAAGGGAACTGGTAGCCACCTAGGCGGCTACGCCTCTGGAATTGGTTCTTGCTTCCTTTAGTGCCGCCTAGGAGGTTTTGATTATCGCTTAGGCGGGGTCTTCCACAATGCATTTTTGTCCTATCTTTTTGCTTTCTTTTCTCCAAAACCATCTCTGCAAAACGGGATGAAAATAATTAAGCTAAATTAATATTTCTTAACCCAAAAAGGTGGGTTGATATTATTAATTTATGCTCTAAAATAACTCTATAAAATAGAGTTATCAAGAAACCACATCGCCGTGACTGCTAAAAATTTATGCAAACATATCTTTTTGGCACGCCCAGTGGGATAGTACTTAAGTTTTAAGTAAACCAACTAGAGAGTCGATTCTTTGCATAACCCACGCGGAGGCGGGAAGTGCTAATTTTATTTGCAAACATATAAATTCGCACGCCTAATGGGACAGTACTTAAGGTGTTGAAAAGGTTTTGTCAATGTTTAGATCCTAGGAAGCACGTTTTATTTCTATCAATTGCATATCTGCATTCTTTATTGAAAAATCACAAAAAAGGAAAAATAAAAAATCAGAAAAAGCAAGTTATGGCACCACCACACCTAAGGAGCCAAACTTGAAGTGAACCTGGTTTAGATAGTAAGAATGAGGTAGAAAATGTTTAGGCTATCATTTACAGACTCGAGCAGAATCAGAGAGCACCTAAAGAGCCGCCAATTCAAGAAGCACCCACCTTACTGGCCAAAGTAGCCAACTGTGGCAAAGATGCATTGTATGTCATGAAAAAGTGGATCACAGAATCTAATTGTAGGTTCCAGGAGTTGATGGAGAAGCAACGAAGAGAAAAATTAGAGAGGGCCGAACAAATGGCCACCATGCTAGAGTCACTCCAGGTGTCTGATCCACATTACAAAACAAACTGATATATTTTTAGTTTTGCCATAGTGCTTTGACTTATAGATTTCATTTGTTAATGTTTATCTTATTCTATTGATAAGAATATTATTATTCCTTTTTTCAACTATTAAAATACCCTTTTTAGGAATTTATTTTTCTAAAACAATTGGTTGAATTAAAGGATAAAAAATATTTAGAAAAAAATCAAATAATCTCGAAGAATCATTTCTAATTCAAAAAAAACAATTGTTAAGATGATTTGAAATACGACTAAGGGGTATTGATTGAGGCAAGATTGCAACACTGGTGCTCATGGTTCTTACCAGTCGTCTCCCAAGATACAATAACCTCTTCCTCACAATAGCAACACTCCAAATTTTAAAAAAGAACAAACTTGAAAGGTGGTTTAAATGTACTAAACATTTATGTATGCTTTCATAACTTTTGAGAGTAAAATACAAACAAAGGGAAGTGAATTCAGATGAAACTGAATGAAACTGCCAACCCGGGGGGCGGGGTGGGGGGGGCGCTATTTATAATAGATGAAAAGTTGTGGTTGTTAGGACAAAAGGCCGCAACACTTGGGGCTCACACTGGTTTAATTGTGACCCCAAACTAGTTTGGCACAGGCTCGTGAACGTCAGCACTAGTTCAAGTATGGCTCGCATTAGTTTGCACACAAGAGCCGTTTGGCTATACTCGAGTGCGCTTCGGACCCATTGTTGTGCATCAATTCACAATTCCATCTCAATTTGAGCTTATTTTAACCCATTTTTTGAATCCAATTTCAATTCGAACCACACCTAAAAAGAATATACTTTGATTTAGATTGAGCCTGCCCGAGCCCAGGCTTAAGCCCGTATCAGGCTGCTCACCATGCCATGTTGTGCCAAACTAAGCCAGAAACACTTATTAACCCCTAAGGGGCCAAACCCTTGTTTGCCACTTGAGAGTTAAATACAAAAAATTTCATCTCCCTTTTCTAAGGTGAGATACCCAAATTTTACAACACTCCACTTAGTCTTTTCAACAAGCTCTCTTATGCATTTAATTTTTCATTCACCCAAAACTGGTTTAGAACAACCAAACACATTTTTCATATCTAATTGTGAATGTAGATTACAAATAACCAATTTATTTTTCCAAATAAAAAGTGGAGCTTAATCGAATTATTGGCCAAAGTTGGTTACTTACCCTTATAAAATCAATTTTCTAGCAATCCCCCACATGTATGAAAATTTAATGCATATGCAACATGCAGACTGTAACGACCCCCAGTAACGTACATTTTATTCACAGCATATATACAAAATATTATTGTATTTACACTACATGAAAGAGCTTACGCAAAACATCATCAAAGTATATCGTGAAGTAGTATAAAATACAAAATATGCAGCGAAAAATTAACTCTTCTAGTAAAAGGCCTCGAAGGGTTCTTCTTCTTCTAACTCATTTGTTGTGACCTTGTTTCCATCTAAAATAATCATATAACCCACAATCAACACATAGTTAAGTAGAAACATCACTTAATCACATAAGGTGTTTGTGTGTGTGATTTGCACATAAACACATATTTTTGTTGCCTTTCTCATCACCTATCAGTGACCCTAGTGACTCCCGGTTGACTTATTTTTCTCTTCCTACCTTATACTCCAATTTCCACCAATTCCCTCTCTTATTCTCCGGTGGTCGTATCCCAGGTATTACGACCTGCTCTCTTATGTAGAACACTTCGTCTACACAAGGAGGGATTAGGAGATGGAGGGAGTGAGAACTCTTACAGTCGGCTACCCCATTGGTATGTCCTACCGGAACTCACCCAAACCACTCCGACATATTTGGTCCCGTTTCACATAATTGCAATTTGTTCACACAAGAACATAATCTTTGGAATTTTTGCTTCCATATTGGAAAATTTCATTAAATGTAAAATAATTAACGTCTTAAAGATAATGATATATAGTAAAAGAGGAATTTTGCTTTATTTGAAACCAAATTTATTTTGCTAAAAGTATGATATAAAACTGTATTATCATAAAACTAACATTCTAGTATATTTTCATAAAACTAATATAATTTCATGAAAACTATTATATTTTCAAAACTATATGTAGTTTTTGATAAAAGTTTTACAAAATTAAACATATATTTTTATAAGCTTTTCGTTACCAAAATATATCTCTATGAACCCACTTTTAAATCATTATATCTCAAGAAAGTCCTCTTTAAACTACACACATAATTTCATCAAGCGTAACTCATAAAAATGATACACATATCAAGCACATAACCACATAATCTCATAATACGTTCACGAAAGTGCATCTTGATCATATAATAAGAGTAATAATCACATATTAAGCATAAACTAGATTAACTCCTATAATAATTATACTTCTAGCATGAAAGTGTTACTTAGCCTCCACTAATAATTATTCAAGAAGAATAGCATGTAACATAAGAATATATCTAAGTTAATCATGAAATAACAACTTATGAAAATCACTTCAAAAATAGATGAGTTACTAAACCAAGAGCATTGAAGCATGCTTGGCAAGAACTTTTACTCATGAGCATTGAAGCATGCTTTTAGCAAGAACTTTTACTTAAGGTGAACACAAATAACATTCCTACTTATGGGATCAAGCAAGGTTTCTACCTTTTTGGAGTAAGAGAATAGAAGGAAGTGGTGTTTGGAACAAGAGTGGAAATTTTAGGGAGAAAGAGAGAGTAGACGGTTTTCTTGGGAGGGAGAGGAAGAAAAAGAGCTTCATCTTATTTATAGAAGTTATCATGTGAGATAGGGTTAATAAGGTAAATAAACATTAAAGAAATCATGAGATACATCCTCCTAATTAATGTGTGTGACGACCCCGAAAACCCTTTATTATTATTATATTATTATTGTTAGTATTATTGTTATTATTATGATTATTATTATGATTAGTGGTTACATACATGCGTGCATTGTTAATTACAAAACGTACAAGGTACATTACATAACATAATGGTACAACCAAAAGGAGAGTATCGACTTGCTAGTTCTACTATCTCTATATAGCAAAAAGCAAAAACCACAAAATACAGGTACGCAGCGAAAATCCTACATCTTCCTTCCTAGTAAAATGCTTCAAAAGGTTCCTGCTCCTCATCATCATAAAGGCTAGCTTCGGAAGCATTTAAAGCATTATATAACATGAAATCAACATACGTTGAGTAGAAATATTTCTTTATACACATAAGGTGCTCGGGTGTCAAGTGCACATTAGTTACATATAGTTTCACACTTTCTATCTTTTGTCACCTAACAATGACCCTTATAACTACCCGGGCCGAAATAACAACCAGCACATTTCTCCCTCCAGCCTTATCCTCCAATGGTCGTATCCCGGGCATACGTCTAGTATTGTCCTACGACCCTCTCTCTTGAGTAGATCCCTCCGTCTATCCAAGGGGGGATTAGGCGATGGAAGGGGTGTGAACTCTTCTGGCTACTCAATAGTATGTCCCGACGGAACACCCCCCAGACCATTCCAGCACATAGGGCCCATTCACACAATTGCAAATTATTCACATAAGCACATAATCTTGGGAAGTTTATATTATAGTTTAGTAAAGTAAGCTCCACACTTATAAATGAAAGCTTTATATATGCTTATTAAGCATATTTACTTAGAAATGTTAAATATATAAATAGCTAGTAGCAAAAATATGTAAATAAACAAAATATAAATATAAATATAAATATATAAATATATAGATTAAAATATAAGATATATAAATATATGAATACTACATATATATACCTATATAAAATATAGATAACTATATGTATAGATATGATAAGAATTATCTACATATACATATAAAACTAATAAAATGAATATAAGTACATATATATACATATACGTAACATATATATATATATATAAAAGTAGTTTATAATAACATATATCTATACGTACATATAACTATATATATAATTAGGCTATCATTAACATATAATGAAATTAGTTAAATGAATATATAATGACACTTTAAATATTTATATATATATAATCATCTAATCACTTACTAAAACCTTGAATAGGTTTATATATATATATATATATATATATATATATGTAAGGGCTAAAGTAGGCATAAATCTATAGTATAAAGTATAATAAAAGTTCTATTTATCAAATAATAGATATGTGGAGCTTTCTTTACTAAGACTTTCAAGAACAACATAGGATATTCCCTTAATAGCTCAAATAAAGTATCATGATCTCATACTACTTCATATAAAGCATAGAACTCACATATTAGTTCAAATAAAGCATAAGAATTCCATATTATTGCAAAAAAGGGCACAATAATCACATAGTATTTAATTTCCAATAAAGCATAGTAAACACATAGTACTCCAAATAAGCATATTAATCACATAGTATCTTCAAGATCATGCTCACAAGTCTATCCATCCTTCAACTTCCTCCCAACAAGAGTTATAATATGAAAAACTAACCATAAAGCTTTAAAGTAACATGAATATGGCAAAATAACTAAAATCCTCAACTTGGAGGCATATTTGGCAAAAGCTCTCACTCTAGGCCATTCAAGCTTGATCTTTTACATTGCTTGGGCACAAGAGTATGGAAGCTTGCCTATTCTTCACAAGAAAGAAGAAGAAAACCTCTACTTAAGGCATAAAGAAGTGTTCCTACCTTAGTTTCTTCAAAGAAGTGTAGTAGTTTGGAGAGAGTGTAGTGTTTGGAGGAAAAATGAAAGAGAGAGTGAGGGTGGCAGCAAGGGGCACGGTTTTGGGGCTGTAAAATGGCTGAAAAATCAGGATTATGAGTGTGTAAGGCCTTGTGTATTGATCTTCCAAGTATTAGAGGCAAAGATCTACATATTATATTCATCTAAATACCTCTTCCATATATTTATACATGATTATATATACATACACCTCACTTTACTAACCACCATGTATATGTATGTGGGTATGTGTGTGTGTATATGTCGCTGTGTATATCACCGCTAATATATATTTATATATGTATATGAGGCTAGGTTTCAAAAGTGTATTACTAGAGATATTTTGATAAAATATAAAATAAAATCAACTAAAATCAAACAAAAACCTATAAAATCTGAAAACTCTTATTTATTAAGTATTTTTATTTTTTATTTCTCAGCAAAACCGAAATTTGGGGTTGGAGAAGTGAAAAGACCAAAATACCCCTTGTTTTGCCCTTTTTTCGAAAATCGCCCAAAAATAGAAATAAAATTCTAAAAATTCAAAAATTAATTTTTATAAGTCAAATAAAATCTAAAATATTTATTTATATTATTAGTTTCATTTTTTGATAATAATTAATCATTTTAAAAATTAGATTTCAAATTAAGAACTTAAAGACAATGTTTTTCGAAAACTACTAAAAATTCTTGGGAAACTAGGTAAAAGTTGAAAATAATCTATTAAATAATTTCTGGGAGTTTAGAAGGATTAAATGCATTAAATTTTAAGAATATTTGGAATTTATAATATTTTCAAAAAATTTGTGCAATAATGCTCATTTGCTTACAAATAAAAATCATATTTTTGAAGAATAATTTCTATAAAACAATAATTCACAAAATAGTTCTAAAAGAAAATTATTCATCAAAATAATGGACGCCCAATGAATAATATAAAATATTTAAATAAAGAATTTTACCGGGCCGTTACAATGTGTGTATCCAACTAAGGAGCCTAAGTCTTCTTAAGTGTTACTCTATATGGATGAATCAAGATCTAAGTCAATAAAATGATTTCAAGTAGAAGAATTCATTAAATGTAGGGGAAGAAATATCTAAATATTATAATAATATAAATATATATATATATATATATACACCATACATTTCTATATGGACATCTATATATACACGTCACTTAATAACTATTTTGTATATATATATGTGTGTGTGTGTGTGTCGACATGGACGTGTCTG
The DNA here is from genome assembly GCA_026212405.1 of Petrea volubilis. Taxonomy (NCBI): domain Eukaryota; kingdom Viridiplantae; phylum Streptophyta; class Magnoliopsida; order Lamiales; family Verbenaceae; genus Petrea; species Petrea volubilis. The sequence goes on along the minus strand of CM047875.1, from coordinate 26,035,742 downwards.
TGTGTGTATGTGTAGGTATAGATATGTAACAACAAATATATATATATATATATATGTACGTGTGTATGTGTGTGTAAAAATATATATGACACTAACACATATAGGTATACATATATTTACTATAAAGATATATGTATAGATGTATATGTTGTAGTATATGTATAGATGCATCTTGGAAAAATATAATTTTTGTAGGAATATATATAAAGTTGTAGAATAGATGGTTAATTATAAATTATATTTTGGTGTAAAGAGTTAATACACATTTCTCTAATAATAATACTAAGAGATTAAAGGTTCCAAGTATTCATCTTTATTACCACTAATTTTATGAAATTGCCATAAAATGGTTAGATTAATATAAGAAAGACTTAACTAATTAAATGTATAATTATATATAAAAATTCGGTTATATATATGTGTAAAATAATATAATTATTTTATACATGTTAAATAAATAACTAACTCTAGTAGATATATCTTTTATAATTCGGAAATAAGCATATATATATATATACATATATTCAAAAATAAGGATAAAATTAAAGTAAATTTTGAAAAGAATATTCATGTTATAAATCTTGAGAGCATATACGAATATATTAATATTTATGAGATAATTAAGAAAGAAATAATTGCTTATTCATAAGATATATATAAGTTTAAAATTTTGCTAATAATGAAGAAATGATCATGTTTTTAATGCATGCATATTAATGCACTTTACCCTAAATTTGTGGATAATAATAAAATTCACATATTCAAAAGAATCCTTACGACACACATAATAAAAATAATAAAATTTATTGGGACGTTACAGAGACACAATAGAGAGTTCAAGTAAAAAGTTGCAGCATTAGGGTAGGTAGCTCGTGGCTTTGAACCTTTCTTAGGACATGCTTTCGGATTTACTTAAGCTATCAATGAATGCGATATCTTGAACTGTTCAATTGTTGGTGTAAATTAAGACAACAGTACTCTCACAACAACTTTCCTAACACCTTCCAGTTATTATGGTTATGCCAGTTTTGGTTGTGGGTCATATCTTGGATTCATAAGCATTTACCATTTGAAGCAGCCGCACTTCACACTTATATAGGTGATCCCCTACTTAAGAGTATCCTGCCATACTCCACCTACTTAAGTTATAGGAATCATTAAAAGCATCGCTTAACCTGTAACGACCCGGTAAATCCCTTATTTACCTATTTTATATTATACAAAATTTATAGGATTATTTTGTGAGTTATTGATTTCTAGAGATTATTTTTTCAAATATGATTTTATTTGTGAACTAGTGAGCATTTTACTACCTAAATATTTATAAAATATTATAAATTCCAAATATTTTTTAAACTTTCATGCATTTGATCCTTCTAAACTTCCAGAAATTTTTAATAGATTATTTTCAACTTTTACCTATTTTTCCAAGCATTTTTAGTAATTTTCGGAAAACATCGTATTTAAGTTATTAATTTGAAATCTAATTTTGAAAATGCTTAATTATTATCCAAAAATTAAAATAATAATACAAATAAATATTATAGGTTTTATTTGACTTATAAAAATTAATTTTCAAATTTTTACAATTTTATTTCTATCTTTGGGCAATTTTTGAAAAATTGGTAAAACAAGGGATATTTTGGTCTTTTCACCTCTCCAACCCCAAATTTCGTTTTTTCCTGAGAAATAAGCAATAAAATACTTAATAAATAAGATTTTCAGATTATATAGGTTTTTGTTTGATTTTAGTTGATTTTATTTTATATTTTATCAAAATATCTTTACTAATACATACTCTTGAACTTCATATACATAAATAACTATATATTAGTGGTGATGTACATGGCTACATATACACACACACACATACCCACATATATATACATGGTATTTAGTAAGAATAGGTGTAAGCATATATAGCCATGTATAATGTATGGAATAGGTATTTAGTTGAATTTAATAATTGAATATTTGTGTCTAATACATGGAAGATAATTACACAAGACCATATATACCAAAATCCTCATTTTTCAGCCATTTTTCCAGCCCAAAACCGTGCACTCTCTCTTGCTCTTACACTCTCTTTCATTTTTTTCCTCCAAACACTTCACTTCCTCCAAATTACTACACACTTTGAAGAACTAAGGTAGGAACTCTTCTTTATACCTTAAGTAGAGGGTTTTTCTTCTTCTTCTTGAGGAGATTAGGCAAGCTTCCATACTCTTGTGCCCAAGCAATGTAAAAGAACAAGCTTGAATGGCCTAGAGTGAGAGCTTTTGCCAAACATACCTCCAAGTTGAGGGTTTTAGTTATGTTGCTAGCTTCATGTTACTTTATAGTTCATTTTATCATGTTTAACTCTTGTTGGAAGGAAGTTGAAGGATGGATAGTATTATGAGCATGATCTTGAAGATCTTATGTGATTAGTATGCTTATTTGGAGTTCTATGTGCTTACTATGCTTTCTTGGAAAACTATGTGATTATTGTGCCTTTTTACAATAACATGGCATTCTTATGTTTTATTTGGATTATTATGTGAGTTCTATGCTTTATATGAAGTAGTATGAGACCATGATTCTTTAAGTGAGCTAGTAGGGGAATATCCTATGTTGTCTTGAAAGTAATTGTGAAGAAAGCTCCATATATCTATTTATTATACTTTATTGTATAGTTTTATGCCTACTTTGATGATTATAGAAATATATATATATATATCTATGTACGTATATATATAGATAAATATTTAAAGTATTGTTATCTATTCATTTAGCTAGTTCATATTATATTAGGTATATATCTATATATATATATATAGTTATGTACGTATATATATATGTCTACTTATTATAGACTAATTATATACTTAGTAATACTTAGTAAGACTACTTTAATCTATATATATATATATATGGTACGTATAAGTATATATATAATTACATTCATTTTATTAGTTTATATATATATGTAGATAATTTCAATCATCTTATATCTATATCACACTTTATATAGTTTATATATTTTTCTATCATCTTTATATATATAAACTTATCTATATCACATTTTATATATTTTATATATTTATATTAGTTATCTTTTAATCTATATATATATTTAAGTATATTTATACTAGTTATATTTTAGTCTTTATATTTATATATTTATACTAGTTATGTTTATATATTTATATTTATATTTTATCTATTTACATATTTTGCTACTATCTATTTACATATGCTTAATAAGCAAACATAAAGCTTTCATTTATACGTGTGGAGCTTACTTTGCTAAACTATGATGATGTGCATATGTGAACAAATTGCAATTGTGTGAATGGGCCCATATGTGCTGGAATGGTCTGGGGGGTGTTCCACCGGGACATACTATTGAGTAGCCGGGAGAGTTCACCACCCTTCCATCTCCTAATCCCTCCCTTGGGTAGACGGAGGGATCTACTCAAGAGAGAGGGTCGTAGAACAATACTAAGGCGTATGCCCGGGATACGACCATTGGAGGATAAGGCTGGCGGGAGAAATGTGCTGGTTGTTATTTCGGCCCGGGTAGTTATAAGGGTCACTGTCAGGTGACGAAAGGTAGAAAGTGTGAAATTATATATGTGCTATGTGTAACTAATGTGCACTTGACACCCGAGCACCTTATGTGTATAAAGAAGTGTTTCTACTCAACGTATGTTGATTCGATGTTATATTATATTTTAGATGCTTCCGAAGATAGCTTTTATGATGGTGAGGAGGAGGAACCTTTTGAAGCATTTTATTAGGAAGAAGGATGTAGGATTTTCCGCTGCGTACCTGTTTTGGGTTTTTGCTTTTGCTATGTATCAATAGTAAACTAGCAAGTCGAGACTCTCTTTTGTTGATGTACCCTTATGTAATGTACCTTTTACGTTGTAATTAAAAATGTATGCATGTATGTAGCCAATAATGATAGTATTAATCTAATAATAGCCATAAGACTAATAATAATAATAAAGGGATTTCGGGGTCGTCATATAACCTCTTACCCTCTCTATATGACGCACTTACACATCACAGGAATGGGTAGAAAATGTTCATCCAAACCCTTGTAACTTAGTTATCCCATTGAACTAAGATCTTGGGATCTCTAATCAATAAGGTTGAGTTACCATTACTTGGGTTTTTAGTTAGTGGGTTTAATCACAATTCCTCTCGACAAACAGTACACTTGATCTCAACAAAGGCCTTTCGTTAACGAATCGACTAGATTTTCATTTGATTTCACATAATCAAGGGAGATAATTCCACTAGAGACCAACTATCTAACGATATTATGTCTTCAACAAATATGTCAAGACTTACCATTATACATGTCACTATGTGGACTTCCTATAGCTGATTGGCTATCACAGTATATTGCTACAGCAGGCACCCATTTGGCCAACACGGAATATCCTCTAAGAAATTTCTTAGCCATTCATCTTCTTCTCTAGCTTTGTCTAAAGTTATAAACTCTGATTTCATTGTGGATTGAGTTATATAAGTCTGTTTAGAAGATTTTCAAGCGATTGCTGCTCCACCAAAAGTAAACACATATTCACTGGTGGATTTAGTATCTTTTGTAATAGATATCCAATTTGCATCAATTGTATTCTTTGAATACAATTAGATATTTTTTATAATGTAATCCGTAGTTCATAGTGTGCCTCAAATTTATACGCACCTAGTTAATGCTTTCTAATGATCTTTACTCGGATTACTTGTAAACATACTCAGTTTATTCACCGAGTATGTCATATCTGGACGAGTGCAGTTTATGATATACATCAAGCTGTCTAATATCCAAGCTAGTTGTGCCACGGTTTTACCATAATTTTTAACTAGATGTAAACTTAAATCCACGGGTGTTTTAATGGGTGGACGGACTATCATACGCAATAAACTTTGTGGGCATTTTCTCAACATAAGGAGCTTGTGATAGAGCTAGTCCATTAGACATCTTAAGGATTTTATTTCCTAATATGACATCTACAACACTCCTATCTTTTATATCAAAATGGTTAGTCAACATCTTCTTAATAAAATAATATCGTGACTACTTCCCATAAACAAGATATCATCTACATTATGACAAACCATAACATAAGAATTTGGTGCTCTTTTAATGTAATACATTTATCACACTCATTAATTTTGAAGCTATTGTATAGCACTGTCTTGTCAAATTTTATGTGTCGTTGTTTCAGAGTTTGTTTAAGTTCATACAATGACTTAACAAGCCTACACACCTTTTTCTCTTGTCCTGGAGCATCAAAGTCTTCTGGTTGCTCCATATAAATCTCTTCTTCTAACTCATAATTCAAAAAACCAGTTTTAATGTCAATCTGATATATCTTAAGTTAATCAGTGCTGCAATAGCAATGAGAACTCTTATAGACGGTATTCTTGTCATGGACGAGTAAGTATCAAGGAAATCAAGGCTTCTTTCTTGTTTAAACCCTTTGGCAACCAATCTGGCCTTGTATTATCGATAGTTCCATTTGTTTTATATTTCCTCTTGAGAATCCATTTACAACCCAAAGTTTTAGTACCTATTGACAGGTCAACTAATTCCCAAGTATAATTCTGCATGATGGAATCTATTTCACTGCTTTTAGCTTCTTCCCATAATCAAGCATCTAGAGCAAACAATGTTCCTTTAATGGTTCTAGGTTCATCGTCTAACATATAAGTAAAGAAGTCCAGACTAAAGCTCTTAGCTTTTCTAGCTCATTTACTGTGCCTTGGTTCTTCATCTTCTTGTTGATTACCAATCGCAAAGTTATAAGTTCTTTTATTTAAACTTTCTTCTCTAGAACCCCTGTCTTTCCTTTCTTTACATGGCACGATATCTTCAAAGAACACAACATTCTTTGACTTAATAACTGTATTATAATTTATATCAAGAATTGTTGATTTGTTCACAAGGAAACAATATACACTACTGTTATGTGAATATCCGATGAATATACAAAAAATAGTTTTAGGCCCTATCTTTACTTATTAGCCGAGAGAATATCTTCCCCCTACAAATTTTGGGGTAGTTCAGAACGTATCAACATAGCATTCATCATCTCTTTAAAAGTACGATTCTTGCATTCTGCAACGCCATTAGACTGTGGTGAATATGAAGTTGTGGTTTGATCAATAATACCATTCTCATAGTAGAATTCTTTAGATGAAGCTTCATAATCTCTACTTTGATTCTTGTGAATTATCTTAATTCGCTTGTTAAGTTGATTTTCAACCTCGTTCTTATAATTCTTAAATACCTCTAGGGTGTTATCTTCGTTCCTTAGCCAAAATTATAAAACAGAACCTTGTGCAATCATCAATAAAAGTAATAAAATGCTTTTTTTTCAACTCTAGTTTGCAAAAACTTTAAATCACAAATATCATTGTGAATTAATTCTAGAGGTTCAGTGCTTCTGTCAATTGAATGAAAGGAGCTTTAGACAATTTAGCCACTACATAGATTTCACACCCTTACTTGAATCAATATCAAATGAAACTAAAAAATCCAAACTTAAAAGTTTTCTCAAAGTGTTAAAATTAACATGTCATAATCTAACATGCTATAGATTAGAACACTCAAACAAGTAAGTAGAAGCGGTTATTTCACTAGTAACAAAGTTGTATATTACAATTATTACATTCATTTGGAATAGGCCATCATCCAAATTACCTATTCATATGAAAAGGCTATTCTTAGTTAACACAACTTTACTTGACTCCAATGCTAGCTTAAAACATGCATTTACAAGCAACGAGCCAAAAACTAGAGTTTTCCTAAGATCTACTACATGAGACTTCAACTATAGTCAGCTCCTTGCTCGAGGTTATCTTCAGAACCTCTTTGCCCAAACTGACGATTAGGGAGGTAGCTGAGTTACCCACGAATAGCTTGCATCCATTACTGAGAATTTAGGTAGAAAACAGTTCCTTATCTGAACAAATGTGGCACGTAGCTCCGATTTCAACTCAGCACTCTCTCAAGTTATCAACCAAGTTGGCCTTTAAGACCACCGCCGAGAGATTCAGTTTAGATATATCGATCGGCATGCCTTTATCCTCAGTCATGTTGGCTTGGTCCTTTTTCCCTCTACCCTTCTTTGGAGCTCTGTAGCCTTTAGCCATATAGTGTGGCTTACCACTATTAAAGCAGTTCACCTTGAATTTCTTAGCATTATTATTCTTTTGACCACTGGCAAGACGCTTCCTCTTCTTGCTACCATTTGGCTCCACCAGATTCACTTTTACCTCCATTTGCAGTTTGCTAGATTTAACCTCAGATTTCTGGTTGTCCTCTTCAATCCAAAGTTGAACGATCAAATCCTCAATCCCCATCTCCTTCTACTTGTGCTTTAGGGTAGTTCTTGAAGGCTCTCCAAGCTGTGGCAGTTTCTCAATCATGATAGCTACTTGGAAAGACTCACTTAGTTGCATTCCTTCTGCATGTATGTCATGAAAAATAAATTGGAGCTACTGGACTTGGCTTATAACTATCTTGAGTCCATCACTTTGAAGTCAAAAAACTCGTTGACTATGAACTTCTTCAAGTCGGCACTCTCTAACTTATATTTCTTTTCCTAAGGACTCCGACAACTACTTAGCTATTTTTTCATCGAACTATATACACCATATAAAGAGTTATTCAAAGCACTAAATATATAGTTCTTGGATAGGAAGTCGCTATGACTCTCCATGCATCAAACGCAACCCCTTTTTTCAGCATTTATCTCATTTTCGGACAATTCAAGCACATCTTCTTTCAAAACCTTGCTAGGTTCAAGGTCGAGAGATAAAAACAACATTTTCTGTTGCCATCTCTTAAAGGTACTTCCAGAGAATTTCCCCAGCTTCTATCCATGAACAGGGGCAGGTGGAAGAGCAGCAAAGGATGTCGAAGCCATAGCTAATCACAAATTAAATTTCGTCTTAAATTGTTTGAAAATATTTTTATATGGGGCGTCACTACTAGAAAAAAGGCTTTTAGCAACGGATTTTAGCCATGGATTTGGCAAAAAATCCGTGTGCAAGGAGATTAGCCACGGATTGGCTACGGATTAGCCACGGATTTTTTCCGTGGCTAAAAGTGGCGTGGCTAATCTTCGCCGCGGCTTTTTAGCCACGGCTGGGCTAAGCCACGGCCAATTTTGGCCACCTTTTTGTTGGACGGGCGTGGCCGTGGCTAAGGGCCACGGCTTAGCCATGGTCCAGCCGTGGCTAATCCGTGGCCACTGAAAAAAAAAAAAAAAAAAAAAAAAAAAGCGAATCAGACCGTACCCGCAACCCTACCCGCATCCTAACCCGCGCCCACGCCCGGGCCCAAAACCTGTACCCGCGTCCCCCAAGCTTTTTTGTTTTGCGCTCAAGGATATTCGAACACGGGACATCAATGTTGTAATTGGAGCATGCAACCGTTGCGCCAAAGGAAATCTTTGGTTATCGATTGATTTTTTTTATACTTAAACTATATTTTACAATATTTTAAACTTAAATTATCTAATAAATTTCATTAGTATTATCAATTTTTGTAATTTTATTGTAGTAATTTTTATAAATTATTAACCAATTATTTTTTTAAAATTAAAGATATTTACCTACGACTTTATCATTCAATATTCAATTTTTCTTTTTATGACAAATATTTAATAAATTAATATATCAAAAACAAAAATTATAACAAAAATCTATTTATATAATTTATATTTAGATAATAGCAACTTTAATTCGTGATCATTTGCCAATATATTCGTATATGTGTGGTATTATATATATATATATATCAAGTATACATATCATATATATATATATATCAATATATGTGTCTATTTTAAATATGTCCAAGTATATATATATATATGTATATGTCCAAGTATATATAGATAATTTAAATTTAGATAATTAAAATAGGGTTAATTACATCTACTACCCCTCTAAAGATACGAAACTACAGTTGGTCCCCCAAAAATTTTCAATATTACCAATACATACCCTGATAAATTCAAATATTACAAATACCCCCCTGGTCAGCCGGTTGCCGATCAAAAGTAGCTGACGTCAGCAAAATTCTTAATGAAAACCCGAATATACCCTTACTCTAATTTTTATATATTTTTTTCCATGCGTGTCCTTTGTAATATACCTAAATTGTAGGGGTGGTATTGGTAATTTTGAAATTCCTCAGGATATATCTTTGTAATATTAAAAAGTTTTGGGGGACCAATTGTAGTTTTCAATCTTCAGAGGGGTAGTAAATGTAATTATCCCTAGATATAAATACTTAAATTAAAATATTAAAATATACAAACTTAAATATTTAAAATTTTCATATATATAAATAAATATGCAGTGTACAAATAAAGGACAACCTCTTCATTTTAAAAACACAGTGTACCCTGCACATGCAATGAATTGATGGTGCTTGGAGATAGCTATGATGGCGGTGGAAGTGTGGTTTGTAGTGGTGAGAAAATTGATTGTTGGCCAGAGTACGGCCACCGGGGAGAAGAAATCGGAAAAGAAAAGAAGGAGAGGCGTCAGATGTGATTTTGGGGGAAGAAATGAGTGATTTTTTTGATAGGGCTTCAACATTTGCAATAAATATAGGAATCAGAGCGAGTGTTGTGAAATTTAAAATTTGACTCTCTTTGATCACGGGTTAAACGAAGTCTGATGGTGTTGACTAGGGCATCATTGAAAATTTGAGATCGTGATGGTTCAATTGCCACAGGTTTTGTTGGTCTTTACAAGCATTTATTTTTTAATTTATTTTTTTATTTATTTTAAGGTTAAAAATTAGGGGTAAGACCGAAAGTTCATGAAAAAATAATCGAAAATCGGCTGCTCAGGGGGGTATTGGTAATTTTTAAATTTCTCAGGGTATGTCTTGGTAATATTAAAAGTTTTTGGGGACCAATTGTAGTTTTCAATTTTATGAGGGGTAGTAGATGTAATTATCATAAGTTAAAAATTAGGGGTAAAATCGAAAGTTCGTAAAAAAATGACCGGCAACTGGCTGACCAGGGGGGTATTTGTAATTTTTGAATTTATCAGGGTATGTATTGGTAATATTAAAAATTTTTGGGAGACCAACTGTAGTTTCGTATCTTTAGAGGGGGAGTAAATGTAATTAACCCATTAAAATATCAATAACAAAAATTTATATATGTGTGGTATTATATATATATATATATGTCAAATATACATATCATATATATATATATATATATCAATATATGTATCTATTTTAAATATGTCCAAGTATATATGTATCAATATATATATATATATAAATGTCCAAGTATATATATATATGTCCAAGTATATATAGATAATTTAAATTTAGATAATTAAAATATCAATAACAAAAATTTATATATGTGTGGTATTATATATATATATATATGTCAAGTATACATATCATATATATATACATATCATATATATATATATATCAATATATGTATCTATTTTAAAGATGTCCAAGTATATATGTATCAATATATATATATATATATAAATGTCCAAGTATATATATGTCCAATATCTTCGTTTATGTGTGGTATTATATATATATATATGTCAAGTATACATATCATATATATATATATCAATATATGTATCATATATATATTCGTGTATACATATCATATATATATATCAATATATATATCTATTTTAAATATGTCCAAGTATATATGTATCAATATATATATATATAAATGTCCAAGTATATATATATATGTATATGTCCAAGTATATATAGATAATTTAAATTTAGATAATTAAAATATCAATAACAAAAATTTAGATAATTAAAATGTCAAAAAAAAAAAAATTAGCCATGGCCTAGCCGTGGCTAATCCGTGGCTAATTTAGCCATGGCCAATCCGTGGCTAATTTAGCCATGGCCAATCCGTGGCTAATAGCCACGGATTAGCCACGGCCAGGCCGTGGCTAATTGTTTTTTTCATTTTTTTCATTTTTTGCACCACATATAAATTTATATATATATATATATATATTGATACATATATAAAATTATTTTGATACATATATATGTGTATATATATGTATCAATATATGTGTATATATACGTCCAAGTATATATATATCATATAAATACATATATGTGTATATATACGTCCAAATATATATATATCATATAAATACATATATCAATATATATATGTCAATGTGTATCTTATATATATTAATATATTATATGTACATTCTAATCCTCTATATATAGTCTATATGATATAATTATATATCTATATATAACATATCTAATATATGTTAGCAATGTGGAGTACGTGTATATCGATCATATATATATATCTAATCATATGTACTATATATGATCAATCATCTATATTAAATAAGCATATATTAGTGTATTATATATCTAATATATGTTATATATGTACTTATATATCTAATATATATACATCTAATTATACATAAATATACATATATATAAGTATATCTACTCTTGTACGTATGTAATATATCGAATCATTTATTATATATATCAATATATATAATATACATATATTACTTAAGTATAGCAAAAATTAATTATTAAACAAAAAGTTAAAGTGGTGTAGTGGTTTAATACTCTAACTTCAATTAACATGTCAAGAGTTCAAACCATACCTGGTCCAAAAAAAAAAAAAAAATTGCTCAGGAATTTTTAGCCACTGTCTGGCCGTGGCTAATCCGTGGCTTAAAATTGGAGCCAAATTTCGCGCTAATTTTAGCCACCAAAAATAGCCACGGATTGGCCGTGGCTAAATTAGCCACGGTCGGGCCGTGGCTAATTATTTTTTTTAATTTTTTTTTAAATCGTGGCTAATCCGTGGGATTTTTTCCGTGGCTAAAATCCGTGGCTAATTTGTGTTTTTCTAGTAGTGCGTGATTAGGCTATGGGATTAGGTCGAAGCAAGAGTTAGATTCATTGTCTTTAAAAAGCAATTGCCTTGTACTAGTGCTCACGGTTCTTGCCAATTGTCTCCCAAGATACAACCTCTGTGACATCCCGATTTTTTTTGTCTAGCAACGATATAAAAATCGGTTCTTATAATATACGCGCATGCTTACTAATATTTCATGTTTTGTATGATCCTTCTTTTATATGTGAATTATGTGAGGTGATAATTACATGATTTTCCAAATTTTAAACGAATTTGACATTCTAACACGATTTTCGAAATCTTATGTCCTAAATTGCAATTTTTAAATATATAACTAAAACATTTTTAATTTCTGGGAAATATACATTTAATTTCAGATTTATAAAGATTAAAATACATCATTTTGGAATTTCTCTAAATTAATTATGAATTTTCAGATTTTAGGCCTTAAAACTCTAATTTTATACCCTAAAACCCTAATTTTTGATTTTTACAACCATAAATAAATACAAATTCAAATTTTTAATTAAATAAAGACATGATTTCAGATTTTATAATATTAGGACAATAAATATCAGATTTTATTTGATTTTGTGTTCATATTTTATTAAAATATCCTATCTTATCTTATCTTATCTTATCTTATCTTATCCTATCTTATCCAATCTTAATCCTATCTTATCTTATCTTATCTTATTCTATCTTATCCTATCTCATCTTATCCTATCTTATCCTATCTTACCCTATCTTATCATATCTTATCTTATAAATTGACCTTATATTATAAAAATCCTATTTCTTGTCCCAAACTCTATAAAAAGGGGGTCATTGTCTTCATTCTCCTCCTCTCCCCCCCCCCCCCCAAAAAAATCCCGTCTAAAAATACACACCCACACTCACTCCACTCTCAACACACAAAACACTCTCTATTCATAGCACACTACTAGAAAAAAGGCATTTAGCCACGGATTTTAGCCACGGATTTGGCAAAAAATCCGTGGCCAAGGAGATTAGCCACGGATTGGCCACGGATTTTTTCCGTGGCTAAAAGTGGCGTGGCTAACCTTCGCCACGGCTTTTTAGCCACGGCTGGGCTTAGCCACGGCCAAGCCGTGGCCAAGCCGTGGCCAAGCCGTGGCTAATAGCCACAGGCAAACTGTGGCCAACTTTGGCCACTTTTTTCTAGACATGGCCTAGCCGTGGCTAAGGGCCACGGATTAGCCACGGCCAGGCCGTGGCCAATCCGTGGCCCCTGGAAAAAAAAAAAAAAAAAAGCTAATTACACCCAAACCCGCGGCCCAACCCGGACCCGCGCCCCAACCCGGACCTGAAACCCGAGTCCCCAAGCTTTTTTTTTTGTGCTCAAGGAGATTCGAACACGGGACATCAATGTTATAAATGGAGCATGTAACCGTTGCGCCAAGGGAGTTCTTTGGTTATTAATTGATTTTTTTTATACTTAAATTATATTGTTACAATATTTTAAACTTAAATTATCTAATAAATTTCATTAGTTTTATCAAGTTTTTTTAATTTAATTTTAGTAATTTTTATAAATTATTAACCAATTATTTTTTTTAAAAAAATAAAGATATTTACCTTTGACTTTATCGTTCAATATTCAACTTTTTTTTTATGACAAATATTTAATAAACTAATATATCAAAAACAAAAATTATAACAAAAGTCTATTTATATAATTTATATTTAGATAATAGCAACTTTAATACGTGATAATTTGTCAATATCTTCGTATATGTGTGGTATTATATAATATATGTCAAGTATATATATCATATATATATATATCAACATATGTATCTATTTTAAATATGTCCATGTATATATGTATCAATATATATATATATATATAAATGTCCAAGTATATATATTGATAGATATGTATCTATTTTAAATATGTCCAAGTATATATGTATCAATATATATATAAATGTCCAAGTATATATATGTATCAATATATATATGTATCCAAGTATATATAGATAATTTATATTGAGATAATTAAAATATCAATAACAAAAATTTATCCGTGGCTAATTGTTTTTTTTCATTTTTTTTTGCACCACAGATAAATTTATATATATATATATATATATTGATACATATGTAAATTTATATTGATACATATATTTATATATCCAAGTATATATGTACCAATATATATATATATATTTGTGACTAATCCATGGCTATATTTATATATATATATATATATCATGTATATATATACATATGTTCAAGTATATATATATCAATATATGTGTATATATATATTTCCAAGTATATATATCATATATACATATATCAATATACGTATATGTCAATGTGTATCTCATATATATTAATATATTATATGTACATTCTAATCCTCTATATATAGTCTATATGATATAAGTATATATCTATATAGAACATATCTAATATATGTTATAAATGTAGTGTACGTATATATAGATCCAATATATATATATATCTAATCATATGTACTATATATGATCAATCATCTATATGAAATAAACATATATTAGTGTATTATATATCTAATATATGTTATATATGTCCTTATACATCTAATATATATACAGCTAATTATATATAAATACACATATATATAAGTATATCTAATCTTATACGTATGTAATATATCGAATCATTTATTATATATATCAATATATATAATATAATATATATATTACTTAAGTATAGCAAAAATTAATTATTAAACAAAAAGTTAAAGTGGTGTAGTGGTTTAATGCTCTAACTTTAACTAACAGGTCAAGAGTTCAAATCATATTTGTTGCAAACAAAAAAGTAAAAATTTTTAGCCACGGTCTAGCCGTGGCTGGATTAGCCACGGTCAGGCCGTAGCTAATCCGTGGCCCTTAGCCACGGCCTGGCCGTGGCTAATCCAACCACGGCTAGGCCGTGGCTAGACCGTGGCTAAGGGCCACGGCTTAGCCACGGTCTGGCCGTGGCTAACCATTGGCGGCAAAACTGGCGCCAAATTTAGCCACGACATTTAGCCACGGCTTGGCCGTGGCTAAATCAGCCACGGGTAATCCGTGGCTAAAGCTCAAATTTTTTTTTAACCGAAAACCGTTGCTAATCCGTGGCTATTTGCTCTTTTTCTAGTAGTGGCATTATCTTCCACACACATATATATATATCATTAAACCCTTTTTTTTTTTACACATATATACCTATTAGCCTTCCATATACTCCCTTATTTCCCCCAAACACTCTTGAAGGAGAAAGTCAAGTTGATCTAGTCAAAACAAATCTATAAACTTGATAAATTCCTAAGATGAGTGCCTTTTACCTGTTTTGCTGGGGCATTGAACTATATGTTATAAATATTATTCGTATGGACTACCTTATCTGATTTATGTTATCCGAATCTTTTGGAATTATATCTTAGTCTCTATGTTTCAACAAAATATTTTTCTGAATTATAAGTCAAGTTATACCCGAAAAGTATTTCATTTCTGATATTGTCAGTTATGTCTGTTTCAAAATGATTTGTTGACACCTTTGGGATATCATGTTTTAATTATGTTTTAATGTATCCCTGGTGTTGGGAACAAGCTATTATTTTATTGAAAGTTTGTGAGCCATTTTGTCTTGATATGATCTATTAATACCCTTGGGAACGCTCTTGGAAAGTTTGGGCTGAGGTACATGTGAGCAGGGAATATCGGGCGGAACGGACCATCGATAGAACCTTCTTACGTGATACCATTCTGTTGGACCTGATTCCTACATACAGTTGGAGGTTAATTGTAGTAGGGATTGGCTCGGTGTATTGCACGGGTACGGGGTACACTTAACGTTTACCATTTACTGTTTACTGTTGTCAAGGTCGCTCCTTGACACAACGGGGAGGCATAAGGATTTTTATGATATGTTTTTTTTTTTTTTTTTTTTTTTTTTTTTTTTTTTTTTTTTTTTTTTTTTTTTGGATTTTTATGATATGTTTATCTGTTTTGGGTAGTAATAAGGTTGGAGATTCCGTTCATGGCTCACCATTTGTCTTGTTCAAGTTTGTGTAGACACACTTTTTTATGATTCATTATTTTGTTGGTTTATGACTCTTATTTTCAGTTTATATATCTATATGTATATTTCCCACCTCATTAAGTTGTTTGGACTTACCATCCCAAGTTCTTTTTGTTCATTGCCTTAGTTTCAGGAAAATAGGTTGAGGGGACTCGATTAAGGTGATTGGAGCTTTACCAATCATTTGCACATAGTTGTTTATCCTGTATAGCAGACTGGATTATTTAATAGAAAATGGAAAATCACTAGTTAAAGTTTTGTACTTAGATAGTTGTATCTTACAGTTCTATGTAAGTTAATTGCGTTTTTGTTTATCTCGATTTTATTGTTGGGCAGTACTAAATAAGTTGCAAGTATTGCGTACCAAATGGAAAAATATTGGTACTCAGCAAAACCGTTAAGTGAGCCTTACTCGTATAGCCTAGCGAGCGGGGTGTCACAACCTCTTTTTCGAAATAGGAGTACTCCAAATTTCAAAAAACAACAAACTTGAAAGGTGATTAGAACTCACTGAATATTTATTTATGTGTTTGGAACTTTTAGGAGTGAAATACAGACAAAGGATAGTGAATTCGGATGAGAATAAATAAAAATTTCAACTATTGGCATTCTACTCATAATAGATGAAAAGTTGCATGCATGAGCCGTTGGGTTGCACCTGGGTGCTCTCCGGACTCGTCTTTGTACACAAGTTCACAATTCTAGCCTAGTTTGAGCTGATTTCGACTTGTTTTCTAACCTAATTTTAGTTCAGACTGCACCCAACTAGATTATAAATTGATTGAGCCAGAACTCAAACCCAAAATCAGCCCGGCCTGCCACGCCAATTGAAAGGGCGGCAGCGGCGATGTGCGCAGACGTGTGGTTTTGGTTCGAGCCTACTAGCTCATAGATCCTCTCTACTTTAAAAACCTTTGAACCCCCAAAGAGCTCAAACCTTATTTGCCACTTGAAACTTAAATACAAGAAGTTTTTCTCTCTCTTTTCTAATGTGGGATACACACATTTTACAGCACTCCACTTGGCATTTTCAACAAGCTCTCTTATGCATTTAAGTTTTTAGTTACCCAAAATTGATTTTGAACAATTAAACACATTTTTCTTATCTACTCACTATGTAGATTACGAATAACTAATTTATTTTTTCAATAACGAATAGAGCTGAATCGAATTATTGACCAAAATTGACCATTTACCAATTGTTTGGGCCCAGAAAAGAATTTTTGTATAAAATCAGAATGGGCTAAATTTTTTGTCCTTTACTCCATGCGAAAATAGATTAAGAAGGCCCAGGTCACTTCGACACACACAAGGCAGCCCACGTTAGAGGCTCAGGCTGAAATAAGTTGGAGGCCAATAAGCCCAGCCCTACAGAAAATAGGAGAAAAATAAAAATAATAAAGTCAGTGTTAATCCCTTGTTTTTAAGGTTTGTTAGGAGTGTGCATATTTTGCTAAAATCAGGCATTGTTATAACTAACATGCCTAAGATAAAGGCCAAGCAATGTTGGAAATTTAAAATTCAAATAAAGTGGCATAACTGCCACAATCAAGAAATAAGGAGACCGATCACTTCGACTGACCCGGTCAAGGCAAGCTACCTAACTCCAAATCAAGGGGAAAGTGATTGCAACTTCAAATCATCTCTTTCCATCCTCTTCATTGGTAATCTCGTCCTCATACTTGGCTAAAACATTAGATAACAACAACATCAACAATTATGTTGAGTAGCAATTTCACTTAACACATAAGGTGCACGTGTGTGATATGAACGTGCATATTTTCACCTGTTTTCATCAAACATAAAACCATATAAATTTTCAAAACACAAGAACATAATTTTTCACAACGTTTCTACCATTTTGTCCACCTCGACGAACGGCTACCTTATCTCGTTGTACCGTAACTCAATTCCAACCAATACTCCCATCCCAACCAATCACTCTGGTGGTCATATCTCGGGCATATGCTGAATTTCTATGACCCACTTCAATACATGGACTCTCCGTCTACGCAAAGTGGGATTAGGCAATAATGGAGAGTCGAGAACCATTTTAAGACCGGCAAGCCCATTGCCACCCGGCCGAACTCGACTTCATCCATCCCCATCACTCTGGGCCCTTATATACACAATTTCAGCATGATTTCAACACAATTCCAACTATTTTGAGCATGTTTTTGCATAATTTCAACATAGAGCACAAAATTTCCAACTTATAAACACGAACTTTTTAGACTATGAACCAGAAAATTTCCAGTGCGTAATTCTAAAATTTCCAGCTTAGTTAACCGAAAATTCCAACCTTGGAAAACAGGTTTTTAGCTTTGAAAAACAGGATTTCCAGCTTTGAAAATATGGATTTTCAGCTCTGAAATAGGATTTCCAGCTTTGAATCACAAAAATTTCAGCTTTGAAACAGAATTTTCAGCTCTAAAAATAACCAGGATTTTCAACTTTAAAACTGAATTTGCAGCTTCTAACACATAAATAAAACCTTAATATAGTATAAGCCATTACTACACATAATTTTCAGCATTATACACATAATTTCCAGCTTCACCATTCAACAGAAATTCACAATTTCAATATGACCTTTCACAAACGCACAACATGCATCTAGCTACTATTATGTAATCCCTTAGGACTAAGATAGTAACTAACTTGTAGTTACATCTTAAGTCCTAATATGGGAATAAATGTATGAATATTCTAAGAAAGTCTAACTTATGCATTAAGTAGAATTACTACCTTCTCTAAGTTGTTTTTCTTCTTTTCTTTCTAATTTTTGTGAAGTGGTACAAGAGTGAGAGTGGTAAAATTTGAGGTGAAATGAACAAAGCAAGAATGTGGATGTGAGAGTGTGTGTGGCTGGTTGCTTGTGCGTGTATAGTGTTTTTATGTTGTCTTGCACCATATTTACTTATAACTAGTATTAGTAGAAATAAGATTAAAATATGATTGAGTCTTAATCTAATAATTACTTACTTTCCAACTCAAAACCAAGTAAGAGGTCTAATTGTGCTTAGTGGTGGGACCATCCATGTATATAGAATTCTAGAAAAGTATATACAAGTGTACATACAAGTCTACATAGCATTAATTGTTAGGAGATTGGGACATAAGAATTAATATGTACCAAGTATTTAATATATATATATATATATATATATATACACTACAAAAACTGTCCACCCCCACCCGCCCTTTTCTTGAAAAATGTAGGCTAATTCTTGTATATTGTATATTTATTCAAAGTATGGAAGAAAATAATACCTAGGGGGAAAAAATACAATTTAGACATTCTTTAGAGTTTTTCCAGAAATACATATATGTATGAAGAAATGTTTTAATATATATTTGCATATATTTTGTCTTATGATTTAGTAATTTAAACAATTATTTTCAAGATTATTTTATGAAAATGACACAATTTGGTGAAAATGACATTTATAAGAGTTATATGAAAACTCTTCAAATCCTATGTATATATGTATGTATAAACTGTGTACGTATATATATATATATGCATACATATATTTTCTTGCATTTTATGCAGTGTATGATGATCAAACAAGACAAGAACATAATCCTAAGACTTATTCATGTTGTAATTACAATAAGCACATATCGCGGAACATTAAGTGTAACGACCCGATAAATCCTTTATTTAAATATTTAATATTATACAAAATGTATAGGATTATTTTGTGAGTTATTGATTTCTAGAGATTATTTTTTTCAAATATGATTTTATTTGTGAACTAGTGAGCATTTTACTACCTAAATATTTATAAAATATTATAAATTTCAAATATTTTTTTTAAAACTTTTATGCATTTGATCTTTCTAAACTTCCAGAAATTTTTAATAGATTGTTTTCAACTTTTACCTATTTTTTCAAGCATTTTTAGTTATTTCCAGGAAAACATTGTATTTAAGTTATTAATTTGAAATCTAATTTTTAAAATGCTTAATTATTATCCAAAAATTAAAATAATAATACAAATAAATATTCTAGGTTTTATTTGACTTATAAAAATTAATTTTCGAATTTTTACAATTTTATTTCTATTTTTGGGCAATTTTCGAAAAATGGGCAAAACAAGGGGTATTTTGGTCTTTTCACCTCTCTAACCCCAAATTTCGTTTTTTCCTGAGAAATAAGCAATAAAATACTTAATAAATAAGAGTTTCAGATTATATAGGTTTTTTTTTTTATTTTAGTTGATTTTATTTTATATTTTATCAAAATATCTTTACTAATACATACTCTTGAACCTCATATACATAAATAACTATATATTAGTGGTGATGTACATGGCTACATATACACACACACACATACCCACATACATATACATGATATTTAGTAAAAATAGGTGTAGGCATATATCACCATGTATAATGTATGGAAGATGTATTTAGTTGAATTTAATAATTGGATATTTGTGTCTAATACTTAAAAAATAATTACACAAGACCATATACACCACAATCCTCATTTTTTCAGCCATTTCCAGCCCAAAACCGTGCACTCTCTCTTGCTCTTACACTCTCTTTCATTTTTTTCCTCAAACACTTCACTCTCCCCAAATCAATACACCACTTTGAAGGACTAAGGTAGGAACTCTTCTTCATACCTTAAGTAGAGGGTTTTTCTTCTTCTTCTTGAGGAGATTAGGCAAGCTTCCATACTCTTGTGCCCAAGCAATGTAAAGGAACAAGCTTGAATGGCCTAGAGTGAGAGCTTTTGCCAAACATGCCTCCAAATTGAGGGTTTTAGTTATGTTGCTATCTTCATGTTACTTTATAGTTAATTTTATCATGTTTAACTCTTGTTGGGAGGAAGTTGAAGGATGGATAGAATTATGAGCATTATCTTGAAGATCTTATGTGACTAGTTTGCTTATTTGGAGTTCTATGTGCTTACTATGATTTCTTGAAAAACTATGTGACTATTGTGCCTTTTTGCAATAATATGGCATTCTTATGTTTTATTTGGATTATTATGTGAGTTCTATGCTTTATATGAGGTAGTATGAGACCATGATTCTTTAAATGAGCTAGTAGGGGAATATCCTATGTTGCCTTGAAAGTAATTGTGAAGAAAGCTCCATATCTATATTTATTATACTTTATTGTATAGTTTTATGCCTACTTTGATGATTATAGAGATATATATATATATATCTATGTACGTATATATATATATATATATATTTAAAGTATTGTTATCTATTCATTTAGCTAATTCATATTATATTAGGTATATATCTATATGTATATAGTTATGTACGTATATGTATATGTCTACTTATTATAGACTAATTATATACTTAGTAATACTTAGTAAGACTACTTTAATCTACATATACATATATGGTACGTATAAGTATATATATATTTATATTCATTTTATTAGTTTATATATATATGTAGATAATTTCAATCATCTTATATCTGTATCACACTTTATATAGTTTATATATTTTTCTATCATCTTTATATATATACTTATCTATATCACATTTTATATATTTTATATATTTATATTAGTTATCTTTTAATCTTTATATTTATATATTTACTATGTTTACATATTTATATATTTATATTCATATTTTATTTATTTACATATCTTGCTACTAGCTATATATATATTTTGACCATTTCTATGTAAGTATGCTTAATAAGCAAACATAAAGCTTTCATTTATACGTGTGGAGCTTACTTTGCTAAGCTATGATGATGTGCATATGTGAACAAATTGCAATTGTGTGAATGGGCCCATATGTGCTGGAATGGTATGGGGGGTGTTCCACCGGGACATACTATTGAGTAGCCGGGAGAGTTCACCACCCTTCCATCTCCTAATCCCCCCTTGGGTAGACGGAGGGATCTACTCAAGAGAGAGGGTCGTAGGACAATACTAAGGCGTATGCCCGGGATACGACCATTGGAGGATAAGGCTGGCGGGAGAAATGTGTTGGTTGTTATTTCGGCCCGGGTAGTTATAAGGGTCACTGTCAGGTGACGAAAGGTAGAAAGTGTGAAATTATATGTGTGCTATGTGTAACTAATGTGCACTTGACACCCGAGCACCTTATGTGTATAAAGAAGTGTTTCTACTCAACGTATGTTGATTTCATGTTATATAATATTTTAGATGCTTCCGAAGATAGCTTTTATGATGGCGAGGAGGAGGAACCTTTTGAAGCATTTTACTAGGAAGAAGGATGTAGGATTTTCCGCTGCGTACCTGTTTTGGGTTTTTGCTTTTGCTATGTATCAATAGTAAACTAGCAAGTCGAGACTCCCTTTTGTTGATGTATCCTTATATAATGTACCTTATACGTTGTAATTAAAAATGTACGCATGTATGTAGCCACTAATGATAGTATTAATCTAGTAATAGTCATAAGACTAATAATAATAATAATAATAATAAAGGGATTTCGGGGTCGTCATATTAACATTACGTAAATTATGCATATAAACATTTAAATCATAGGTATATATATATATATATATATATATATATACATATATCTAAGTCACATAGGAAGTATAAGTAAAAAATCAGGTCCTTACATAGAATCTCAAGGGTAGTGTTTGCCTACTGCGACTCAGTCGTTTTACAGATAGAAGTCTTAAGGCGCAAAATATTTTCACTTCGAATCATCAGGACTTCAACTTGTGTGTTCTTGCACACTGGGACGACCGCACTAAACACATGAAACTCATTTCGACTATACTGTTTTCTTACTGAACTCAGTGATTTTGAATTTTAAGTAACCACATCGGTAAGAAGTGCTAAAATTTATGCAAACACCAACCTTATATAACCAAATTTCTTACAATAAGAACATTCAAAAAGTTAGTTTTTTATGATAATTATTTTATTATTTGCTAATTTTTTGCCCCACTGACAAATATTGCTGGATTCGCCACTGGGCGGGAGCTAAACTATGTGCTGAAGTTATTATTGCTGTATAAATCCATTTCTAGTTCCGTAAAGATTCAATTAGCTCATGTTCCTAACCAGTAACCATACTTTTTGTATCCAAACTTTTGAGCTAGTTGTACCTATGGCATATAATATGCTCACTAAACACCGCGTGGACTTAGTATTTATCGAAATAGTTGACTTGCGTGACTCGTCGGAAATGGGATTTTCCAAAAATTGACGGGGCAACACTGCAAATAACATGAAATTTTCTTTATCATCATCATCATCATCATTATTATTATTATTATTATTATTATTGAGAGGCAAAAAACATGGACATATAGATAAAAACGACTTGTGAATGGAGCTGTAAGATGCGGGCCCCGCCGAATGTAGGCGTAGGGCCCCCACTGTTTCCCTGCAGTCGCAACCCCTACTGTTCGTACAGCGAGGCACTCCGAATAGAAGTCTTCAATCGAAAAGAAGGAACCGGCATTGCAGAGGATGGCAAGCGGGGCAAGCGGGGCCCGCTCCATTCAACGCCTCCCCCATTGCAAATAAATTTCTCAACTGCGAAAAGCTTCCGAACAATGGGGGGACCCATTTGTTTGTTTTTGTCATCGTTTTTCCATAAGGATTTCTAAGCCCATCCTTATTATTTACTATTACAAGTTTGATTTTATTTGAGTTGGAGATTCAAGTAACACTTGAATATATATATATATATATATTTGTTTTTATCTTAGTATTTTAAAAATATTATTTATGCAATCTACATTTATTAAGTGAGCCAGGACTCTGAGTCATGAGTGCACATGCCAGTTGCGATTTATTAATAATACAAATAATCAAATTAAAAAAGAAATAGGGATGCATTAAAGGGCGATCAAAGAGTATACTAAAAAATAATTATAGCATGATTTGTATGAAGAAAGCAATTGGGTATAAATAGAATGAAGTTAAGAATTGATTGAAAGATGGGAAATGAATGATATTGATATAGCATTTTAATACTTGATATGCTCAAGGAGTGAAGAAGAGAATGAATTAATTTAGTTCAGGTCATTTATATATTTGATAATTAAATATTAATGAATCAACGAAATAAAAATTAATCAAATATATGATTGAAATAATTTTTATAAAATATTTTAAAATTTTAATTAAAATAATATATATTGTATTTAAATATTATATTATTATTGCATATTAATGATCAATGTATAAGTTATACATTTTTTATGTATTGATATATTACTTTTTATACATAATAAATATTATATTATGTGTAGTTATTATAAAGTATGCACATGCATCAATTATTTTATGTTCATTTAGGAAATTATTAGGGCATTTACTATATATGATATAATACATCACCTAAAATAATTTTATTGTACAGTTTTATTATGAATATCAAATATATTAGGAAATTATTTAACATTAATTTAATATTGTCATATATGTGTAAGCATTGTATGTTAGCATAGGTATTATATATTATACATTTGTAAAATGAAACGCTAGATATAAATTATAAATATATATGATTTATCTATATATAGAGATTTTTATGTAATAAATATAATTTAATACATATTTAATGCATTTATTAATATTTAACAAGTGTAAATATAAAATTTATAACACATGATAAATTTAATAAGTATTTTGCTAAAAATAAGAAAATATAGTTCATTGTCAACTTGTTAGGAATAATTAAATCCATGTGGGATAGATGGAATCGCTAAAATATATATAGAAATTGTGATTCCCACGGGAATGAGTATCTCCACCTCTAAACTATATCAATCACGTCATTAGAAATGAACGTAGGAATGCTCATTCTATTCTAACTCCATTTCTGCGTACCAATCATACCATTAGAGGCACGACCACATGCAACATTATAAATAGTCTAGTACAGTAATATAGCTAAATCCCCGGAATCAGAAATGCGTCAATCAACTACGGTTTAACGATAATGCAAATAATTAAATTGTCATTCAAATTTAATGATATATATGTATATATGTATAGAATAATTTTAAAGTCAGCAGGTGCATGTGCACCTTCTGACCTACAATTAGCTCCGTAATCTCTACAAAAATAATGTCTACAAATAATAACGATTTTTATATCGTTACTTTGATATAAATATTAACTTCAGAACAACTTCCTATTATTCGAGATTTTTCAAAAATAAAATGAGAATCATAAATTTAAAATATTTACAAATTGTGGTTAAGCCTATGAACAAATATATGTAAATAATTTATCAATACTAGTAGATTTGGCACACTCAATATGTATGCATAACTATCAGAATATAATTTAACTTCATGTTTCCAATTTGGTGGTATTTATACTATCAGAATATATTCCTTTAAATACTTCTACTACATTTATTAAATTAATAATTAGTATATCAGACATATTCAATATGTATGCAAAATAAAAATAAGGTATAATCTAACCAAATAGATAATTTTTAATAATATAAAATTAATTTTTTATTAAATTCTCTATGTAAATATACATCTTTCTTGACTATTGTTATTATTATTTTTATACGGTCTTTTTAATCTTTTATAATATATTTAATAAATTTATGAAAAGAGAAAGAATAAATTTTAAATAAAATTAATTTATGTGATTAAAACATATATAGAAATAGAAAGTATAAGAAAAATTTTGAAAAAGGGGACAGAAATGAAATTAGAAAAGAGAAAATAAAAAATATATTGTTAGAGAAAAGAGAAATGATATATGAGAAAAAAATTTAACTATAATCAAATTTTAGACACGCAACTAGATTATATTTTACTTTCAATTTACATACATATTGAGTGTGCCTCATCTATAAATGAAATTTTTATGCTAAGGTCGCATTTGTTGGATTGCATTTTTTAGTGACTTTGTGATACCCTGACCCTTTTATTAGACGTATTACTATTATTATAATTATTACTTTATTAATATTATTAATACTATTGTTAATGTTAGGATTATTGTTGTATTATTATTAATATTGTCACTATCATTAGTATTATTATTATTATAATTATTACTATTGGGATTATAATTGAATTATTTCATTATTATTGCTATTGTTATATTATTAATATTAGTTAAATCCTATTGGGTTTAGGGATATTGGCTATCCTATTAGGCTTACGATTATTGGGTCAATCACATTAGGTTAAGACTATTGGACTAATCTTATTAGGTTTAGGAATTAGTATTATATATATACACAATAATAGAAAATATGTCGTAGACGGGAGAGAGAGAGAGAGAGAGAGAGACGCGACAAGACACGTCGAAGAGCAAGGCGAGATTAGGGTAACAGGTATCAAGTAGTATTATGTTTTGATCGAACGACCAATCCATGTTTTTTTTTTTCATGAGTTAACCCAACCGTGGCCATTATTAGAGTTTATTATTGATGCTAGGCAATACCACAATTATATTCACGTCTAGCATAGTTTTACACTTGGGTGGGAGACAAAAATCATGATGGGAAATCTCATTATACTTAGATTTATATAATGAAGTAGTGGACGTACACCTCATGCTGCAAAGCTTGTACCATAGCATGTATAGTATATTTTACTATTTTGGAATTGTAAATTAGAAGTCTCATTGTTAATTTCCGACATAGAATTGAGTTGTATATTAGCAAATTTAGGTGGAATGAGGTAATTTCTAGTATTAAGATCTGAATATTAATTGATCTTGGGATGTAATTGGCCTTGAGCTACTATGGCACCCCTCCCGCTAGGATCTTCCTATACGGTTGGAGACCACCGACGATCGCATTGAGCACAAATTTTGGAATTCATACCCAATACGAACGCCTAACTTAACAATACGCAGTGGAGGTAGAGTAAAATATGCAACATGGATAATATATATAACTATGTTTAGTACAACCAAGTAGCGCAACCGAGTACAACATCAAAATAGCCAACTAGTGGCATCAAGTAGCAAATTACAGATTATAAAGCAAGACAAAGCAAAATGAAGTTTTAATATACAACTGGAGGAGCGGCTACCATCCTATGTACTCCCATTATTCTGATTCTGAGGCAATGAACAGAAAGAAACGAGGGGTTAAGTCCAAATGACTTAGTGAGGCCACATATAGATAGATATATAATTGACTGAAAATGAGACTCAAAACAGTTAAATCATAATAAAGTGCACGTAGTGTGAAATGTCACTTGATAATAATAACTGAACTGAGTAATACGGACAGTGAGCCCAAGACGGAGTCTCCAACCTTATGACTACCCAAAACAGATAAATCATAATAGAAACCCTTATGCCTCCCTTGTCGAGAAGCCACCTCGACATTAAACGAGACGGAGATGTATCACGCGTCCGTGCAATACATCGCTCCAATCCCTACTACAGTCATCCTCCGGCTGTACGTAGAAATTGGTTTCACGGAATGGTATCATATAAAAGGTTCCATCGACGGTCCGTTCCGCCCGATAAAATTCCTCTTATAAGTACCTGGGCCCAAACTTCCCAAGGGCGTCCCCAAGGGTAAACGGAAATATAACGGAACAGATATGGCTCACAACTTGTCAACAAAGCAATAACTTATTTTTTCACCCGGGATACATAGAAATATAATTAAAATATGATATCCCAAAGGTGTCAAAAATCATTTCGGGACAGATACAACTGGCAATATCAGAGAATGCAATATTCTCGAAATTAACTTGTCTTATATGTATGAAAAACATTTTTCGAAAGATTTGATGGCATAAATTTAATACGGTAGGCTATACGAATGATATTTATATCATATAGTTCAAAACCCCAGAAAGGAATTGACAAAGCACTCACCTTAGGAGTTTATCAAGTTTATAGATTTGTTTCGGCTAGATCAACTTGACTTCCTCCTTCAAGAGTATGTGAGGGAAATAAGGGAGTATATGGAAGGTTATTAGGTATATATGGATGAAAATAGAAGGGCTTGTGTGTACATATATGTGGGTGGAAGATAGGCTATAATAGAAAGTGTTTTGGGTGTTGAGAGTAGAGTAAGTGAGGGGGTGTGTTTTTAGGCGGGATTTGTGTGTTTGTGGAAGAAAATAGAGAGAGTATAGTGTGTGTATGTGTGAGGACGTTTTTTGGGGTGGAGAAGTATGTGGGAGGTCCTATTTATAGTGGAGAATGAGGGTAGAAGGCAAGACTTGGGGGACCAAGGTTTACTAAATGCAAATCTTTCCATTTAATGCAAATCTCCCAACTAGGCATAGAATTAAATGCCAAATTAAATGAAATCTTCCACCTCCCTCCTCTATTCTAGCCTTGGTGTAACCCTAATCCATGAGTCATGAATCTAGATGAATGGAAGACCACACAAGTGCACAATTTCTAGAAGAAATTCATCTTGTATTAGTGTAGGATATTTTAATAAAATATTAAGACAAAATCAAATAAAATCAAATAAAATCTAATAAAATCTGATTTTGATTGTCCTCATCTTATAAAATCTGAAATCATATCTTTATTTTATTAAAAATTCGAATTTGTATTTATTTATTTTGTAAAAACTGAAAATTAGGGTTTTAGGGCATAAATTAGGGTTTTTGGGCATAAAATCCGAAAATTCATAATTAATTTAGAAAAATTCCAAAATTATGAAATTTAATGTTTATAAATCTGAAATTATATGTATATTTTCCAGAAATTAAAAATGTTTTAGTTATATTTTCGAAAATTGCAATTTAGGACATAAGATTTCGAAAATTGTGTTAGAATGTCAAATTCGTTTAAAATTTGGAAAATCATGTAATTATCACCTCACATAATTCATATATAAAAGAAGGATCATACAAAACATGAAATATTAGTAAGCATGCGTGTATATCATAAGAACCGGTTTATATAGTTGTTAGACCAAAAATCGGGATGTCACAGCTACCAAAAGGAACATACGGCTTATAAAGTCGAACTTTTCACTACGATAGCATTAAATAAGGATTTGATTTATAACTATAATAGGATGTTAATTTTATGAGTTATCTCAGTTTATTAGGATAAGTTAGCATAGTAATAGTTGGAGATTTATGGGAGAGTTATTCTTAATTCGGATTTTAGTACTATTTCAACAAAAGTATAATAAGATCTGTTCTACATAATTTTTAATATGGATTATTTGTGTTTATGGGAATATTACTTATCATGATTTGAGGGATTAGGCCTAGACTTGTTTAAGTACGACAGCCTAGGGTAATAAATTGAATAGGGGTTAACCTGTATCATTAGATTTAGGACTATTGGACTAATCCTATTATACTTAGGACTATTGAGTTAATCTTATTAGGTTTAGGAATTTGAATTACTATAATATACACACTGTAATGACTCGGTACTTTTTGTTATTTTAAAACATTAATTATATTATTATTTCATAATTATATGATCGTTTATGTGACCTTTATTTTATATGTAAATCATGTGATATTTTAGGAATATGCTAACACATATATAAGCCAAAAATATAGATACAAAAATATACATATGTGGCCGATTATATACATTGTATTTAGATTATTTATATTTTGAAGTATATTAGGCACTATTTTATTTTTATGACATATACATACATATATGTGTATAACAAATACTAGTATAAATATATATGTATATATTCGAGTATATATATACATACCTACATATGAGTTTATATTTTATAAAAATACATATATAATTTTCGTGCATAAATGTATATGGAGGTATACAATGTCATCTTCATGTCATTTTCTTGTCATTTTCTCTAATTAATGATACTTTACACCTAACTATACAAATGTATGAATCTTACATATGTATTAATACATATGTATGGCTAGGATTTAAGATAGGAATACTTGTAAGAATCATGTAAAACTAGACTAACACCTTACTACATTAGACTAACACAAAAACACAATTAGGGTTAACATGTGGACATAATAGACTCACATGTGTATGATCACATTTAATGTATAAGCCTAGTTGTAAAGGGTCCATTAAATGCAAGATGATATTTTCATATAATAATCTTGTATCTAGTTGAAAACACTATAAATAGAGGCCTCATCTCCCTTTTTTCAGCCCACACACAAACACACTTACACACACACAAGGGAATACATATATATATAAATATATTACCTTCTTGAAACCCTCTTCACATATACAAATACAGACACATATATATACATATATCTTTATCCTAGGGAGACTAGTTTTCTAAGGTAGAGGTTTTTTCAAATTATATGAGAATTTTAATTTACAATTATTATTTTTCATGCTTATTTATAATCATCTATTTCATGTTCATATCATATGCCATTATGCTTGCATATAGGTAGATATAATTATGTTATAATATGTTTTATATTCTTATCATGTTAGACAAATCATGTTTAATTGAAATTAAGTTTTTTTATGTGCAAAAGCATGTTCATATGTTTATGTGAAAAATTAAATGTGCATGCCGGGCCCGATGTGTTACGGTAGGGATGGGGCAGAGTTTGGCCGGGCAGCAACGGGCTTGCCGGTCTTAATATATGTTCTCGCCATCCCTGGTCCTAATCCCACCTTACTCGGACGAAGTGTTCCGTGTACTGAAGTGGGTCGTAAGAATTTGGCGTAATCTCGAGATACGACCACTGGCAAATAAGGTAGAAATTGATATTGGAGAACAAGGTAGGAAAGGAGAAATGTGTTGGGAGTTATAAGGAAGTTGAAATCACTAATTGTGATCCAAAGGTAAAAGCAATGTGAAAATATGTAACCTAATGTGCTTATATGCCTTTGATGCACACACTATCACCTTATATGATTTGGTAAAAAATTTCTACTCAACTATGATGTTGATCCGTATTGTGTATGTTATTTTAGGGGAAGAAGTTTGCAAGGATATAGCAAGCGATACTATAGGGAATTATGAAATGAAGAATTAGTTACTCGTTGTTTTGTACTTCAAAAGGAAAATGATAATTGTTATGTTTTCAATACTCTATCATGTATGATTAAATAAAAGAACTTTTATGTGTAACATTTGAGTTATAGCTAACGAAGTTCGGATCATTACACACACACAATCGGAGATATGATTTACTAGACAAGAGAGAGAAAGACGATGATACTAAACATTGATTCAGGAGATTATTACATCAAATTTCCTCACAAATTATAGCATTCGTTGTGCACAGGTAATAATGAAAATTATTCACAATACTTGGAAGCCTAGGACTTTAACCTCGGTATCCAGTTGATAGGCTATGACTAGTGACCCAAGAAAAATCATGAATTGTGACTTGGAGGCATAGGTAGTGTAGGTTTCATAATCAAATAGATTAGTCAGACTTTACACTAATCGTTCCGAAGGCACCACACGAGTTAAGATTGCATATTTTGTTAATCTTTCGTACTATGATTATATTATGAATCTTGTCGTAATAGGGGTGCCGTAATATAAGTTTTCAAGTTTATTTTTACCTCACTGTGTTTGTTTTTTGCAAGCTTTTAAGATTTCCATAATGAGTTCAATTAGTAATATGTTATGGGGCGTTTATTTACCGCGATCTATGTTATAGAATTTTGGAGTATTACTCGGGACTTGGACCATAACCATATTATGGCATTAGAGTGATTAGATTCACTCTAAATTGTCTTATTCATGGTTATTTATATTTGTATGATTGTTCTAAATCATTATCTAAGGGGTTAGGCATAAATTGTTAAAATATGAGACCATAGGGAGAATAAATTGAATCAAGGTTAATCGGTCTTATTAGTTCCTTATTCCGTATAAGATTTCATAAATTGAGAAGCACTATCTTATCCCTATTTATTTCTTACTATAGATTCGATTGATCGGGAGTAAGACCTACTGGGAGTCGTTAGAAATTTAAGAATACCTATTGATCAGTGTAAGTGATTTCTTTCTTCTATTTCTTTTATAAAAATATGTTTTTATGAAACTTATATTTTTGTTCAAGTAAATTATTTTCTTATGAAAAATTGGATTTGAGCATGCTATTTTATGAATTTTCTATATGAAAAGCTAAAATTGTTTTGTGTTGTGCTATATGTGTATATATGAACATGCTCTGAACACTTGGGATATTATTAGTAGGAATGAGTTCCGAAATTTCCGACCAAGCTACGGGGTAAAGTAGCAATTTCTGAACCCACTTAACGGGATAATATTTAAGGCCCTCCCACGGGTAATAATAGTAGCGTCCGAACCCACTTAACAGGGTTATAGTTAAGGCCCTCCTACAGGTAATAATAGTAGTGTCTGAACCCACTTAACGGGGTTGTAGTTAAGGCCCTCCTACGGGTAATAATAGTAGTGTCCGAACCCACCTAACGAGGTTATAGTTAGGGCTTGATCAAGTTGGCCAATAGAGATTTCGAATGTTCACGAGCATGGATATATAAATGAATTTGTCTGATTCTGTTTTGTTATCCGTTCTGTTACTTGAAAGTCAAAAATGTTGATTTTTGAATATTATCTATATGTGTAAGGTGTGATTTTAATGCTATATATATGTAACTTGCTCAAATTCGATAGAGGGTCAATAGATCCCTTACTGGGCGAGTGCGCTCACACCACTAATAACCATTTTGCAGAGGATAGTACCGACGAGGGTGATAAGGGACAATTTTGGGGTTGGTGATGATATTGAAGACGTTGTTGGCTAGAGAACATAGCATTATTATTAGTTACGTCATTTTATTTTAAGACTTTATTTTATGGAGACTATTATAGCTTCTTCTTTTTTTCAGTTATGTCTTAGCTGGATTGTAATAGCTAGAAATATTATCTTTTTCGCTACAATGTTCGACTAAGGTTTTTCAATGAATATTTTATGGTTTTAGTACGTTCTGATTTCCGTGGCTTGGTGTCTCTATGTCCTTTCGGGCTAAGAGGCATCGCCATGCCGCTGTCCCGGGTTCGGGGCATGACAGACTTCTTGTTATTACTACCTATTTATCTATTTCCTATCGAGCCCAGTCCCAAAAATAAATTTAGAATATTTTATGATTACGGAAATTGCATTCACCACCGCTGAACTATGGCTAATTGACGTCCATATCTACCTTTATGTTTGGCTTTTTTATATTGGCTTCCCTTTGCATCTCTTCATTATTTAGTTGCTTTTGATGCATTGATGGATGAGAAGTAACAAAAGTATCAGTATGATTATTGTAAATCGAAACCAAAAAGCAAAAAGTGTAGCACACAAATAAGTTCAAGAAACATGACTCCACAAAAATCTAGCAACTTGTATTTCCTAAGTACGTGTTTTTTTCAAAAAAATGAAAAACAAAAAAACAATCAAAGGCATTATTTTATTTAGTATATTAAATATATCATAATTAATACTTATGGTACTACAAAGGGAAGAGAAACACGAAACTTTGTGTTTGGGCCAAAAAATGAATTTTTGTACAGGTTCAGAGTGAGCTGGTTCTGATTCTTTTCGCCACGCCAAAAACAAATTAATATGGCCCAAGTCACTTCGACTCGTGTGAAACAACCTATATTAGAGGCCCGAACCAAAATGAAATAGGGGCCAATGGCTAGTGACAATCTATTTGGGCATAGTGAGATGCTAGCCAGTCCATTTCTAATATCAGATCGAATTCGTTTATAGGCAATAAAACTAAGTCAGCCCTCATGGATTTTCCGCCAACTACTAGCTCACAATTCTTATATACCAAATCAGTTTTCCATGAGGTTCCCATAGGTGTGCTTACTTCTAATTCATAAGGCAAAACTCCAGGTTCAAGCATTAAACTAGAAACAAAATTACGTAATATATAAGAATGTGTTGAACCAGGATCTATCAAAACTTTAGCTAAGTGTTGGTAAACCGGAAGCGTACCTTCCACCACTGTTGGTTCGGATGTCCTTTCTTGATTAATGGCAAACACCTTGCCTTGCACTCGTGGTTTTTCCCCACGCTTCCCATTCTCCTTGGCAACTCGTTCTCGTGAACGTCCCATTTGCGGGCAATCCCTGATGAAATGCTCACTACTTCCGCACCGGTTACATTTCCTTGCCTTAATCCAACACTGACTCTCAGTGTGATTTGGTTTTCCACAGTAGGTACATGAAATGTTCCGTTGGCGTAGGGGGGTGTTAAGATTCATCCGGGGTCCTGAAATATTAGTCTTAGCAACCTTATTGCTTCCTCCGAAGTTTCTCCCTGCTTGGCTCCCTAAAGGGGATGGTCTCACGAATTGCCCACGTTTATCCTTTAACTTCTCCATAGTGCTCTCTACTTTCAGGGCGGTTTCCATGCCGCCGTATACGTTTGCACCTGTACCGATGCCATCTTGTCTTGTATCTCCATCCTTAAACCACTAGTGAATTTCCATATTTTTCTTTCTTCACTTTCAACAAAATAAGGGGCAAACCCAGCTAATTGGGTAAACATTGCCTCATATCGGGCCACACTTAACTCTCGTTGTTCTAAGTTTAAAAATTCTCATTCTCGTTTTTCTTGTACCACTCGAGGAACATACTGTGTATTGAATTCGCGAATGAAATTGTTCCATGTATGTGGAGTCCTCGTTTCTTCCCACTTCCCACTAACCCTTTTCCACCAATGTCGTGCGTCTTCTTCCAACCAGAATGTAGCCAAAGTGACCTTCCGTTCTTCTTCGTAGTCCATGACTTCAAAAATTTTCTCGATAGCTTCTAGCCAATTAGTGGCTTTGACGTCGTCCAGGTTCTCCTTTGAAACTCGGGGGTCCTAACTTAAGAAAGTTAGCAATGGCATCGTTAGTCGTTTCTGTGTGATTGTGATTATTATTATGCTGATTTTCAAGAATCGTAGTGATTCTCTCAACGATAGCCGTAAGTTGACCCTCCGGATTCCCGTTATTACCGAGTGTTCGCCTATTCGACATCTACATCATAAAAATTCAGTTTAGTAATATAAACAAAACCCATTTATTTCTATATACATAAGACTTACACAACCTATCTACATAGAAGTTACTCATACGGCAAATGCAAAAACATACACGGCAAACGCAAAACATACATCCTACCAAACTTTACGCGAGCACCGATTACACTAGACAACCACTACGGTGCTCTCAAGACACTAAATTTACTCAAGCTCATAGGGAGCATGTAATGACCCCGATATTCCTTTATATTTTATTAAGCATAAATAGTAATTTTTACATACAAAATAAGAGAGTTACAATTTTCAAAAAGAATACAAAAGCAACTTTATTGTGTAAAAGGCCTCCAAACGCTTCCGCTGCGCCACTCTGATTTGCTATCTCATTTTTGTCTAAACATATTCACGTAAAGAAGAATCAACACGACGGTTGAGTAGCAATTTCACTTAATCAGCATAAGGTGCTCGTGCGTATAACATGTGCACATAGTCATAATATCTCACATAATATTTCACATAATATTACCTTTCGAGTCACTTATTAGTGACTCCCTCATGTCTCCTACAGTACAAGATTCCAACCGTTCACATCATTAATCCCTATATTCCATCCGTCCACATCGATTCCATCCGTTCACATCGGTGGCCATATCTCGAGATTATGCCAATTCCCTACAACCACTACCAATACATGGAACACTCCGTCCATGCAAGATGGGATGGATGCCGAGAACTGTTTTAAGACCGGCAAGCCCAATGCCGCTCGACCGAACTCAGCCCCATCTACACCGATAACACATTTGGGCCCGGCATGCACAAATAAAGATTGTCACATAAACATATTCTCACATAATTTCACATAAGGAACATACTTCCATACTTATAACTTTAAATATAAAAGCATATAAATAACATATTTTGGAATAATAAACATACATGAACATAAGATATGAATATAACTAGAAACATAATTTCTAATAACTTGTAGTAGTATAATGAAGGATAATATCATGATAGTAAAATAATAAACTAGCACTAGAAAGTAACTTATGTAATTAAGGAAATTCCTACCTTGAAATGTTTTTAGGAAAAAAGAGAGGATATAGAAGGCTTTTTAGGTATATATGTAGGCAAAAAGAAAGGTTTATATATATATATACATATATGGGTGGAAGATATTTTATAAATATGGAGTGTTTTGGGTGTTGAGAGTAAGGTGAGTGTGGGTGGGGGTATTTTAGGCGGGATTTGTGTTGTGTGTGTGATTGAAATGAAGATCTCCCCCCTATTTATAGTTGTTAGCCAAGAAACAAGATTAATTTATTAGATTTTATCTTGTTAATTAATGTGATCTTCCAACTAAGCTTATCATTAATTATGTTCACACCTAATTGTGGTTGTAAGTCACACAAGTGTTACCCTAAATAATATGAGTTGTACCTTAAATTATATTATGTGTTAGCCTAAAGTGATGATTCAAGCCCTAAACTCATTAGAATGCTCCAAGTATAAGATTTGCTAGATTCACCAAATAAATGTAGGAAGATATTTTAATAAAATATTAACACAAAATCAAATAAAATCAAATAAAATCTGATTTTTATTGTCCTAATCTTATAAAATCTGAAATCATATCTTTATTTCATTAAAAATTCGAATTTGTATTTATTTATTTTTGTAAAAATCGAAAATTAGGGTTTTAGGGCATAAAATTACGGTTTTGGGGCATAAAATCCGAAAATTCATAATTAATTTAGAAAAATCCCAAAATTATGAAATTTAATCTTTATAAATATGAAATTATATCTATATTTCCCAGAAATTAAAATGTTTTAGTTATACTTTTGAAAATTGCAATTTAGGACATAGAATTTCGAAAATTGTGTTAGAATGTCAAATTCGTCTAAAATTTGAAAAATCATGTAATTTATTCAAAATTGCATCTTCTCCATGCACAAAAGTCCATAATACTTATTTATATTATTTTTGAAAAGTCATAATATTTAACAGATGCATTTTCCATAAGTGGTAATCGAAATACGAAAATTAACACTTTACCAAATTGTAAGTTAATTTCAAAAACAGATTAAAATTTGAAAACAACAAGTAATAATAACATTTCCAAGAAGCAAAAGATTTTAAATCAATTATTTAAATATTAAGGATTACCGTGGTCGTCACAGAGCATGGCTAGTACCCTCTCCGGAGTTTATAACCACTAACTCCGGGGGTGGCTTAGGAATTAAATTCTCTTCGATGATTCCAACAAGTTTCCTACTCATGCTATACAAAAGCTCGACCACACTTTGGTCATGCTGATGTGTTTGGTAGATGTGATTCTGGGCTCCCTCCAAACTAAGACGGGTGTGGTAAAGATCCTCTTGAAGCTTTTCATAGTTTTCTTCCAGCAACCTTAGTTCTACTAAAAGTTCATCAACTTAGGGCGGGCGCACTCGGACGGAGGACACTCAGGCAGCTCCGCACGGATAGCGCGACCTACGGTTAGAGGATTCTCCGGAATAGGCCATCTGCTACACAACAAGTTCAAACATTAGACAATTCATAATCAAAATTCCTAACGTCCCAAAAACGTGCTCTGATACCACCTGTGACGTCCCGAAACTTCTAGCTAATTATGAAAATACCCGATTTATAATTTTTGCACAAACATGCCACTTTTCCAAAACAATAGTAAAATCAACCCATACTTTTATTCGAAAATCCAAAAGTACACATAAGTTTATTATTACATGATCGTGACTACAAAATAACCTCGATCCTACAACATGCATAACTAGCCAAATGTTTCAAACCGTCCTCCTATGTCTTCTTCGCTAGCGACTTCGTTCGTCTCAAGATCGGCTAAAACATTACATGAAACATGTCAACAACACGTTGAGTAGAAACTTTGCATATAACATAAGGTGATCGTGTGAGATTTGTGCACAATATCACAGAAATTTATGAACAAAATCACATAATTTCACATTTGATTTCTTCCACCTCGACGGGTGGCTACCTTATCACTTCGTGCCGATTTTTCCAACCAAACACTCCAATTCCCTACCAATCACTCCGGCGGTCATATCCCGGGCATATGCTGATTTTCCTACGACCCACTTCAGTACATAGACACTCCGTCTATGCAAGGAGGGATTAGGCAACGATGGAGGGTCGAGAACTAATTTAAGACCGGCAAGCCTGACACCGCCCGGCCGAACTCAACCAAATCCACCCCTATTCATATTGAGGCCCATCATGCACACATAAACTTCATGTATAACACATAGTTTTACAGAATTTCAGTATGCTTTCACACTGATTTCACATAAATGAACATATTTTTCAACCTTCACGAACTGAAAATTCGCAGTCTGCAAATATTTACGTCGAGCAGAAAATTCCAATTTGTAAGTACGGAATTTCTAGCCTAAAACCTGCTGGGATTTCACAAATATGTTTCTAATGTTATAAAACAAAGTTTTGGTTAATAACATTCCGAGTTTTCAGCTTACGAGACTTGGAATTTTCAGACTGCGACGCAAAACGCTTAATTGCGCAGCTGCTGGAATTTCCAGGCCCCGAAGCCGAACTTTACAGATTTGAAAAACTGTTTTTCCAGATTATTATACACTGGAATTACAACATATAAAACAGGTTTTGAGTTTGGAAAAATCGGATTTTTCAGTTGTACAAAAATAAGAATTTGCAGCCTTGTAACAAATTTTTCAGTACTATGAATAGTGTTTCCAGCAAGCTTTGAACTAAAAATTCACCTTGACAAACATGAAGTTTCAGCATCTAACACATGATTGAAGTATTAACAAAGTATCAAACATCATAATACATAACTTAAGCATCAATTGAACATATTGCAAGCAAAATTTCAGCATAGTTTCAAGAAATTCAAGGGTAAGATGCACATAAAATCACTATAAGCATAAGACCAAATATTTCTTGTGTTCCCTAAGACCCAAGATGGAAATCAACTTGTGATCACCTCTTAGGGTCTAATGGGGAAGAAATAAGGCTAATACTTTCATAAAAAACATAACCCTAACTTATGCCATAGGCAAGGTTTCTACCTTCTAGTTGTAGGGGCTCTTCTTGTAGTTTAAGGGTTGTATGGAAGTAAAAGGATGAAAGTGGCTGAAATTTGTGATGAAATTGACAAGAGATGAAGGCAAGAGAGTGTAAGAGGGAGAGTGCACGTTTTTTAGGGGGTGTGTGGTGATTTTTGTGTTTTCTTTTCCCTAATACTTCTTATAATTAGTAGTGTAACAAATAGCATTAAAATACTATTGTGTCTTAATCTTCATCATTTCTTACTTTCCAACTAAATGCCCAACTAACAAGCCTAATTGGGTTAAGTGGTAGTCTAGACTAATATGGGCCATACATGTATAAATACATCTAGAAGGGATTATACAAGTGTATGTACACTTGTACATTGTCATCAATACTTGAGGGATGAAGACTTGAGGGTGATTTTCTACCAAGTAAAAAATATTTTTATGTTTCTTACACCTTAAAAACGTCCACCCTTAGTGAAAATCTGAAAATTTATAAGTTGTTTTCTTATTTTACATATTTATGGAAGAAAATATCATTTAGGGGTAGAAAATGCAATTTTAGGCTTTCTTTAGGGTTTTTTCAAAAATCTTCTAAATCTTATTACACAAAACCAAACATATATATATCTATATGTGTATACATATATTTTCATGAATTATATAGTTTATATGATGCTTAACTAGGACAAGAACTAATCCTAACTTGTACATTTGCGAAAAACGGACATGAAACACAAAGTATTAACATTATAAAAACATATACCTATAAATATAAAATAAACGCATATAATTATATCTATACATAATGGGAGTGAGAATACGGGTCCTTACAATAGTCATGCCTCATTTGACTCGAAATGGGATCATCAATGCATTCATTTGGTAACGTCACGAGGTCGTAGCCATTACTCACTTGGATTGGGCCCGATTCGAGGTGAGATATTAATGCGACGGAGTGGTACCCCGCATTCATATCGAGCGCATGCATGAAGAAGAGTGCAGATGGAGTCAATCAATGCTCCTCGAAATGAACAACCTCTAATTACATCCACAAGGAGATATTGCCGGAGTCATCAATGTGGCCGATTTGTAGCTAGAGTTCTTAGAGACAGCTCAATGCATCTCTGTTATAGATATGACCTGAGTCATCAATATATGTATCTGTAGTCGAGTCTTGTAAGGTCCAGGTGGCGAGTAGCCATTGTCTTCGAATTCATTCTCTTTTCATTTTAAGCTTTTCAACCCTTTTCAAACTTTAAAGTACTGAATTGTTAAAGTCCTAAATTAAGTTGTAGGCAAGTAGAACTTTAGGGGTAGTGTTTCTCTACTCCGATTCAATCGTTTTTGGATAGAAGTCTTAGGAGCACCACATCACTTTTCCACTTCGAATCGATAAGAACTACACTTGTGTGCACTTGCACATTGGCATGCCCGCACCCGAACACTGAGAGCTCACTTCGAATTTGTTGCTTTCTCTTCGAACCTAGCGGATTCAAACCCTAACCAACCACTTCGGTGCGAATGTTGAAATAATATGTACTCCTTTGTAGAGCATCAAGTCCCTTTAATAACCGTTTGATATTTTTGGTGTTAATGAATTCTTAATGTCTTTGGAATTTAAGTGTTTTATGATTCTCTCCTCCAACTTTTGTTCTCTCTCGTTTTTAATTTGTTCTAATTTTCTCTCTTTCTTCTCTCTCCTCAGACATTTTATTTTTTCTCTTTATTTATCTTTTAATAATATAGTTGAGCCCTACTTTAAATTAGATTTTCTCTTATCATAAATTATTAAAAATTATTAAATATATTTAAATTTTTAAAATACATATTTCATATATAAATTTAATAAATATTTAATTTCACACTATTAAAGTTTAAATATATAGTGAAATTATATTTCATTTAAATACGTGTATAGTGAAACTATATTTCATTTCTATATTACACACGTATTGAGTGCGCCACTCCACTAGTAAAAATAAATAAGGAGATTGGTTCCAATTTTAAAGATTTAGATGATTGTCCTTAGTTGCTAAAAACATAAGGGGTTGTGAACAAAATTTTGATTCAGCACGGTTCATTTTTTTTTTAAATCTATAATGATGTTTGCATAAATTTTGACAGTCACACTGACGTGGCCACCCAGGGTTTGAAGTCACTGAGTTCGATGAGAAAACAGTAAATTCGAAGTGGGTTCTTGTGTTTAGGTGCGGGCGTTTTAAGAACACACAAATGAAAGTCTTGATAATTCAAAGTGAAAGATGTGATGCGACTGAGACTTCTATCTAAAAAACGAATGAGTCGGAGTAGGCAAACACTACCACTGAGGTTCTATTCGCCTACAATTTAATATAGGATTTAACAATTTAGTACTCTAAGGATCGAAAAGAAAATGTATTCAAATACGATGGCCACTCGCCATTTGGACTATACACGACTCGACTACAGACTCGTGCATTGGCGACTCGGGCCATATGTATGACAAAAATACATTGAGCAGCTCCGAAAAGCTCTAGTTACAAGTCAGCCACATTGATGACTTCGGTCATATCTACTCTAGATGTACCCAGAGGATGCTCACTCCAACGAGCATTGATTGACTTCATCTACACCTCCCTTCATGTATGCGCTTGATGAGAATGCGGGATACCACTCCGTCGCATTGATATCTCATCTCGAATCGGACCCGATTCGAGTAAGTGATGGCTACAGTCTCGTGACATTACAGAATAAGTGCATTGATATCCTTGCTTCGAGCCAAATGGGATATGGTTACAAACATTCATGTAACGGTTTTGCTACCTAGTGAACTAAAGCTAATCTTTGTTATTTAGACTAAAAAATCAGAAAAGTGTTGACTTTTTGATTGAGAGAGTTGTGTTGTTGTTGATTGATCGTTGTTAATGTCCTTCAAATGGTGAATCCAGCTCCCTTTTATAAGCTTCAAACTGTAACCGAATTCTTTTATTCTTGGAGCTGAATAGCTTTCCCAAACCAGGCCATTCGAAATGAATGGCCACCCTTATTTCCTGGATTTGGCAGTTATGCCATCCTATTTAAATTTCAAATTTTTAGAAACACATGGCATTTATTTTAGGCATGTTTGCCCATCCTTTAGCCATTTTGTTATTTTCCTCCCAACAGCCCCTAAAAGTGAGGGGTTGGAATTTGACTTTATTATTGTATTTATTTTATTTTCTATTTTCTATTTTCCAACTGTTTGGGCTATGGGCCTTCAACTCATTTCGGCTTGATCATCTAACATGGGTTGTCCCGCACGCGTCAAAGTGACATGTGACTCATTAATTCCTTTCAGCATGGCGGAAAGGACCAAAATTAGCCTACTCCGACTTTATACAAAAATTTATTTTCGGGCCCAAACAAATGGCCATACAATGACATCTATTTTCCCTTTCATTCACTATTGCATTATCTATGGGTAATTCAATCTTAATGGGCAAGACACAAAAGTAAAGGCCATTTTAATCTTTAAATAAAAAAAAATTAAAGTTCAAGGAAAAATTGATGGAAAGAAGGTTTACGGCAAAAAACCTAAAAATGGGGGGAAATTCTTACCCGTATCGGGCAACCGCATAGGGACTGATCACTGTGGTGAGTGCTTTATGCTTGCTATGTGATAGGTATATAGTTTGGGAAGAGTGACGAATCACACATTTAGTTACATGATTAGTTGAGTATGACCAAATTGGATCTTAGTAAGAATTTTCCAAAAGGAGGGGAGGTGAATGCCAATTATCTATAATTTGGGTGAGGTCAATTAATTTTTCCCTTTTATAATCAGTTGTTTATCTTTGTCATGATTGGATTCAACCAAGTAAGAATAGCAATTTGTCGAACTTTCTTACCTGAGGAGAATTATATTGGATATATTTATGATGGATATATGAAAGGTTCTATGTTTTAGTGAATTGTCAAGGAAGTACTTTCAGTCCTCTATTTGTGTTTTGGTTAGTATTGTCAAACCAAATAGGATCGAAATGATTTAATAACAAAATAAACCCTAGCACTTACCGATTTGGATACAATACATGATAAATTATAAGATAATTTTCAATATATTAATAATGTGATTAGCAACTCGTTTGGAAATATCAATCTATTACACGTTGCCCCTCTTTTATTCCAGAAAGGGTGTTATCATTACAAGATAGCCCCTTTCACTATAGGGAAATTTATGAGCGAGAGATTCTATCACGAATTTAAAGTATTTATAATGAATTAGTGATAGAATTCAATATAAGTAAAACTAAAGAAACAATTAGTACTAAGGCATTTGCAAATGGAATAGTTATAAATGAAATCCATCATAAAATCTACATTAATAATATATTGGTTTGTCACTGAAGAGAATATATTCTTATAGTGTATATTTGTCTTTTATATAAAGATATTAGTAATTAATTTGGCTCGACTAATACAAAATGATGAGTTATAATAAATAATTAGATTATAAAGTTATTGACGTGGCATATTTCTGCTCGCCCTACTTGCGCTACGCGTCATCCCAAAATTCGATTTAAAAGTGAAGAAGTCAGTTTAACCGACATGCAAATGAGTTTTCGACCGTGGTTATTCGATCCGATTCATTTTAACCAGGGTTAGGTGTTGCAGTCAACTTGTGCGGTCGAGGTTGAATTGTGCGAACAGGTTACATTTCGATCAGACCCATACCGCGTCTTATCAATTCCTAATGGCATTAAATGCTCCGCCAACTCAAGGTGTGGGGCAACCATCTAACCCCATACTTCATTAATTAAGAGTCAAATAATGCCGCTAGACCCAACCTTTAGGCTTATGGGTCACTCCACATCACCACATGACGGTCTACTGAGCCTAAGGGCCTCATAGGGAAAAATCTACATGGACACATTATAAATAACCCTGAATTCATGGTAAGACCCAACTATTAATTACATTCTATCTACTTACGTTGCTCGAATATGTATTCAATCCTATCATTGACTTAAGCATCTGAGGGTCTTGGCTGAGACCCATCTTGACTAGCTCACGTTGCCTTTCTCTAGTCGCAGGTCCCTATCTTCCCGATCAAACTCTATTTACCTTATATTCGACCGGAGTAGTTGATTGGCCCGATCGCTCCCAAATTCGACCCGCATCGCTATATATATGAGATTTCCTTTGAGCAAGTCATATATATGAGATAAATATCCACATATGTATGAAATATAACTCATCATGTGGTGAAACTTTGCTCAGTCTTTGTTATAAAATTTCAAATGGACAAACTTGATGCACAAGGCATTGATATTTTAAGGCATATCTGACTCATTTTTCATATTATTGATTAACCGCTTTAGTGGTATGAATTCGAAGTGGCTCAATTGAATATGGAAAATTAAAGACAAATACATTATACCAACACAAAAAAATATATTGGACCAATACATTGATGTCATATTATGGCAAAACCTTTTCCACACTTCTTGCTATTGAAAAACATAATCACTCAATTTTTTTTTTCTTTTTATATATCAAAATAACAATCTGTTTGCATAAATTTTGACAGCCATGCCGAAGTGGCTAACCAGGGTTCAAAGTCACTACGTTCGATAAGAAAACAGTAAATTCAAAATGGGTTTTTGTGTGTGAGTGTGGGCGTGCCAGTGTGTAAGAACACATAAATGGAAGTCTTTAATGATTCAAAGTGAAAAGATGTGATGCACTTAAGACTTCTATCCGAAAAACGATTGAGTTAGAGTAGGCAAATACTACCTCTCAGGTTCTACACGCCTACAACTTAATGTAGGACTTAATAATTTAGTGCTATATGAACCGAAAAGGGTCAAATGCTTAAATCGAAAAGAAAAATAGTCTTC
Organism: Petrea volubilis; assembly: GCA_026212405.1. Lineage (NCBI taxonomy): Eukaryota > Viridiplantae > Streptophyta > Magnoliopsida > Lamiales > Verbenaceae > Petrea > Petrea volubilis. The sequence goes on along the minus strand of CM047875.1, from coordinate 25,990,904 downwards.
AAAGATGATAGCTACTCGCCACTTGGACTTTACAAGACTCGACTATAGACACAGGAATTGATGACTCGGGCCATATCTATGACTAAAATCCATTGAGCAGTTCCTAAGAACTCTAGCTATAAGTTGGCCACATTGATGAATCTGGCCATATCTACGTGTGGATGTACTCAAATGTTGTTCACTCCGATGAGCATTGATTGACTCCGTCTGCACTTCTTCTCATGCATGCACTCGATATTGATGCGGGATACCACTCCATCGCATTGATATCTCACCTAAAACCGAGCCCAATCTAAAAAAGTGATGGCTACGACCTCGTGACATTACAGAATGAGTGCATTGATATCCTCACTTCAAGCCAAATGAGGTATGGCTACAAGCATTCGTGTAGCGGTTTTTGCTACCTAGTAAACTAAAGCTAATCTTTCGTTCATTTAAACTAAAAAATTAAAGAAGTGATGACTTGTTGATTAATAGAGTTGTTGTTATGTTGATTGATTGATCGTTGGATTGATTGATTGATTGATTGATGATGTCCCCTGAAATGGTGAATCCAGCTTCTTTTTATAGACTTCAAGCTGTAACCGAATCCCTTTATCTTGGAGCTGAATGTTTTATTCAAGCTTTGCTTATTTGAAATAAATGGTCATACCTGCATTTCGGTCATGACAGTTATACCACCTTTCCTTAATTTCAAATTTCCAGCAGGACATGGCCTTTATTTTAGGCATGTTTAGGTGTAACTATGCCTTATCTTTAGCCAATCTATTATTTTTGCCTAACAATCCCTAATAATAAGGGATTTGATGTTAGGAAAATATTCAAAATTAATCCCAAAATTAACAGACGTAGCGAAAAATATAAAGGGATCGAGCCCTTATACGTGTATGCATGACATTCAAAATTTAAATCGAAAACACATATTATGTAAAGTAATAAATAATTAATTAAATAACTCCTATTGCATAATACTAGAAAACATAAAATATATCAACCTCAACACTAGAACAAACTAACCGCACTGGGATACGTATTGACTGATCCTATTAATTCCTTACAAAGTTCGGGATCAACTCACTTGACCACCAAGATCTTCTTCGCAATCCCCCACTAACTCCGGAGTGTGGACTCCAAAATCAATAAAATATTTAACTAGAAAACAAAATTTCTTATAAAAGAAATTTTTAACTAAAGCAATTCTATTCTTTAAATTCTCCAAGTCATGGAATATTAAAGAATTATTGCTTTTTGGTGTGTGTTGAATCTATTGTCAAGGCTCCCTTTTATAGGGAAAAAGTGTGAGGAAAATCGTATTTTTTCCGATGTGGGATGAGTGAAGAAATCAATAAAAATTGATTAACAAAATAATGTTGCTAGATGGAGTCAAACCCAACCTTTCAAATGGCAACACTTCTCCTCACCACTGGACCAGTCCACATCTTCATGCAAACTTTTGCTTTTGAAAGCTATTTATTTTATTCAAAATAAAATTTCATTTTTCTCCTCAACCTTCATCTAATGTGTCCATCTCATGGAAAAGTTAAATATTTTTCATACGAGTTATAATTAGAGGGTTACGAAAGGACCTTAGGGAAAATTAATTTGAGCTCCAAATGGATCAAATCTAATTAACATCTCATGATAATATTTGACTACCATTTAACAATATTTAATTCCACTAAATAAATATTGTTGCACTCTAAAATTAATTAAATTATTTACAAGTTCACAATGTAACAAGTGTTTGCATTTGACCCCTCTATAAGATATCCGTGAAAAATAAAATTAAACTACTATCAAATTTATTTTCGCATTTTATCCTAAATTCCTGATTTGCCTTTGTTCAAATATTCCACATGAAAATCACATTTTCATATAATTTCGATGACACTTCACTCGAAATACTTTGGCCAAAGATATAGAATTAATTTGAACTTTTAAAATCAACTTAGGGGATATCTATATCTTTAAAGGATATATAGATTTCATCATATATTCTTCTTTAGGACATTTCATGCAATCATTTAACGTACAAAGTATGTTGGCCACTTACAACCTCACTTCCAAATACATTAAAGTGATTAACACTACATGCCCAAAGTCGCAATATTTTCAAGATTTAGAGTTAATGCATATGAATTATTTATTTTAGATAATAGTTCAAAATGAATATTTCAAATGGTCCAGTTCGGTGTTCCAATCTCAATGGTGAATACGAACATGCTTTAACTTGAATCGCAATTCCCGTGATTAAAGACAAATCATCATTTATAGCGTATTATAGTCTTAGTAGATAAGAACAAAATACTCTTATCACCGACTACGAACTCAAACAATAATGTATGGTTTTAGTAATTTAAGTCTTTCCATGAAACAACACTTTCATTTAAATTACAACCATGCATCATTAAATATTATGTCCATCTAATGGCATAATTGTAAATACACATAATTACAATAAATTTAATTTCATAAATGAAATAATATAATATTATTGTTTAAATTGGATTTTAGGGCACATATTCCTAACATTTGATTTTTTGTATTTAATTTTATTTTTATTTTTATTTCTATTTCTGTTGAATGGGCCATAGGCCTTCAACCTAGGTTGTTCCTCACCAGTCGAAGTGACTTGGGCCTCCTTAATTCATTTCTGCATGGCGAAAAGAGCCATGATAAGACCCACTCCGAATTTACGCAAAAATTTTATTTTACGGGCCCAAACACAATCATGAGATAGTATTTTCTAATTTGAGATTTCATTTTGATGTTTGATTTCATTGCCATCCGCACTCATGGTGTTGAGGTTTTTAAATGCAATGGCTATTTGCTACGCTTCATTTTCATGTTTGATAATGAAAGATGTTACTCTTTTTTTCCTAATCTTTTCTTTTTATACTTGGCGATGCTACTCATTTTTCATAAAAGCAAATTACACTATATATTTTCTCCACAAATTTGTTGTAGTTATGAAAATATACTAAAGATTGATATATTATCGAAAACACCCCTCCGATATTTCTCTGTTAATTAAATAAACCCTTATGTTAGTTGCTATTTGATTTTTTCACTAATGTTGTTAGACTTAGATAGAATCAGTCCAAATTTGTCTGTATGAGGGCCAAAAAAAAAATTGAGATAAATTTTTGGGATAAAATTGCCCTTGGGGGCATTCATAAGATTTTATATGACACATGGAGAGGGTAAAATTTGTTTTGATCCCTAAGGTTTGATTTTAATCTTAAAATAGTTCTTGTGTTTGTAATTGCCTTCAATCTCATCATTCGATTCATCATCCAATAATTTTCCCCTCCAATTTTACTAGGCCTTTTAGTAATTTGATACATTATATATAATAATTAAATAAAATTAGTAGGAGATCTTAACAGTACATATATTTAAAGAATCTTAACCATATCCACTTATGAGAGGATATTGACTTGGAAAAGAATTTACATGTTATTAAACAACTAGTTTTACGAGCCCTTCTCCTGTTTGTGTTATCTACCCTTTTCTTTTTCTAATTAAACTCATAAATAGTGGTGAGAGTCAAAGTGTTGGTGCAATTTGGTTTAGTTTTTAGGGATGTGCCTCAAACTTCCATCGAAAAGCGATTGAATCGGAGTAGGCAAACACTACACCTAAGGTTCTACTTGCCTACAACTTAATGTAGGACTTAACAATTCAGTACTTTAAAGATCAAAAAGGGTCAAAATGTTTAAATCGAAAAGAGAATGTATTCAGGGACGATGGCTACTCGCCACCTGGACCTTACAAGACTCGACTACAAACACACGCATTGATGACTCAGGCCATATCTATGACAAAGGTGCATTAAGCAGTCCCTAAGAACTCCAGCTACAAATCGACCACATTGATGACTCCGCCATATCTACTTGTGGATGTACTCAGAGGTTGTTCACTTCGACGAGCACTGATTGACTCGTTCTGTCTCCTCTTCATGTATGCGCCCGATATGAATGCGGGGTACCACTTCGTCGCATTAATATCTCACATCGAATCGGGTCCCACTTGGAGCCAAATGAGGCATGGTTACAAACATTCAGGCAACAGTACCTAGTGAACTAAAGCTAATCTTTGTTCATTTAGACTAAAAAATCAGAGAAATGATGAATTCTTGATTGAAAGAGTTGTTGTTCTGTTTGTGGATTGACATTGTGTGTTCTTCAAATGGTGAATTTAGCTCCCTTTTATAGCCTTCAAGCTACAACCGCATTCCTTTATTTTTGGAGTTGGATGACTTCAAAAGACTTGATTATTTGAAATGGATGGACCTCCTTATTTCTTGCCATGGCAGTTATGCCATCTTATTTGAATTTTAAATTTGCAGCATCACATGACCTTTAATTTAGGTATGTTTAGGTATAACAATGCCTATTTTTAGCCAATCTATTATTTTCTATCTAACAACCCCCTAAAAGTAAGGGGTTTAAATTTGAATTTATTATTGTATTTATTTTATTTTTCTATTTTCTATTTTTGGTTGATTGGGCCATGGGCCTTCAATTCATTTCGGTCCGGGCCTCCAACATGGGCTACCCTGTATGCGTCGAAGTGACCTGGGCCCTACTAATTTATTTTGGCATGGCGAAAAGGACCAAAATCATCCCAATCAAAATTTATACAAAAATTCATTTTTGGGCCCAAACACCTACATAAGCCCAACAATTCAACCAAAATCCAACCTCAAAACTCTCTTGTTACAAACCACCACCACTCTCCTCACTCACCATGATGATATGATTTTGCCACCACCACTGCTTCTTTTCGACAAATGACTTGATCATCTTGAACCTATCAACTTCCATCAAAACCTCAACCAAACGTAACCGAAGTGATTAAAACCATCACATGTGCATGAACGCACACTTGCCACCCACGGCTGCACTATCATATTTGGCCACCTATTTTGATACCTCCACCTATAGCCATGTACCACAATATTTTAGCAACTTACATCCTAGTTCAATTTTAGGATTCAATGAAGTTTTGATGATCAATTTCATATGTGTGTATTGAGGACTTTAAATCAAGTTTGGGATTGGCGATTAGAAGGCATGCAACATTAATCATTATGTTAAAAGGGCATTTTCGGTATATTACAATTTGTTATTTTTGAGTTTCTTTCTTGGAATACAAACGAGTCAGGGCAATTTAGTTTTCAAACATTTTTCATCAATTTTTATACTAAGGACCTTCGCATTAGGATGGTCAATCATCGAGATATAATTTGCAAGGGCAAATGTCATATTTAGTTCTCAATATTTCATTTTTAGTATCACTTTAGTCCCTAAAATATGATTTGTGACCTTACAGTCCCTAAACTTATAAATTGGTTCCACATTTGTCCATCTGGAGAGTTTTTCGGTGGCTTTTTTGCATGAAATGGTATCACGTGACAAACATGTGTCTATTTTAAGAGCCATATTGTCATTCCATGATTACACAATAGATAGGAAAAATAATTAATTGATCAAATAGTAAAAAAGATTGAAAAGGTTATTCTAATTAGTCAGAGAATAAAAGGGTGGTAAAAACTAGGGCTTTACTTCATCTCGATTTTCACAGGTTTGTTTTGCTATCGAATTTTGATATTTATTGTTGCCAGTTTTTTCTAGAATATTATAAATGTTTCTCGTTTTTCCTCGTCTGTTATGATTTTGTTGGGAAAATGACCATTTTCTATCATAAATAGGTTGTTACAAGTGGGGGGAAACAACAACATTTTTCCTCTTTTTCTGAAGACTTTCAACTTATTTGAGGGACCAAAGTGAAACTCAAAAACTAGATTGACAATTTTGCCCTAGAAATAGGCATATGGTTGTCATATAATACCATTTTGGATAAAAATAAGCTGAAAACTCACCAGATGGACGACATAGAACCTAGGTATAAGTTCACGATCTGTAAAATCACAAATAATACTTTAGGAATTAAAATAATACTAAAATGAAATATTGATGACTAAATACGACAACAAAGTTCATGTTGGTAGATATAATTTGCTATTTGCATAGTTTGTGGATTGCTATTGTAGTATATCACTTTCAATTTGAAATCTTGACCTCTTATGTCTTTATCCTTGTTGACGAAGTCTTTTTGTTTAGGGATTGCTCGAGTATCTAACACTATTATTAAGATATTTGAATGCATATCCAAAAATACGTTAAGGCTGTGTTTGGATGAATGAAATTTTAATATTTGAAATTCACATGCTTTGAAATTCTTTTTTGTGAATTGATTTCAAATAATTCGATTCAAATTCTGTTAGTCTATAATTAGTAGCAATATGAATATAACTTTTCTAATTCTTATAGTGAGAATAAGTTTAGTATGTAGAATAGTACATAATGATTATATTAACAAAAATAATTTTATATATGAGATATTAGTTTAGTAGTTTATGTTCATATATATATATATATATATATATATATAAAGTATGAATTTCATTCATTCATCAAACCACCACAGTGCATAATATGGGAATACAAAGACTACTACAGGAAAAACGCCGAATTACGGCGGAACTATTCCTGGGGAATATTTTGCTAGAGTCAAACCGGGAAAATTCTAGTAGTAGAGGCGAAAAGTAAAATCCGGCGGAAAAATCCATGGGAATTCCGCTGGAAAAGGTATTTCAAAAATTCTTTTTTTAAATTTTATTTAAACCAAGGGAAATCCAAGGGAAATTTTCCCCCGATTTTTTAAAAAAAAATTTAATTACAAACGGGGGGAAATTTGGGGGAAAATTTCCCCCAATTTTTTTTTGAATTTTTTAAATTAAAAATCGGGGGATATCCGGGGACAACTTCCCTAGGTTTTTTTTTAAATTTTTTTTAATTAAAAATTAGGGAAAATCCGGGAGAAGACTTCCCCCGGTTTTTTCTCTTGAATTTTTTAATTAAAAATCGGGAGAAATTCTGGGGAAGATTTTCCCCGATTTTTTTGAATTTTTTTAATTAAAAATCGGGAGAAGTCTGGGAGAAGATTTCCCCCGGTTTTTTTTTTAATTTTTTTAATTAAAAATTGGGGGAAATCCAAGGAAAATTTTCCCCCGATTTTTATCTTGAATTTATCAGGGGAAATCCGGGGAAAAATTTCCTCTGATTTTTTTTCGTGAATTTTTTAATTAAAAACTTGGGGGAAATCCGGGGGAAAATTTCCCCTAGTTTTGTTTTTTGAATTTTTTTATAATTAAAAACAGGAGAAATTTCCCCCGATTTATTTTTAAATATTTTTTTATAAATAACCATGGGAAAATCGGATGAAATTTTTTCCGCATGACTTTTTCAATTTTTTTTATTAAAAATATAAATTGTGGAAAAATCGGGTACAAAATCCATTCATTCTTATTTTTTTGCAACACGACCAGATCAAATTCAAAGAGAAATCAATCAAGCATTGACAGGTGAATCCTCAAATTATCAAATGGACTTCTCTAATTTGTTGCCTTGGAAACGACTTAGGTACTGTAACAATATGCATAATACTGTTGTAGATAAAATATATCATAAAAACTTATAAATTTTTTATTGAATTAGTGCATCAGTGATTTTATTACAATTGCGTATATGTTGCGGGATGAGTTGAATAGGGGTGACAATCCAAAATCAATCCAGTGCTACATGCATGAGATCAGGTGCAATAAGGAGGAATCTCGTGCGTTCATCAAGAATCTGATCGGCTCAACTTGGAAGAAAATAAACGAGGATGTAGTAATGAATATTGGTTATTCGAGGGACTTCAAAAATGGTTCAATGAATTTTACTTAAATTGGGTAGTGCATGTAACAGAATGACACGGATGACCATGGTGCTCAAGATGATCAATCTAGTAGATGTATACTTTCCTTGATCCTCCTTGAACCCATTCATCTTTCATGATCGAACCCCCCAATATACACCCACTCACACACACACACACACAAACACGCACAAGTTATGGTGTGTGTGAATGTTTTAGAAATTTTGTGCCAATATAGGGATGGTGTGGAGGTGGGTGAAATGACAGTACTACCCCTGATGTGTTGTCAAGGACTGATTTAAAAGAGGATAAAAGAGTAAATGAAGATGATCGAAAGGCTGCTAAAAATTGTTACTGATTAGCTTCAGAGAGTCGTTGAAGATTTTACAGCTTTTTATTGTGAAAGACAAAGATATTTGTTTGGCATTATGTTTTAGAAAGTTCTTGGTGTGGGTCACATCATATGCCTAACAATTTTTTTTTAATCATATTTTATATATTATTTTTTAGTGAAATATATATATATATTGTGTAGCTAAATATTGGATACACGGGTGGAATCCGAACACCAAATTTATGAGAAAGAAATAAAAGAAGGAAAAAAATGATAAGAAAACTACAATCTTAAATCAGAAGAGAGATTTCAATATAAGACATTTATTCACTTTGTTAATAAACAAGTTGCTTGTACCAAAATAATAATAATATTAAATGAGTAGCTTCTCAGTTTACATATTCGGTGGTGGAGCATGTTACGGTGGCGGGCCGAAGTCGCTGGCGACGAAAAGGCTTGAGATGGTATGTTATTTATTATTAATTTTATTTTTATTATTATTATTATTATTATTATTATTATTATCATTATCATCATCATCATCATCATCATCATTAACAAAATTTTATTTTTTCGATTATCCAAGACGCCAAGTGTGAACATGATGTCGGGTATGATGAGGTGATTCAAAAGTGTTACATGAGAGCACCTAGACCTGATGAGCTTGGTAGAGGGAGACGACTACGAAGGGAGCACGACCAATAACGTGATTTGGCTAAATCAAAATTCCAAACAAATTCACGTAAATATACAATTTATTAATTTATATGTTTACTTAGTTAATTATACAATCTTAAATTAATTAACATAAACGTTTAATATAATTTATTTTATTTCATACAGGAGAACTACCAACAGTTGTTGCAAGCCCAAGAATAGTTAATGCCAACAGATTTCAGCAAAGAAGCTACACAGCAGTCCAGACACGAGCTGTTTATGCATGTGATCGGACCACCGAACAGAAAGGGCAGCCAAATCGGGCTGAACTTCGTTCCTCGGGAAAAGAGGGGGCAACACTCATACAGATCTTCATTGTCGCATAGTGGTCCTTCTACTTCCGGAGGAGATGTATAAAAGCAGTTCTTGTAACTCAAAGATCATATTGACAGTTATATATGAACTCGGAAGAGATTACCCAATTGAATATACAGAATGACAGAATGATGTAAATGCTGCAACAACTGTAGACCGGACTTATAGGCAACCACCCCTCCGCCTCCGAAGCAGCTCCCCAGTCATCTCGTCGTCGTTGTCCCACGATACCGCTCATGATCCTCGTCAAGGATATCCAGCTTTACACATGTTTGCACCGCAGCCAAATATGAATCCCACCAATGCCGGAGATGACAACGAAAATGACATCGACTACTTTGAGGATGAGGATGAGGATGAGGATGATGAGTAGACACGTTAGATATTTTAATTTGTGGTATGAACAATGGTTTTATTTGTTTTGCATAATTATATTTTATATTTGAATTATACTTCAAACAATATGGGATAATATTGCGTATTTGTCAAATTTATTATAGCTTTCTGCATTTTTGTTTGTTCTAGATTTTTGTCAATTTTAGCGTTTTGTATTATTTGAATATTATAAATGAAATTTATAAATAAAAAAAGATTAAAATCAACTGATTATCCTCTAGAATAATTATTTTTTAAAAAAAAAATTCGGAAGAAAACCGGGGGAAATTTCCCCCGGTTTAATTAATTGTTTTTTTAAAATAATCCGGCCAAAAATTGGGAGAATTTTTTTTAAAATAACACACTTAAGCATCATACAATATACATATAGAAAGTATCAGAGAAAATCGTGTCCTTACAACAGTGCAACAACAATTGAGGATTTTATCAACACTTTGGTCGGGCGTTTGTCGCTCATAATCTTGGCGACCTGAACTATTTTCTTGGAGTAGAAGCCCTTGGAACGAATCAAGGTTTCTATTTTTTTTTTATCAAAAAAAGCACATACTTGAATACTTGAATGCGTACAAATGGGAGAAGGCAAATCTGTTCATTTACCTTTGACTACATCGTCTCCACTTTGCCCAGACGACAATGCTTATTTTGAGGATCCTAAAGAGTAACGTACTCGCACCATTGTTATATGATATAATAAATGAAACGCGTAACTTTAATTACATTTTTATTAAATATATCAAATAAAAATATTGCATTAGATTTGGATACATGTTGTCTCAAACCATTAGTTTGGATTATTTATTATTCAATAGTATTATATTTTTTAATATAAAAATTATAAAAAATATAAAATCGAGAATGTTCATAAATGAGTGTAATAAAAAAATATAATATGATTGTGTAACAAAAAATCGATTTATATAAAATATAAAAAATATAAAATCAAGAATGTACTTAAATACATATATGATAATGAGTATAGTAAAAAATATAATATGATTGTGTGACAAAATATCGAAAGTGATTTAATACGTCCCGAAAGCGTAGCATATCACTAATAGCACTTTTCCAATGGGCCACAAGTCACTTGTTGACTGGATAACTGAATGTGATTAAATTATAGTTTCCTTAAACACTTACAATTATTAACGTAATCTCTCTCTCTCTCCACATTTTGTCCGCTTCTGTATCACTTGGTAGAATTTGTCGCTTTTTGATTATATATTATATTCTCTCTCTACAATGTGTGTGTGTGTGTGTTGTTGGGAGGAGACACTGCACTGGGAAACAGTTGGTGGTGGATTTCTGAATCTGTAATGGAGGAGGAGCAAAGGGAAAAGCTTCTTCCTGCTCATCTACTACCGCCATTGCAACGTTGTCGTTTTGCTTCCCCCCTCCTGCTACTACTCAGCTACCTTGCTTGCATTGCTCTTCCTCTCTCCTCCAGCTAGCAGCTGCTCGTGATCCGCAAAACTACGCATTTTAGGTGAGTTTTTCTCTTTTTTTCTCCTTCCATTCTCAGTTTTTGTTTTCGCTTTTGCTTTTCCGAGCTTCTTTTTGTGAAATAAATGAATGCAGCTGTTGAAGTTGGCCGTGACATGCCAAACAAATCTATCCATTTTCTATATTTTTTTTCGGGTTCACCTTAATTTTTAGCTGTTTTTGCTATTTTATTTTAGTGTTTGTTTACGGAGCTTAAATGTATGTTCACCGAGTCTGGCGTGGTTTAATTTGCCGAAAGTAAGGCTTAAATTGTGGTGCATTTGGCTCTCAGAGCCTGGATCTTTATTGTGGATTTGCAATTTGAATCTAGAGAAATGGCGTTTTAATTTTAGGCTCTGTAACCGCTTATTTGTTTACTCGTGGTTTCAATATTCAGAATCTCAATCACATTTTCCGCCTTCAGAATTAATGCTTCATATCTTTTGGACTTCAAATTGATTTATATTGATGGTTGTGCTTCAACAAATTATACTGCGGCTGTGGCATATATTAGGAGAATATCCTGAGTAATGTGTGATTCGTTGGTGCCATTATCCTGATATCTTTCCAGTACAAAGTAGTTTTGAAGTGTTTTCTTTGTACTATGTTTTATGCTTTATTTTCTGTATCATGTTTAATGATGTTTGTATTTGACTTATCTATTTCTTCTCTTTTCTTTTCCATTCCCCCTCCTTGATTTATTTATTTTCTATTTTGTTTATGTGCATTGTAGCAGGACTAAAGATTTTGGGTTGGTGGTCTTGCGACTGGTAGAAAGAAGTTGACTTTAGTATTTAATGGAGAAGTACGAAATACTGGAACAGATCGGGAAGGGGGCTTTTGGTTCTGCCTTCTTGTGAGGCATAAGCATGAAAAAAAGAAGTGAGCACTAAACAAAAAATGTGTTTGTCTTACTTTGTTGTCACATTGTTATATTTTTTCTTGTATGCGTCATCACAGCAAACTAATTTCTGGTGCATTTTTCACCTACTGATTGGTTGTTTGGTTTAATTTTAAGGTATGTGTTAAAAAAGATCCGTCTTGCCCGCCAAACTAATAGGACACGTCGATCTGCACATCAGGAGGTCTGTTGTCTCCCCCTTTAAGTAATAAATATATGTGCACATATATATACATATATATGTATGAATGTATGTATAATTTTTTTTTCTCTTCGATTTTTCAAACATGGTTGTCTGCTTCTTTCATTAATAATGCTTGGTTAAGTTAGCAGTCATAAACATGCAAAGGGAACTTGTAAAATTTCCTTTACAAATACATGTTATTTGCTGGTTTTGCTTATGCCTCTACTCCCTACTTGCTATTCATTTGATGAATAACTGTCATTCTCTGTCTATCTGCTGTCTTTCTATCCATGAGCATGAAAAAGAAACATGCAAAAGATCCTTCATAAAATGTGTACACTGGTTTTCAGCATTCCTTGATTTTTGCTTCGATTCTGTTTGATGGATCTCTCTCTCTCTCTCTCTCTCTCTCACACACACACACACACACACATTCATCACGCACTGACTCACTCATATCGACTGGATCGCTTAGATGTTCTCACTTTATTCAGCTAATGATGGTTTTTGTTACTGTTCAGATGGAGCTTATATCAAAAATGCAAAATCCATTCATAGTGGAGTACAAAGATTCATGGGTGGAGAAGGTATGCAAATGATGCCTGTTTAATAATATTGATCACTCAGTCCGTTCTGATGTCAATTCATTTCATAGCTGGAGCCAAACTTGTGATGTTATCATCTCTTTCTGTTCAAAGGACTTGCCAACTTGAAGAATCTTTAGTATCTTAGTGTTATGCCTGAGCAATTCCTATAAAACAAGGCTAGAACTATTGTATTTGACTGTCAAACTAGGGTTGGATAGGATCAATGGAATTTCTGTTGCTAATTGGACTCTATGATGTGGCTCGAAACAAACTTAGATGGTTTAGGATTCCCAAGAATGGGTGGTTGTCCTAGAAATATGAAATTGGGGATGGATAAAGAACAAATTTACAAACCTGTACGATTGGCTTGAAAGAACCTCTACCATCTACAATGTGGTCATATTCTCTTGGAATTGCTTGTGACTTTTCTAAATTTGGATCTGTTTCTTCAATACACTGTTGATTGTTGAACTGGCGCTACTCACCAGAACAAAAAAAAAAAGGAAAAATATATCAAATATGAGAAGCTATGTAGCAGTGTTTGAAATGTCACCTCTAATAAGCATTTTCTTTTTCGCTATTGGTATGTGTCTGAACTTTTTTTTTAAAAGAAAAACTGTTGTGTTGTTTCAGGGTTGCTATGTGTGCATTATCATAGGTTACTGCGAAGGTGGAGACATGTAAGCATTTCTTCTCTCAAACTCGAGGTTTTATTATAGATCTATACTTTCATTGAGAACCTCTCTCCTAGCAAGGTCTATAAGACTGAATGTACATATACACTTAGAGGAACACATTCTTTCAAGTGTGTAAAGGGAACACAAAAAATAAAATAAAATAATAATAATAATCTCTTCTGCAACTTGTGTATTTGTAGGGCAGAAGCCATAAAAAAGGCCAATGGGGTTCATTTTCCTGAAGAGGTATTTTCTTTTGTTAAAGTTGTACTTTTGCTTTTGCTCTTCTCTTATTTAGTTCATGTGTGGAGACTGCATAGTTTCTAAATTGTGATACTGAATTTCTGCAGAAGCTCTGTACATGGCTTGTTCAACTGCTAATAGCACTGGACTACTTACACATGAGTCATATTCTTCATCGCGATGTCAAGGTCAGTTGCATCACACTGTCTCATAAATAGATGCGTTTCATGTTGTTATGGATCCTTTATGACAGTTGAGTTATAATTTTCCAAAATCCTTGCAGTGCTCCAATATATTTCTAACAAAAGATCAAGGCATTCGTCTTGGTAAGTGATTATCCCTTTTATTGGCGTTTCATTTTGGGAACTTGGAAGGTGTTGCTCAAGTGCATGGTTGTTGCAGGTGACTTTGGACTTGCCAAAATGCTGACTTCAGACGAGCTTGCTTCCTCAGTAAGTATTATGGTTGACATGTTTCTTCTGGCTTCATCATTGTCTTATTCATCATGCTGGTTGTTGTGCTGTTCTGTTTTCTCAGATAGTTGGTACTCCCAGTTACATGTGTCCTGAGCTACTTGCAGATATACCATATGGTTCCAAATCAGATATATGGTCCCTTGGTAAGAGAATTTCGTTCTCCGGCATGCTTTTTTACAGAACACATAGAAATACAGATCCAAAATGAGCTGATCCTCGTTTTTGTTAAAGTAGGTTGAAATCCATATATCTATAGACCTTTTACCCAAAATGTGACTAGTCTGCAATCTAATGTCATCCAGGATGTTGCATATATGAGATGACTGCCCTTAAACCTGCATTCAAGGCATTCGTAAGTTGCTCCAGACCTAATCATATCATGTAGTTATATGGTATATTTGTTTGTAAACTGCAAATGCTAATTTGATCTGGTCATGATTGTATGACCTGCTTGTTTGTCAATCATTATGTGCTAATAAGATCTTTTATCTTTCAAAAAATATTCAAGTGCATGCTAGAACGACCAATTAATTGATCTAAATATTTATCCTATTCTTTTAATTTCATCTCTATATTGTGATTGGAAGAGTCAGTTTTTAGTTTTTTGAATAAAAATTTGTGCATTAGATGTTGATAGTTGTATTATGATGACTAGTCATGATAGTCAGTCCATCCTTCTGTACGACAATCCATGATACACCATGAATGTTATGCTTGCCATTGTTGGACTGACCATGAGCCTTGATTTGGCTTCAAAGGAGTATTTTGAAGTGTCTATCATTGTGAGGTGCACTTCTTTTGAACAGCTTGAAATCAAGTTTCCTAGGCAAGAAATCAGTTGATTATCTGATAAAGCATGTAAATCAGTTGATTATCTGATAAAGCATGTTATTTTGTCTCTCACTTTACAATTATAAGAACATTATCCATGTTCCAGAGATAATCAAATGGTGATAGTCAATTAGTTGCTGGATCGTCCAATTTTGTGTACTGCGAGAAGCATTGAGGCTCTACTTAACCTTGTCTGCTTATTATCAACTGTCTTGGCTTCTGGTACGTAATCGTCTTGAGATTGTGCAGGATATGCAGGCTCTCATCAACAAAATAAACAAGTCAATTGTTGCTCCACTACCCACCAAGTACTCTGGTGCATTGTGAGTTCCTCCACATTATTGCCCTTTGTTATGTGTAAAACTTGGTTCTCTGCCCCCCCATCCCCTTGCTTGTTCCTTGTGGGGGTTGGATACTGGACAATCTAGTTAAATGAAATCCCTCATACTAATCAGCTTAGAATAACTGAAAAAGAAAATTAAATTTCAAAATGCTGCAACATAGTTTCTTAATTATTAGTTTTTCTTAAAAGAAAATTCTACTGTATTTGATATGCCTTGACCATCTGTTTGATCCTATTATGATGCTACTTGTTACAGCCGAGGTCTGGTCAAAAGCATGCTGAGGAAAAATCCAGAACTTCGGCCTAGTGTAAGCCCTGTTCTCTCATTTGATTTTCGCACATTTACACTAGAGATTTTTTTGCTACATAAGTTGTCATTCTCTTTTAGTTGAAGTTCTATGTTTTGTTTCCTGTCTTGCTGATTCAAACTTCCTTGCATCTGTCAACTTCCAACTATAATCTGCATAATATGTGATAAAACCTACTGAGACTTGTTCTCTTATAGAGGGAACAGAAATTCTACTAACCTTCTTATAAATCATATCTTTACCTGTGTTTTGTTTCTTATTTATTGATATTGTGCTCAACTATATCTGCTGGCCAAATGACGCTTACATGTGTAGATATCGTTTCGTTTTAGCTAATATGGCTATTTGTTGGTGAGGACATAGGTGTAATTCTATGCGAAATTGGCTTTCTAATAAATTATAAAGTTTAATTCAGGTAGGTATGCAAGAATTGATGCGCCCTTATGGTTTTAAATGTCTGATAAAGATAACCTCTTTGAGGCCAGATAAGTTTTACTTCTCTCCAAGTGATTTTGTTCCTCATTTAACTATGCCAACTATGGAGTTGAACAATGAGGTTAGCATCAGCAGACCAGGCTTAGATCTGAGTCCTCAGTCCTCCAGAGCTCCATTCTTGTTTTTTGCTACATGCCTTAGATTGTGCTTCTAGGTTGTCAACTTGCATATTCTGGTTACCCTTTCCGGGAAGAAAGCGGTGATATTCATTCTATAGTTCCATTTGTGTCATAGGCTCCCTTTACACCTCTATTCTTAGAGTGGAGACCATGTTCTAGCTAAACTGTGAAAGAGAATATTTCTGAGAAGTTTAGAGGCTCAAAAGCAAGGCCTTGTCTGCTGGCTTCTGTACTTGTATCATAAAGGAATAATCCAAGCACCAAACTTGTTATATTTTTTCAAGGTGTTGGTTTCACATATGTGGTGATTATTCTTTTAATTCATTCAGTTTACTATACTTATGTATAGTGACAATTGTGCCAGGCTGCAGAACTTCTCAAGCATCCACACCTTCAACCCTATGTGCTCAACGTTCATCTCAAGCTCAACTCCCCCCGGCGTAACAGTCTTCCATGTCAGTGGGCTGAAACAGAAACAAGTAACACTCGGAAATTGAGATTTTTGGAACCCGCCCATGTTCCACTTCCAGTGTATAGAGACAGACGAATGTCATGTGGAAATGACAGGATGTTGAATCCCAGTGTATCTGGAGCTGAGCAAAGTTACGGTTCTTCCAAGAGGATAACCAGAAGTACTCATTTCAACCTGCATCAGGGAATGAAAAAATTAGCTGCTGGAAGCACGCATGAAGGGACTATCATTACAAAGAATGTTACAAAACTCGTCAAGAATGAGAAAACTACACAACCAAAAACTTCAACTGTTTCAAGAAGAAAATCGCAGTTTTCAAAGAATCACGAACAGGTAAGATCATAAGAAAACTATCTGCATGTTTTGCGCTTTTTAATAATTTCAATTACGAAAGAAGTCTCTTTCTGTTACTTCTAAAGTTTCCTTACAATATTTGTTTTTCCTCACAAAAGTATGTTTCTTTTTAGGAAAATATGAAAGTAACTGGTCTTTCATAATACTGCATTGCACTTACCACAGGACTTCTGCACGTATGTAGTTATGTCTTAAGAAAGGGTAGTTGTGAATGAATGTATATTTATATTTTCTTTAGTTAAGAGTGTGAAGGAAATACTTGTTTTAGTTAGAGTAAAAAGGAAACACTGTAATTCCGGTTTCTGCTTTTCCCTTCTTAGGGGAAGGCAGAGTTGGTTAGTGAAGAAAGTCGAGGTACTGGTGTGGAAGGATATATGGTCTAACAAGTCAGTCTATGATAGAGTAGTCCCAACATGTCAACAACACTACTTGACAAGTAGCTAAACTTTAGGGCTGGAAATGAGTTGAGCTTTAGTAGGGATCTTATAAATTTTCAGGCTTGAAATCAAGGTCACTTTGAAAAATTTGAGCTTGAGCTCGAATTTGTAAATTTAGGCTCAAGCTGGGGGTTATTTCAAAAATATTGAAATTGAGTTCAGCTCATTTACAATTGAGCCCATCAAACTCGAACTCAAGGTCACCTATAGTAAAGACATAATTATGATTCCTAAACTAATAAGGGTTGTATGATTTGTTTTTTTTTTTTTTTTTCCTTTTATAATTATAATTATTCATATTGTTGATCTATCCTCAATATTTTCCTTATTATATTTTCTCACATAAGATTAAAATCTCACCGGAAATTAGTAAATCGTTGATGTAATATTGAATTATTCAAATAGTTCAAGTGTACCTATATTGTAGTTTGATACTTTCACTACTATTGCTTATATTGATTAGAAACTCTTAAGTAGAACTTGTAATATTATTAATTATTTTTAATTTTACTTATTACAATAATATCTTAAAAAGTTAAAATATGATGAGTTTATTAATAAAATTTCTGTAATATAAAACTATTATGATAACATAAATTTAAATGATTAAAGTTGACTTTGGAGTACGAGTAATGCTAATACTTTCAGCATTTCGGTGTAATTGTTAATTAAACTGTAGCATTTTAAATAAAAATAAATAAAATTGTGTAAAAGGTCACCAGCTGTCTTGTGATTTCAAGTACTTATACTCAGTTTTGAGCTTGGGTCATGAAACTGCTCAGTCGAGCTCGGCTCATTAGCCGAATCTGTCTTTTATGTTATTAGAATGCAAAAAAGATACTTTTTGACAACAAGAATCCGAAGGATCTTATAACAAATTATAGAAATAAAATTATACAAATCAGCAACTTGTATCCTAATCTAGCCAAACATGACTTTGAAACAATATTATTGAGTTTGTATCTCATGCTAAATGGTAGAGATATTCGTTGGGTTTTCTCTTGGTGCACATTTTCACTAGAAAATGCTTCTTGCAGCTTCCAACATCAAATAGCTTGGTCAAGAAATCTGTTTCAACTACTCGTAGAGCTTCTCTTCCACTGCCAGCCAAAGATGCAGTTCACAAACTTCGTCACAGGCCCAGTCTTGGTCCTCTTGACAACATCGAAAGTGTCAAGTCTCCGGATGTTTCTGTCAATGCCCCTCGAATCGACAAGATGCTCGAATTTCCCTTAGCATCATATGAGGAGTCCTATCCTATACGAAGAAGCTCATTAGCCTCTCCACAAGGTTCCTCTAATTCACCACTGGTTGACCGTTCTATTATGAAAGATAGATGTACCATTGAGTTTCCAGATAAATCCAGCAGATTGAACTTCAACAATTGGCAAGAATTTCAAAGCCCTCCACTTAACAAGTGTAAGGAGGATGGAAGCGAATATTCAGATCAAAATGCCACTGCTGGTGCATCAAGCCGAACATCATCAGACCAAAGGCGCTGCCGTTTTGACACGTCTTCTTACAGACAGCGAGCTGAAGCATTGGAAGGTTTGCTTGAATTCAGTGCAAGATTGTTGCAAGCTGAGAGAATTGAGGAACTCGGGGTTTTGCTAAAGCCATTTGGACCAGGGAAAGTATCTCCAAGGGAGACTGCCATCTGGTTGGCCAAGAGCTTCAAAGGAAATACGCTCCAACCAGAAGATTTTTCCGAATTAAGCAGTCTGCATGTATAGAAAGTTTTTACATAACAATTTTACAATGCTCCTAACTTGAGGAGGCTGGTAGATTATAGTTTAGCAATTCACTTGGGCCTACTTCAAGTTGTTAGTGCAGTACTTGACCAGGATTTGAGTATTTATTGGATGATGCAGGACACTGGTAATCTGGATTTCATGCAGATTTGGTGGTCTCCATTAATATCAAGAACCACGTTAATGATCAAGTATAATAATCTTCACAACATTTGTCTTGTTTACATTTTTGTTTTTCAGTGTTTACGGTGCTCATCTTGTTTGAAATGGAATTCTGACCTGAACATTGGACCACTTTATTTTGCCTTCATTACCCTACACTGAATACAACAATGAGGTATGTTCAAAGCTGTATATACTTACTGATACTAAATTCGCCAAAAGTTCAGGTTTCCCCCAATTACATATTGGGACAATATCTTTAGCCAGTGGCCCAGTATTGTACTGAAGGAAACATGAATATATAAATTGTTCGACACAGTTCTTGGTTTCTGGTGTGATCTTCCTTTTATTACCATAAAGGAAAAGAAAAGAACTACCAAAGAGGGGGTAGAACAAAATGTCAGTGTCATTAGGCGGTGGCCAGAGAGTAGAATTACTGCTAGATCTTTTGATTTTCATGGCCTTTGTATTTAAATTATTCAGATATATTGAGGTTTTTCTGATCTTCTCATTTTGCTTTATAAAACTCTGCTCTTGGCCAGGGGGCTGAAGAATCAATACAAATTCATGGGAGGCTGCAATTGAATGAACTAAGTCAGAGGCAGCTAAGTTCCGAAACTTGTGCAAGTAAAAAATGCAAGATGATTAACAAGAAAACTTCTCGGCACTTACCTCAAATGGGATATGTTTGGAAGAACGAGTCATAGCACTGATATTGGAATCGCATTCTCCGTCTTTACGGGACTTGTCACAGCGATAAAGCTTACTTAGCCAAGGGTACTGATTGTCTTTGTCATTTTTTCCATCCATTGATGATGATCGCCTGCTTTTTTGCTTGGTGCCCGATTTAGGCCGCTGTCTTGGTTCACTATGTGATCTGGCTTTTGCTTTTGATGATTTCGTATTAGTTATATAATTTGGTATGAAGTGCGAGCTGGAGGGCATGTAATCTGGACCTTGTGCTGGTGGACGAATAAATGGAGAGTAATGCCTGAAACTTCTTTTTGCCATTTTTAACGAGAATTCCTCTAGTGGTCCATCATAGGTTGTACAGCTTGAATCTGTGAAGGACAACGTTGATGGACTGGGACACATCTTTAATTGGTGTTCTCTTTGTGAGGCCGAAAGATGAACAGAACTACATATTCTGGAACCATGCTCCAATCTCTCAGCCATTATGTGGTCTATGTGACCACTTCTGCACCTTAAACCTCCACTTGCTGCTGGTAAACTATTCCCATCGGCTATGTTCTCCTGCATTAAAGGTTACGAAGATATGAGATGAGACTCACTGATTATGGAACTTCGAACGAATGAGTGGCGTGACTTAGTGAAGGACTTAAAATTGGAAGCTCTCTTTTCTCTGTTAGAAGAATAAGATGACTTACACTAATTTCTTTCTTAAGTTGTCTAACTGAAGCTTCACTGTAAGGTTTTCTCCTTCCCATGACGATTGGTTGTTCCTCTGCCATTTGGATCCTGTGAATCCGGGCTCTAACTTGGATTGCCATCACAGCATGCATTGACCTTAGAACAATATTCATTTGTTTTCTTACCAAGTAACCCCTTGCCAAGGCTTGTAATTTCACTAATGCTCTCAACGCACGCAATGCTCTTCTTGCCTGTTAATTGCATCATAGGTTTCAGCTCGAAAATGTTTCTTTATACACTCATAACATACTCTGTTTTATTTTTTTTTTCTTTTCCGTGTGGCAAAGTTATAAGTGAAAGTAGAATTGAAATTTTGGAAAATTTTAGTCCAGATCTCGGTTTAGTCAATTCAGTATTAATTATCTGACAAGTGAATTACACTTGCTCGGTATATTTAAGGAAAATGATTAATCACATTGCAAGTGCAATAGTACTTGCAACATGATTGATCAGATTTGAATTAGAATTTTCTGGAATTCTTGCATACATACATGCACTTACCAAATAAGAACGATAAACTGCTTGTATTTTGGTGGCCGCTGCGTGTACACTTAACCAAAGAGGAATTTCACTGTTTTGGTGACAATGGTATTCCAGCAAGGCTTGTTTTGTCACAGGGATTGAGTCAAGGGATCTACTGATTTTGTGATTGGTGGCTTTTGTGCTGGTTGATCTCTTGAAACTCCATCTTCTTCTAACTTTAGCAGTATTCATTGGAGACATAACAATGGGTGTGCCTAAATTGCAAGTCTCTGCTTGAACTGAGGGCCCTGTTTTCTTGCCCTTTTCTTCTCTTGTCCCCATCAAGAGGTTTATAATCCATTTGCTTGCCTTATCCATGCTTTAACAGCTGATAACGAGTGCAATCCCTCAAATAAACCAGACGAGAAGATTGGAAATAGGAACACTTGATGAAATACATATATATATATATGAGATGATTGAAATCTCAAATGCAGTGTGGTTGATATTTGGTTCATTGATTAAGCTTGTATTGTTTCATTGACCATAACGTAAATAGGCGGTTAGTCGGTTTTGCCCTTGGGCCTGCCATGACTTCCTCCTTGAGCTGCCATTTGCCACGCACCTATTCTTCCGGCCATGGGCGATTTTGGTTTTTTTTTTTTTTTGCTGCAAAAGGGATTTTGTCGTGTTATAGAAGACTAATCACCCAAGAGTGGGGAGTTGGGATTCTTTTTAGTTCTCTTCGGGGCTGTTGAAGCTTTAGTGCATTTTTTTTTTTTAATTTTTCCAGCAAGTGGAGTAGTGTTTGGTACTCCAATTTATTTCAGTGAAAAGCTCCTCTTCACCGACTCTTCAGTGTTTCTGGGAATTTTTATTTTTATTGTTTTGTAATTACGGTGAAGTTGATTTGGACATTTTTTAGGTTTTCATTTTTTAATTTTTTTATTCAAATACTCAACCACTATTTTTTTTTCATTATCAATTTTTTATTTTTCAAATGCTGACTATTTTTACTATTTCAATTTTTATAACCTTTACTACAACTTTTACTTTCCCAAAAATAGTTGCATTTCCAAACACCCGTAGATCTTTTTGGGTCTCACATGAGCGCCACACGCCTTCCAAGGAGAACCGACAAAATTTGGAAACAAATCACTCATTTAGCAAGCCAATAGGGGCATGTTTGCTTCAAGGATCGTGGATGATTGGATATTGATGAAACTAATGCTTTGGAAAATTTAGAAACTCCAACTAAAAATCTTTCAATCATGAATCTAAAAATCAAAATTATTTTGATAAAAATCTTAAATATTATGTTATACTTAATCTAGACATGATTAGAAGGCCAAAAAAAAAAAAAACTAATAACGGTATTGAACATACTTATATAGTCGGTGAATTATGCACAAGCAAGAAATACAAGTCTAGTTGTCTACCTCATTTAGACATCACTCATCACTGTACTAATTCATCAAATTAATTCATTTATTTTCTCTACTAACTTAATTAAATAAAAAGACCTCTAATATCTTATCTTGTTTTGTTGTCCGATCCCTTGAAACATTGTGTCAACCTTTTCAAGTTTCATCAACCAATTGCAATTATCTATATTCCATTTATCATTCAAACTCAACTTCCTATGAAACGGTCCCGAATAGTACACGAAACTATTTTATTAAAACTCACAAGTAACAAGTCTAATATATATTATAAATATTTTTACTAGCAAAATACAATTCATCATTATAGTGGTTTCTAAGCAAAAGCTTCAAAGTTTTCTTCCGTCTCCCCCATTTATAGGTCCGTAGCACTCTGATCTAAATTATACATGTAAAAAATAATCAACAACATATTGAGTAGAATTATTACATAATCGCATTAGGTGTCGGTGTGTGTTAAATGCACATAGTCACAAAAAATTCACGCATGACTACTTGTTTTAGTCACATATAGTGACTACCTTATAACTCCCATCATGATCAAATTCATAATCCAACCGAAACACACCAAAATCCACCAATCCCAACTGAGCCACATCAGTGGTCATAACTCGGGTATATACTGAAATCCTACAACCCACTCTCACATGGAACACTCCATCCACATTAGGAGGGATTAGGAGATGGAGAGCTGGAACTCTTATAACTGGCAAGCTCAATAGCTTGTCCCGGCGGAACTCAGACTCATCCACTTTGAAACACTTTTGGGTCCCGTCATATAATCACAAAATATTTTTCACATAAACATATAAGTCATATAGAAAACTTGCTTCTTTATATCAAAACTCAAAATGAGCATATGTTGTGAAACTTGAATCATGTACACTACCAGAAAACAACGATTTAGCCACGGACGAAATCGGTTGCCAATAGCTACGAAAATAGCCATGGATTTAGAAAAAATACGAAAACATATAGCCACGGATTTGTCTGTGGCTAAATATGGAAAACTCCGTGGCTATATGATTTTTTTTTTTAAAAACCGTGGCTAAATATGGAAAACTCCGTGGCTATATAATTTTTTTAAAAAAAAAAACATAAATGTTTTTGGCCACGGATAAATCCGTGGCCATTAAATATAATTTTTTTTATTCTAAACTTACATTTTAGCCACGGTTTTATTCGTCGCTAATTTTTTTTTAAAAAAAAATTTAAATCATCATGGCCACAGATAAAACCATGGCTAGTATATATTTAAATATTTTTTTTTTGAAAAATGTATTAATTGGCTATGGATAAATACATGGCCAATAAATAAATTTTTAAAAAAAAATTAATATTGGCCACAGATAAATCCGTCGCCTAATAATAAATTTAATTTTTTTTAAAAAAAATTGGACTAAATAAATTTATTTTTTTTAAAAAAATTAATATTGGTCACGGATAAATCCATGGCCAATAAATAATTTTAATTTTTTTTATTTTTAAATGGCTCGCTTAAATTGCCCTACCCGACATTACGGGACACTAAAAGGTTTGATCCATTTCAAAATTATATTATTTTCTTCACGGTTATTATATTTTCCCATCTTATGTGTTGAAAATTACAGTTTGCTTAACAAGAATACATTTTTTTCTTTCAATGATATATACGAATGACTTCGTAGTCCGGTGTCAATGTACGCTAACGTCAATTAAATTATACAGGAATTATCAAAAAAATAGACTTTCAAGTAGATTGATTAGTGTTGAAGTTGTATTGTTCCAATCGTACGGTTCTGTCTAACCTAATTAACGAAAACGTACGATTCGGAAAAAAGTCAACTTCAAATTTTAACCTAAGTAGTTATTTTGTACGTACAAAATAACTACTAATTATGCATGAAATTAGAACATAAAGACATGCACAATTTCGGCATATAATATGAGTATCTACATATTAACATATAATTAAAGCATAAGAGCATAGGTATGTTTTACACATAATTGAAGCATAATAATACATAATATGAGTTTAGGCATAATAACTCCATACTTATCATTATTTGTTAAGCATAAAGTTATTGCCCTCAACTTGTAAAGAATGATAGTTAATCTACTATGAGAATAACAACTAGTATTTACATCCCTAAGTTCCTATACTACTTATGAGATTAGTGCAATAATTCTGCCATTTCAAGAGTATTTTATGGAATTAAGGGAATATATAGAAAGCTAATACGTATATATATATATATATATATATGCAAAAAAAAGGGTTTATATATACATGTATATGTGGGTAGAAGATATACTATAAATATGGAATGTTTTGTATATTGAGAGCAAGGTGAGTGTGGGTGTGTGTGTATGTCTTAGGCGGGATTGTGTGTGTGTGTGTGTGGAAAATGAAAATGAAAACAATGACCCCTTTTTATAGAGTTTAGAACAAGTAATAAGATTTTTATATTATAATGTCAATTTTATAATTAATGCATTCTTCCAACTAAGATTTTATATTAAATGCAATCATCCACATCATGGTTTATCTGTTAGGTCTAATATGTTGAGGTGTAGCCCTAAATTGGGTGATTCAAATGCAGATAAATAAGATGTCTCCAAGTAATAAGGTTTCTAGAAAATATCTAAGATTATAGCATACACGTGTGTGTGTATATATATATTCGTATTAAATATTGGAGGAATATTTATACACATCTCCAAATTTAATACAAAAGTTATTAATAGTTACAAGTGGCTATATTTATGTCCACTCATTGAAATGGAAATGACATAAAAAGGTTAGATTAGTATAATGAAAGGGACTAAGTAACTAATTAAAATATGTAATTAAATTTTGTATTTAAATTATACACAATTATAAAATTAATACAAGTCTAGCATAGATATGTATTTTTTGAAAATTAAGAAGATAACAAAATAATAAATGTTTGAAAATTTACTAATAGGAAAGAAATAGTCATACTTTATAAAATGCATGGATAATTAAACACATTAATCTTAATTTATGCGTAATAAAATCACAAAATCCATGTTATCGTCACAAAATATCTAATTCAAATAATGAGATTTATCGGGTTGTTACATCCAACATTTGTTATCGGAGCTTAGTTCTTTCATAGAATTGGGCGTGCTAAAAATATTACTTCCACCATGACAACCTGCATTTTTAAGCAACAATATCACCCTACCAATTTTCAGTGGCCAAAATTATGGTTATTGGGTAGTTAAAAAGAAGACATTTTTTGCCCCCAAAATTTATGGGTTAGCATCAAGAAAGGTGTTACTATCCCAAATAATGTTACGTCAGAGGCTGGTCAAAAATTATTGAAGAAGCAAAGAAGAAAGATTACACAACAATCTACGACATCTAAATGGCATTGACGTATCAAATATTTTTAATAGAGAACTGTTACTGACACTCCATTATCATTTTTATATTGAAAAATTATCCAAAATGCCCATTCATTTTAAAATATGATCAAATACACTTTACCTCCTTAATTATAAACTATTATCATTTACCTCTATATACTAATAAATGTAACACCCAAACTCCCGCACTCCCCTAATAATATATTTTGACAAAAGTATTCTTAAATCTATACAAACGTGTGTGCATATATCTATTTCACAAAATATTTATTTCAGTTTATAATCTAAATTTAATTTTAAACATGTTTTAACTAAAAACCAAGTTATTTACTTTTCAATCAAAAGTAAACTTTAGAGTCCTTTAAACATATGAATAATTATATTTTCATTAATTATTTGAATTTGTGTATTCCTTTTCTAAAAAGAAAAATTGAACGTATATTCTCATTTTTTTTTTAAAGAATTCACATGTAATTAAATATATGATAATTTTATTTAATTGAAAATCATATTTAAATTACGGTTACAAATATTTATCCATTTTTATTCAAAACACTACTAGAAAAATAGCTTTTTGTGACACGCTAATGTGACGCTTTTAAAATGTAGGACTTCCTATTGAGACACCTTACATACAAGCATCTCATTAGATTTATTTATTATTTATTATTTTATTCTTTATTTATCTCAGTGAATGTATTATGACACTTTTACACATATTGTCATAATATGTTTGATTTATTGTGATAGTTATTATAAAGCATCTTATTACATTTTTTTTTTCAAATATAAAAGATAAAATTAAATTTGGCCTGTCAGCATAAGAGAAATAAATTAACGCCAAATAATTTAGGAGAGGAGGGAATCCAAAATCTTTTTTTCCCGGCACTTGTAGAAAAAATAGAACCCAGAATCGGTAACATATTTTCACCCTAAATACTTAACATATCTTCAGCCCCAAATTTTATCACATCACCAAAGGAGGAGAGAAGACGATTCATTCGCCGCTGGAGAAATGAGCAGTTTTGCCGCCACTAGAGAAACAATTTTGCTGCTGGAGAATTTCGGTGAGAAGTGAGATTTAAGGTTAGTTGTTATGTATGTGAGATGCAAATATTTTTGGGTTTGATTTTTGGGTTCAATGGTGTTTGCTATCAAGATTTTTGGGAAATTTGGGTTTGATTTTTTGGGCTTGAGAGAGAGGGGGAGAGAGAGAGTGTGTGTGTGTATTTCAATTTCTCGCTCCTATGATTTCCCGTTATTTACCTTGAAGCCTGATACCTAAATTAATGAGGCTCCTATGATTTCCCACTATTTCCTACTATTTTAGATTTAAAAACTTGTAATTGTGCTTGCTTGTTCATTTCTGTTCAGATTTTTAGGCAAGCAAAGCATAAAGATTGGCAAGCCGACGGAGTTCTACTGATTTGGTCTCTTTCTGGTAATCATGACCTAATCTAAATCATCATCATTATCATCATCATCACACCATTGTAGGCAAATAGTGATGTTATTTGTTTGCTCATTTCAATAGAGTATACATATGCCACTACAATAGAAATTCTATATCAGGACACAAAAAAGTGTCCTAATATGATGCTTGTTGGGGCACTTACATTTCTAGGGGCACTTCATACAAATGTCTCATGTATTGGTGTCGCATAAAGTTTAGGGACACTTAAAATGCCTCGATAGTATATTCTATTAGTACACTTATATTTGTTCTTTTAGTAGATTTATGAGGCACTTATAAGTATCCCCATATGAAAGTTCGAATTTAGTGAATAAATCTTTCAGAGACACTTATTTGTGTCCTCAAATATTTACGGGACACTTATATGCATCTTTTAAGATACTCAAAAATGCCTTTAAAAGATATTTTGGGGCACTTATTAGTGTCGTCTAATTTATTTCGCGGCATTTATATGCATCCTCTAAAATACTTAAAAATGTCTTTAAAAGATATTTTTAGGGCACTTATTTGTGTCGTCTAAATTATACGCGGCACTTATATGCATCCTCTAAATATTCAAAAATGCATTTAAAAGATATTTTTAGGGCATTTATTTGTGTCATCTAATTTATACGTGGCGCTTACATACGTCCTCTAAAATACCCAAAATGCCTTTAAAAGATATTTTTAAGGACGATTACTTGTGTCTTGAAATTTATTGCCGACATTTATAATACCATTTAGAGATACTTATTTGTGTCTATAAATTTATGTGAGACACTTATATGTGTCCTTAGACATATATAGAAATGTCTCCACATGATTATATGAAGATGCTTATAAATGTCACTATATGTAAGTAGTGACAAAACTATGTGTCCCATAAAAAAAATTAGAATTAACATAATATTTTTTGAGACAGTTATATGTGTAACTACGACAAATTGTCCTAAAGAATTATAATAGGGAATTTAAATGCCAAAATTATTAAATGACTATCAATTATCATCCTAAAACCTATTACATTAATAAAATTTCATATTGTGGAACTTCCACTTCTAATCTGAGCAAATCAATCCGAAAAACTTAAATTGAATGAAACAAAAGAATTTCAAATATCAAATGAAAATGTAGTATATATATTCATCAAATCCAAAACTCCATAGAAGAAACCTAATAGTTTTGCACTTGCAACAGTGCCAAAAACTTAAAAAGTCCATTTACTATTCTTGAAATAAGAAGAGTTTGAAAGATTGTCCATATGAAAAGGTCTCTACTCAAAATCTATAATATGAACAAAAGTTCGAAAAAACATCCACAATCACAAGGTCTTCTAGTCATAAGCCCCAACATGAACAATATCCAACTTGTATCAATTACTTTCATCCAAAGCAACCTGCATATAGTGAAATATTGATGAACAATTAATTCCATGTTTTAAATTCGATATAGTACTTTCCATCAAGTTCATATTTAACAAAAGCAAGAAATAAACATATTTTTGAAACTATGCATCTTTCCATGGCAAAGTGAGGAATGCTTTTGCATCAAGGATGGTTATATAGAGTATATATTCATGTTCAACACCTAATGTCCAAAAAGCTCATATAGACACCAAATGTCCAAAAAGCTCATATAGACACCAAATGTCCAAAAAGCTCATATAGCAAATAGAAACTTGTTCAACAAATATATACAACTATTGACACAAAGCTCATATAAGCATGAAACTTGTTCAGAAGATATATCTAGCTATTTTCACATTTAATTGAAAGCTTTAGAAAACTATACATAAAGTAATTAATGGTATAGGAGAACTTTGTAGGACTTACGGAGGACAAACGCCAAGCAATAGGTGCTCCAAGAGAATCTCCAATAGTTTGAATATGATCATAAGGTTTGAGCAACTGTACATCTTTCTTCATTTGGGAATGGATAGTTACCTCGCACCATTCAGACCCCAATTCTTCACCACTTACTTTGATAGAAACCATTTGACTTACATAGCCACTTGCAACAATCTCATTTATATTTCCTAAACTCTTTAAAATAACATAAGAATGGACCTGTATTCGCATTTATATAGACTTATCAATAAGATAAATACGATTATGAATTAAATGTTACTAAACTTCAAATTTTATTACCTTAATGCACTTGGGACATGTCAAAGATCCAAATGAGTATTGATTAGTTGGAGATGCGAGTGGGGCTGTTTGAGTATCAGGTTATCCATTAAATCATTCTCTCCCTCGAACTATCGCGGATAGACTTTCCACCTTCTAATTGAGCATACGATGAAGCAATACCAATTGAGCATGAGTTTGTTTATTTTTCTTACTTAGTCTCTATGCAAATTCAACACCCATAAATAAAATAAAATCAAATCAAATAAATTGTCTATTAAAAACCATAACAAAAATAAATAATGTACTTTAACTACTAATCATTTCAACAAACATCAGTTAAAGAATTTTACCTTAAACTGATCAGACATCCTATGCTCAATTAGTGCTCTATACTGCTCATCATCTACCATATTAGGTACATTAAGCATTTGTTGCTCAATGGGTATATTAGGATCAAAATTTAAACTCTTCACATAGCTCTTCCAGTTTTGCCATTTCTTGTTGATTGACTTCAATATATAAAGCTCTTGTCCTGGTTGTATATCAAACTTTGTGTACACAAACAAATTCAAGTGATATTAAATATAATAATATATTAATTTGTTTCAATTATTACAAACATTTGGATCTCAAAGAAACATAAAGATAATATAAAATTGATAGCCTTCACAATCTTTAACTTGCCATCCTTATAAGAATGAGGCATCAATCTCCAATCTTTGTAGTGAAGAGGGCAATATCTTCCATTTCTTGCAATTGTTCCTAAGAAATGAGCAAGAGTACTTGTCTTAGAATCATCATTCGGCTGCCCCAAATCATTGAATGAAATAGCTATGAGGTCATCAAGTGGGTGACCCAATACTTTGGGCATACAAGTAGGCTCTCGAACTCTCTTTCTTTTATTGCTAACTGTAACAATAACAATGTACATATCATTTTTATATTGTAATGTTACAACAAGGGCACATGAATCATTTCATTTTTCTAGGTCATAATAATTAACAAAAGGTGTTCTTACCTTGCTCAATCACAACATCTGGAGAATTATGTTGAGTCGAAGTCAGATCATCATGTACTCCAAATGCATCTTGTATATTGAAATACACAATAGGCGGTGTTGATCCTTTTAGAGAATATATTTCATATTAATTTAAGATCTTTTTCTTAAATTATTGATGATAAAAGTTACCATATGATCTTTATTTAGTACACATGTAAGAGAGAATAAAATAAAAAAGTGAAGAATACAACCTGGTTGCTCTTGCGTTGCACCACCTACACCACATGTGTTCAAACCAAGTCTAGATGGTGGAGGAAGTTGCTCGCTTAACTCAGGTCTACCATGTTTGCTCCGAGGTTTAGTTTTAGGAGGCATAGTCTGCAAACCAAGTAATAAATGCATTGGAACTTATTCATTAATATAGTACCTAGTAGTGTAAATTTGATAGATAAACAACTACGAACAAGATAACATCACATTAAATGAAATATGATGGATATAAAAACTTACCATGTTAATATATGTAATAATATAATTAAAAAGAAAACATGTATGAAAACTAAAAGATATGCCAATGGAACATAAAAAAGAAAAAGACAAGCCCATCTCAAAAAGGGACAAGAAAAAAAAAAACACTTACATAAATAATGTCAATAACTAAGAAATTAAAATAGTACTAAATCAACTAAGTCACTCGCTATATTATCAAACTAAAGTTCCTTCTACATCTTCTCTAACCTAATTGACTTGCTCATTTTCAATGCTCAATTGAACACCACTATTGTCACTTTGAAGAAGGGCCCCTCCATCTAAGCTCAAAATGGGATTCATGTCATATGAATCTCTAGCTTTTGTTCTCAAGACAACATGCCAACCCTTTTCAACAGGATCTTCTACATAAAATACTTGTTGTGCTTGAGAGGCAAGTATAAAAGGTTCATCATGTTGCCTTGACTTAGAAAAATTGATCAATGAAACCATGGTTATCAACTTTTTGTGTCCTTCCTAGTGATACCCAATCGCACTCAAACAACACAATTTTTTGTTCCCCAAAGTATTCTAATTCAATAATATTCTTTACAACCCCATAGTAGGTCACATCACCAAGGATAGGATTGTTGTCATTTCTACTAGCAAAACTACTAGTCTATGCAACAACTACAACTCGACTATTTTGTGTTCTTCTTCGATTTTC
This sequence comes from Petrea volubilis, assembly GCA_026212405.1. NCBI lineage: Eukaryota > Viridiplantae > Streptophyta > Magnoliopsida > Lamiales > Verbenaceae > Petrea > Petrea volubilis. Next base: position 25,959,069 of record CM047875.1, on the reverse strand, counting down.
AAACTTTTTCACATGAAACCGAAAACCATTGACAATGTATCCTCTATATCGTTTCCCAACTAGATTGGGGCCTCGAGCTAAGGCCTTAAGTTCCTCTAACAATTGATTCCCTTTGAGATGCAATCTTTCGACCTATTAAATAGTATAACAAAAACAATTAGAAAATGCACAAGTTTAGAAAATAACTTAAACTATGTAACAAAATGGATAGTGCATTAATTACTTACATAATTTTGAAACCACTTGGCAAAGGTTTCACTGTGGATGCGTTCAATATCTCTTTTACCACGACGGGTATTTTGATTTTGAACAAAGGTCTTGTGTTGCATATACGTGATTTGAATGTGAATGTGAATCATAAACTTTTGTACCTTATGAATAAAATTAAAATTACGATAAAAAAAATCTTACTCAATGAATGATTCAATTGAGCTACTATGGAACAACACTTACTGATGTGCTTTAATTAGTATTTCCTTCTCTATAACTACCGATTCTTGCCCTCCAATATGTTGCACAAAATCATCATTTCTTTTAACCTTGTTGAATTTGGTTTCTACATCCTCCAAGTACCTAGAGCAAAAAGTCAAGCTTTCTTCCATCAAACACATTTCTGCGATGGAACCCTCAGGATGACTTCGATTTCGGATATATGATTTCAATGTCGACAAATACCTAATATTAAATAATATAAAAATCATCAATAAATTTTTTTTATTATTGAAAAAAAGTAACAATAATAAGATAATATTACCTTTCAATTGGATACATCCAACGATACTGTATCGGTCCAGCAATTCGAGCCTCATATGCCAAATGAATAGGCAAATGCATCATGATATCAAAAAAAAGATTGTGGAAAAATTTTCTCCAAGTCACAAATATTTTTGGCATTATCTTTTTCTAAGCAAATAAGATCTGGAGGATTAAGAACTTTAAGACAAAGTTCTCCGAAAAATCTGCACAAGTTAATCAAAGGCAGTTCTGACATGCTTCGACAACACTTTACGCAAAGCAATTTGAAGCAGTTGTTGCATCAAGATATGATTGTCATGACTCTTTAGACTAGAGATTTTGTGCGGTTTAACCTGCACACGCCTCGATATATTAGAAGAATAACCATCAGTGTGACGACCTGGAAAATCCTATTATTTAAATATTTGATATTATGAGTTATTATGTGAATTAGTATTTTATTAAAAGGATTTACAAAGATTAGATATGATTTTTTTTGTGAATAATTGTGCATTACACTACATGCATTGTATAAAATGAGAGTCTTCCTTCATTTATTTTCTTAGCATTTGAAACATGCAAAATATTTGATATAAAATCTTTTAATTCCTAAAATTTTTATGATTTTGGAATTTTATTCTTTAAAATTACATTAAAGTATTAATTTTGAATTGTGATTATTATTTTTGGAAAATGTATTTAAATAAATATTTTTAACTTGTATTTATTTTAATTTTGAATTTTCTAAATAAATTACACAATTTTCAAATTTTATAAGTACAACAACATATTTTCTAATTTTATATGTATAATTTTCGAATTTTAATTATTTATAAACCTAATTATCAGATTTTAATTAAATGATAAATATAAAGTCTCAATTTTTAGTATATTTTACAATTGTTTTGCAAGAATATCCCCCCCAATACATATATATACTTGGTGATTTATCTATCTACTTATACACACACACATCCATATATATACTAGTGGTAAATTGTATATTTACATATACACACACACATCCATACATATATTAGTGGTGATTTCTACATCTACATACACACACACACATCCATACATATATTAGTGGTGATTTATATATCTACATACACACACACACATCCACATATATATACTAGTGGTAAATTATACATCTACATATACACCTACATGTCTACATACATAAATATATATATATATATATATATATATACGAGGTAATTCATATTGTAATGTGTATATATAAATGTCTATAGAATATATGGTTATGCATACCCCCACATTCAGTCTACTCTCAACACCTAAAACACTTCCTATTTATAGTCTATCTTCCACCCACATTTATATATACACAAACCCTTCTTTTTTTTCTTCCATATATACCTATTAGCCTTCCAAATAGCCCTTTATTTACCCTCTTTTTCCCTATAAAAAACATTTGAAAAGTTAGGAATTTTTCTTGATTCCATAAGAGTAGTCGTTTATGCTTGCATCTATGTTTAAAATACTCCTTAAGTGTAATTTATATGCTCTAGTTTATGTTCATGCCTTATTATATCAAGTATATGCTCTCCTAAAACATAAAATTGTGATCTTTATGTGAAATTATGTGATTATGTTCACCTAAACACACACCTTCACCTTATGTGATTAAGTAAAATTTCCACTCAACAGTTGTGTTGACATGTGTTATGAACACTTTTTTTCTAGGCAAAAACATTCTAATCCATCAGGAGGAAGGCACCGGGAGGGCATTACAAAGCTTTTATTTAGCTAAAGTTATTATTTTCACTCGTATAACAACTTTTGTACGACTACGATTTTCACTATGTTTTACTAAATTTCTATATTATTATATATTTACAATAAAAATATTTACCATTGTGCGTTTTGGTCCACTATATTTTAATAAAATAAAAGGGTATTTTTTTGGGTCATGACAATACGAGCTTTCACACTTCGTAAAACTTCTAGAAACAGTTCTTTTTCCTTTTTACTCATTGAAAAACACGCAGCAGGTAAGTATGTTTTTCCTGAATCAAGATGAACTGGATGAAGCCCACGCCTTATGCCCATATCTTGCAAATCGAGATGGGAGTTTTCATGATCTTTTGTTTTTCCATCCAGATTTAGTAAAGTCCCAAGGATACTATCACAAACATTCTTTTCAATATGCATTACATCCAAATTGTGACGCAACAAGTTATCTTTCCAATATGGCAAATCAAAAAGTATGCTTCTCTTTTTCCAATTGTGAGGAAAAGTAGGATTGTCCTTTACTTTCTTTCCCAATTTCATACTCAATCCATCTAATTCTTGTAATACCATATCTCCAGTCAATGGCATAGGAGGCCCACGATGTTCTTCATTTCCATCAAATGATCTAGCATCTTTTCTATAAGGATGATCAAAATTCAAAAACCTTCGATGGCCCATGTAACACTCTTTATGACTATTATACAAATGTTTGAAGCAAGTATCCTTGTGGCATGATGGACAAGGTAATTCTCCCTTTGTGCTCCAGCTAGACACATTTGCATGTGCAGGAATATCACTAATGGTCCACAAAAAAGCTGCACGCATGAAGAAATTTTCTTTTTCAATGTGTCATACGTATCCACTCCCTCCCACAATTCTTTTAGTTCCTCTACCAAAGGTTGCAAGTAGACATCCATATTGTTTCCAGGAGGTGATGGACCAGGAATAAGCAACATCAGAAAGAAAAAAGGTTCCTTCATGCACATCCATAGAGGCATGTTATACGGTGTCAATATGACTGGCCAGGTACTATAAGTGACACTCATAGTCCTAAAAGGACTAAATCCATCAGCTGCTTGACCTAGCCTTACATTTCTTGGGTCTTTAGCAAAATCACGGTGTTGACGATCAAAATCATTCCATAAAGGGGAGTCACCAGGATGTCTCATACAACCATCCTTAGTGCATTCTTCTTGGTGCCACCTCATAAATGACGATGTTTTAGATGACATGAATAGTCTTTGAAGCCTAGGCTTTAGAGGAAAATATCTTAATACGTTTGCTGGAATTTTTTTGAACTTCGTAGATGAATCTTCTTCGCTGGTGGAATTATTTCCAGTTTGAACATATCTAGATGTCTTACAAACATGACAATATGTATCATTTTCATGCTCTTTCCAAGACAACATGCAATCATTCAGGCAAGCATGAATTTTCATACCTGTGAGTCCTAATGCCCCAATTGTCTTTTGTACTTCATAGGAAGATTTTGGCAAAGACTTTGTTACATGAGGAAATGCCTCTTTCAATAGTTCAAGAAGCATGGTAAATGTCTTGTTAGACCATTTACCAATACACTTCAAGTGAAAGAGTCGGATGATGAATGCAATCTTAGAAAATTGCTTACATCCTGGATATAGCTCTTTCTCAGCATCATCTGACAACTTATAAAAAGTCTTAGCTTGCTCATTGGGTTCTTCTTCCATGCTAATTTCTGTATCTTTAACGCCAAAAGCATCATATACCAACCCACTCATGTCATCTAGCATATTAAATTCATCATGATGCTCAGTATTGACTCGATTTGAAGATGACTCCTCCCCATGTGCAACCCAGTTTGTATATCCCTTCATATAACCATAAACAACAAGATGTTTTTTAGCAACCTCTCGATTCACCAATTTCCCATTCCTACAGTGTTTGCATGGGCATATAATTTTTCCACTAAGGCACACATTATCAAAAGCCATGTCAAGAAATTGATATACTCCTCTTTCATATTCTTTTGTCAACCTTGGCTTGATCATCCAACTCTTGTCCATTCCAAACCTACTAAAATGATAATATATATATATATATATAGTATAAAATTAGAATTGTGAGTATTCAAAGAATTATATAGAGTACGTATAAGATTAGGGGTCATATAATAAGGAAACAAAAACAATCAAATACTAGGGTATTGGTCACACTCGATGCGTATGTAAAATAATAATTGATGTATAAGTTCATCATATAGTTAAATATTATTAATATAAAATTAACTTTTTCCTGAATTCTCTACGTAAATACATATCTTTCCTAACTATTATTATTTATCCTATCTTTTAACTATTGATAATATATTTATTAAATTTATGAAAAGTTAGATTTAAATAAAATTATTTTTTGATTAAACAATAAATATAAATATAAAGTAAAACAAAGTAATTATTATTTCTGAACAAATAAAATATCAAAATATCAATCAAACCTTTTTGTCCCACCCTAAGCCAAAGAGAAAAAGAAAATTATCAAACTTCTTTGTCCTACCCTAAGCCAAAGAAAATTCCATTAATGCAAGGAGCTACTACAACATTAGAGCTCGTTTCTGATTTAGCAAACTAATAATCTTGTTTCCACTAAACTACCCACCATAAAGAAGGGAAAATTGACAAAAATGCCATGCAAAATTTGCAGAAATCCCATTAACTTAAACGAACTGAACAATTGATTACTCAATCTTAAGTTCCTGAATACAGAAAAAGTGTATATAATACACAAACAATCGGTAACTCGATAATGAAAACAGAGAAAATACTCTAAGTATTATGCATATGTGTCAATTAAAAGTTAAAATAAATAAATAAATAAACTTGCCTTAGAGATATTCAAAGTGCTATGGTAGGAAACCTTTCCCTATCTTGAAATGTCCCTGCTGAACTCATGCATGAAAATAGGCGAACAACGTCTTTTAGACCCGTGACATCTTCTTTTCCAAAAAAAAAAAAAGAAAAAAAATCAGGATTAATTCAACATGGCCACCATGCTCACGCATACCCATAAACAAGAGAGACATATCATCATCATCTCACGTTCAACCATATTAATATTGTGTCAATTTGGTAACCTCTTTTTGCCTATTTTCAACATACTATACCAAAAACCTACACATATATATATGTATTACTCAAGTTAGGTCCAACAAATGGGTACTTATTTATTTAAATAGTCTTATCAGTTATCATGATCATGTAATCCAGTTAGCATACTAATCTTTAACAAAAATTGATAAGCTTACAAATGATAAAAATACTAAAAGAAAGGTGGGTAGGCAGGTCTAATGTCATTCTTCTTGACAACTATTCTCTCACTCTCTCTCTCTCTCTCTCTCTCCATATATATATATATATATGGCAACCACAATTAGATCATTTTACTTTCAAAAGTTTAGCACTTGGCAATGATTTCCAATCATAAGTTTTAGATCTCTAAATTAACCACAATCTCACAAAAGTTACAAAAATCTCATAATCCCGAAATTACTAGTTTGGACAGTGACATATAGGTTCCCCACATGTGAATGCAATATCTTATAGTAATGGAATATTTCACAAAAGGACTCAAAAGATTTAATTAATATATATACATATATATGAAATCACAAAAATAAATAAATTACACAAATATATATATATATATATTCAATTTTGATTCATGAAAAATTAGTACAATTTTATATAGTTACAGACTCTTCCCCGAAAGATATTGAATAATTAGAATTAACTTGCACCTTCTTCCTACATACATTTCTCAAAAAGTTCCCATGCCATTTGTACCAAAACTAATATTAAAATAACGTATTGTGCTACATAGTTAGTTATCAATTATTTTGCTAGAGTGTGATTTTGAAATTTTACAGTTTACAGAAAATTAGTCGGTTGATGTATCATTTTAATTAAACAAAATAAGACAACACACCCGTAGGTACTTGATCACTTGTTTATAATTGAGAGAATTTAATCCAAACTTGACTAGATCGAGCCAGTATTAATTATGTGACGAATATTTTATACTTCTCATTTGATTGATATATAATTTAAAAAGATTGAACAAAATCACTTGATCAATATAATACATTTATCATATAATTTGTAGAGTTCAACTGAATCAAGTGAGGATTAAAATTTTCGATTAACTATCCTAAAACATCTTACCAAAGTACACCCCAACAGAAAGTTCAGATCTACATTCCATATATGCCCTAAAAGTGATTCATCGATGATGGAGCACCTCCATAGCGTGTTATTAATCATCTTTCATAGTACTGTCTCCTTTTTTTTTTCTTTCCCCAATAAATGTCAATATATACATCATTACATGAATATTCGTGATAAACTAATTAACAATGATCCATCAATAGTTAACAACTATCAACTAGGTTCTACATATGGCTTGATCACAAATAAAATATTTAGACTTTTGATAAATAAAAATCTCATCGTCTAATTTATTGAATTGGTGAGGAACCAAATTTATAAAAAGTGCTTGTAAAATTTTCATGTTCTGTAGAGCTTCAAGAAACATGTATTTGAAGCAAATTATTTTGTGTGACTCACAATTCCAGGTTTAATTCATCCATATGCTTAAATATTGGTAACTAAATGCAAGAATGTATTTAATTGAATGAGAGCTACAATCTCATAAAAGATAAAACAAAAACAATTAGAGTGACAACAACATGAAAGAGGTCAGGCACCACAAACCTAACATTTCCCTTAATGCTTGTTGTTGCTTGATTTTTCCAATGATTGAGCTGAATGGCAACATTATCTGTGTCAATAGCAGGAATATCAAAGATTTTTGTAAAGAATGCCCAAATATCCCTAACTTTAGGGCTTTTAAGGAAGAGGTGTTGAGCATCCTCAACACTAACCCCACAACAATAGCATCTAGAAACTATGATAATTCCCTTCTTCTGCAATCTTGTGTGGATAGGTAGCCAACTATTGAGAAGGCGCCAAATAAAGACAGAGACAGTTGGTCTGATCTGTTTATTCTAAGCATGCGATAAGAGGCCATGGTCTTCCCGACTAGCACGAATGGCTTCAAATGCGGACTTCGTAGTAAATCTGCCCAGAGAAGAGGCTTACCAAGTCAGGATATCATCATTACCAATAGAGACAGGGACTTGACCAATCTGGTGAACTAACTGAGAGGGGAGGATAGACCGCAACTTGCTTTCATCCCACCTTCCGTCAGTCCAATAAACGTTAGCAGGTTCCAGCCGATACACTGGCCTGTTTAATAAGATAGAAAGTGGAGCTTCACCCATCCAACAGTCATACCAAAAGGAGATATCTCCTCGGCCTAAAATCCAGAAGAATTGAGCCTCTGCCACCTCACGAATACTCACCATGCGCCTCCAAACATTAGAAGTGTTTTGGGTGAGAAGGGGCATGAAGGGGGAAGAACCACTTGACATACTTCTCCCTCATGTATTTCGCCCACAGAGATGATTGCTTTCGAAAATTCCACCAAATTTTCCAAGAGAAGGCCTCAATAACTTCAGCAAGTTTTCTGACAAGGGGATATCTTTCTGGCAGCTCAACTGGGTTTCAAATTTAATCTTTCTGCTCAACAGCCGACCCCACCTCGTATTGTCTACTGGCTGAAATCGGACGTTGCATGGGTTAAACTCAATACGGACGGAACATCAAGAGGCAACCCGGGGGTTGCGGGTGCAGGAGGAGTCATTTGTGATTGTTGTGGGGAGGTAATCTGCTGCTTCTACTCTTTTTTAGGTCATCAATCTAATGCTTATGCTGAATTATACACTGTCAAGCAAGGACTGCACTTGTGTTGTAAACGTGGTTTCCAAAGAGTTTGGGTGGAGATTGATGCTTCTTCTATTTTACACCTCATTCAGTCCAACATCACCAATTGGAAGCTATCACATCTTCTTATGGGGATTCAAGAGCTCAGAACCAAAGCCAGTGTTCGTTTTTCTCACATATATCGTGAGGGAAACAAGGCTGCGGATTATATGGCTAACTTGGCTTGTGATGCTCTGACATCTGCGGTCTTGGAAGGGAACCAAATTCAAGGGCCAATTCGTCGACTACCTAAGATGGACAAGTGGGGTTTCCCTAACTTCAGATTTAAATAATTGCTCTATTTCATTATGGTTTCGCATGTGGTATTTGTGTATGTGTTCTGTTTTCAGTATTTCCTTTGTTTGATCACTTCCATATTGTCTGGTATGATGGTGCGCGGTTTTGAGTGGTTTGTTTGGTGTTGCTTTGTGGAGTCTCGGGCTGCTCTTGTTGCTGGGGGGAGAATTTTTGGCCTGCATTCCTGCAAGGGGGGTAATTGTAATTTTCGAAACATGCTACCTAGGCCTTCTGTTCACAAACACAACTGCTGCTGCCTTGTTCTGTTGCTGCTGTTTTAGCTGCAGCAGTGGGGAGGCATTGGCTTGCTGTTTTGGAGAGACTTTGCCGTTTCTGAAATTTTCCAGGGGTGTAACTGTAATTTTTCAACAGCAGGGGATTTTTTACATTGGAGATTTAGGAGATTTAAGATGCCGATTTGGTTTATTTTAAGATGATATGTGCCATTAATTATAATTTGGGTTGCTGTTTTTACAAGGAAGGATCTATTAATACTTGGCCCACGAGCTACATGATTCAACATAAGGATGATTATCTAATTTAGCGTTTCTTGGCAGTTCAAGATTTTGGCCTTTGTTCCCATTTATTTTTGCAGGTTTCTTTTGAGTATTTTTCTTCTTGTAATAGGAGTTGTACTCCTAATTTATGCTTTAATTATTTACGGTACATTAGGCTTTTTGTTATTTTATTCATGTATTTTACGAACTTCCCATTGTAATTCCTTTTTACTGATTTATATAGGGGTGGGGTACCCACAGAAAACCCTACGGCAGGCATGTGCCGGTTTTTTTTTTTTAAAAAAAAAAACAACATGAAAGAGGTAAAATGGGAAAAGTATCACGCGTCTTACCCCCCCCCCCCCCCCGGGTCTCTCTATACTTGTCACGACCCGAAAAAATACCTTCATATTTTATTAAAATTAAATAATAATTTTTGTATAAAATTTGTACAAAATTTGTACAAAATACAAAAGTTACAATTTTCAAAAGATATACAAAAGTAACTTTATTGCGTAGATGGCTTCTAAACGCTTCCGCTGCGCCACTCTGATATGCTATCTCATTTCTGTCTAAAAATAGTCATGTAAAGAAGAATCAACGCGACGGTTGAGTAGAAATATCATTCAACCCCATAAGGTGCGTGTGTGTTTGAATAGGTGCACGTAGATACATAATTTCACATAATACTATAATGAAAATGAAAGCATAAAATCTATAAGACTTATAAGGTATTTAAATTCCTATTTTACTCATGAAGTTAAATAATACTCCTACCTTCCAAAGGGGTACCTTCTTCTTTATAAGTGTAAAGTGTAGAATGTATATATAGATATATAGAAAGGTTAATATGTATATATATAGGTTTAGAAGAGGGGTAATTATATATATATGTATATAGGAAGGTATACTAATGATATTATGTGATATATATATTGAAAGTGCAAGATTTTGTGGGTGTGGGTCTTATAGGCGGGATTTTGTGTTGTGTGTGTGATGGATATGAAGATCATGCCCCCTTTTATAGAGTTTAGGGCAAGAAATACAATTATTATATACTTTAAGTCATTTTCTAATTATTATTATCTTATCATATCTTATCCTAATCTTATCATAATCTTATCTAGTCCAATCCAAATCTTATCATAATCTTATCTAATCTTATCACAATCTTATCTAATCTTATCATAATCTTATCTAATCATATAAAATCTGAAATGATATCTTTATTTAATTAAAAATTCGAATTTATATTTATTCATTTTTGTAAAAATCGAAAATTAGGGTTTTAGGGCATAAAGTCCGAAAATTCATAATTAATTTACAAAAATTCCAAAATTATGAAATTTAATCTTTATAAATCTGAAATTATATGTATATTTCCCATAAATTATAAGTTTACCATATAACTTTTCAAAAATTGCAATTTAAGACATAGAATTTCGAAAATTATGTTAGAATGTCAAATTCGTCTAGAATTTGGAAAATCATGTAATTTATTAAAAATTGCATCTTCTCAATGCATAAAACTCTAGAATACTTATTTATATTATTTTTGAAAACTCATAAGTATTTAATAGACGAATTTTCCAAGAATAGTAATCAAAATTCGAAAATTAGCACTTTACCGTTCAAATTGTAAATTACTCTCAAAATCAGACTAAAATTTGAAAACAACAAGTAAAAAGGACATTTCCAAGAAACATAAGGTTTTATATCAATTATTTAACTAATAAGGATCATCGGGTCATCACAATACTTCTTCTAAGTATTATACTCAACCAATGTGTGTTTAAAATTCCCCCTTTCTCCAATAAACCCTGGGTTTAATAAGTTTAAAGGAAATAAAATTGAGGGAATATGAAAACTACAAAAACAATCAAAGAGAGTCTAAAAGATGAAAGAACCGAAAAATCTTACTGATATGGAGAGACGATGAGATGGAGGTCTTCTTGTGGCTTGTCTTCCTTAGAAAATTGGATGTCTCTGTCATGTTGGGGGGGAGGAAAAGAAAAGGTAGGAGTCCAAAATACGGTAGGATTTCAAAATAAGGTTGGAGTAGTGGAGAAATTGGAAAAATAATAAAAAATAATAAATAAAAAATATAAAGAGAAAAAAAATTAACCGCCAAAGAGAAAAATTGGGAAATACTTAGCGCCAAAATAATATTACCTATACAATACTTTTAAGTGCCCCCATAAACTTAATTATTAGGATATAATTGACAAGTGTCCCAAAACAAGGTAAAAAAATTGAATGTAGATGGTGGGGGAATTAGCAAAAATTAAAAAAATAAAAAATAAAAACAAATAAGAAAAAATTGAAGGCAACATGTACCGCCAAAAAAAAAAATAAAATAAAATAAATTGCAAAATACTACATCTTTCTTGGCGCTTAAATAATTTTAGTCATATGATACTTTTAAGTGTCTCTATAAATTTAGTTATTAGGATGGATTTCATAAGTGCCCCAAAATAATATTTTTGAGGCACTTCTAAAAAAATATTCCCAAAAAAGTGTCCCATAATGTGTATTTTGTTGTAGTGTGCTATAGAATATGATGATGACTTTCTATTTTCTTTTGACTTCCTTGGACCCCTTTGTAGAATCTTGTATTAAGTAGTGTAAACAATATCATGTGAAGGAATTATTAATTTTAGACTTGTTTTCTAGGGAGTTATATGTTCCCTTTGTTGGTGTTTTTGACAATAAGACGGTATTAAACCTGGAAGAACCTAAAGAAAACACAATTTAATACAATAAAGCTGCTTCAAACCATACAATACAATTACATTACTAATTTTATTTTCGTTCAAGATGGCATAAATAGGATTGATATATTAGGGAATAACTTGAAACAAAGCTATGGTAGTTCAATGAGAGATTAAAACATAGTGGGACTGAACTAAATAAAGAAGTAAAGCCAATGAAATGTCATAAACCTCAACAATAGGCCTTGGTTTCTATATAATGTTTGCCCTTGTAAGGACCCGTATTCTCACTCCCATTATGTATAGATATATTCATATGTGTCTAGTTTATATTTATAGGTATACGTTTTCATAATGTTAATACCTTGTATTTCATGTTCATTTTTCGCAAAATGTACAAGTTAGGATTATTTCTTATCCAAGTTAAGCATCATATAAACTATATAATTCATGAAAATATATGTATACACATAAAGATATATATGTTCGGTTTTGTGTAATAAGATTTAGAAGTTTTTTGGAAAAACCCTAAAGAAAGATTAAAATTGTATTTTCTACCCCTAAATGATATTTTCTTCCATAAAAATGCAAAATAAGAAAACAACTTATAAATTTTCAGATTTGCACTAAGGGTGGACGTTTTTAACGGTATAGGAAACATAAAAATGTTTTATACTTGGTAGAAAATCACCCTCAAGTCTTCATCCCTCAAGTATTGATGACAATGTACAAGTGTACATACACTTGCATAATCCCTTCTAGATGTAGTTATATATGTATGGTCCAAATTAGCCTAGACTAACACTTAACCCAATTAGGCTTGTTAGTTGGACACTTAGTTGGAAAGTAACAATGATTAAGATTAGGACACAATCATATTTTAATGCTATCTCTCACACTACTAATTATAAGAGGAAGGCAAAGAAAATACAAAAACACCACCCATACACTCTTGAAAAAATGTTCACACTCTCCCCCTCATACTCTTACCTTCATCTTTGGTCAATTTCATCACAAAATTTCACCCACTTTCATCCTTGTGCTTCCATACAACCCTTAAACTACAAGAAGAACCCTACTACTAGAAGGTAGAAACCTTGCCATTGGAATAAGTTAGAATTAGGTTTTATGAAAGTATTAGCTTCATATCTTTCCTGTTAGACCTTAAGAGGTAACCACAAGTTGGTTTCCATCTTGGGTCTTAGGGAATACAAGAGAATTTGGTCCTATGCTTATAGTGATTTTATGTGCATCTTACCCTTGAATTTTTTGAAACTATGCTGAAATTTTGCTTGCAATATGTGCAAATGATGCTTAAGTTATGTATTGTGATGTTTGATACTTTGTTAATACTTCAATCATGTGTTAGAAGATGAAATTTCATGTTTGTCAAGGTGAATTTTTAGTTCAAAACATGCTAGAAACACTATTCCCAGTGTTGAAAAATTTGTTACAAGGCTGAAAATTCTTTTTTTTTTTATGCAGAACTGAAAAAATCCAAATTTTCCAAACTCAAAACCTGTTTTATATGTTGTAATTCCAGTGTATAATAAGCTGGAAAAACAGTTTTGTCAAAGCTGTAAAGTTCGGCTTCGAGGGCTGGAAATTTCAGCAGACGCACACTTGAGCATTTTGCGTCTTAGTCTGAGCATTCCAAGTCTCATAAGCTGAAAACTCACAATTTTGCCAACCAAAACCTTATTTTACAACATTAGAAACATATTTGTAAAATCCCAGCAGGTTTTAGACTAGAAATTTCGTGCTCACAAACTGAAAATTTCTGCTCGTCGTAAGTTTTCACAGACTGCGAAGTTTCAGTTTGCAAAGGTTGGAAACTATGCTCAATTATGTGAAATCAGTGTGAAAGCATACTGAAATTCTATAAAACTATGTGTTATATATGGAGTTTATGTGTGCATGACGGGCTCCAATGTGAATACGGGTGGATGTGGTCAGTTCGGCCGTGCGGCGTCGGGCTTGCCGGTCTTAAATTAGTTCTCGACCCTCTATCGTTGCCTAATTCCTCCTTGCATAGATGGAGTGTCTATGTACTAACGTGGGTCGTAGGAAAATCGGCATATGCCCAGGATATGACCACCTGAGTGATTGGTTGGGAATTGGAGTGTTTGGTTGGAAAATATCAGTACGAAGTGATAAGGTAGCCGCCCGTTGAGGTGGAAGAAATCCAACATGAAATTATGTGATTTTGTGTTTGTAAATTTCTAGGACAATGTGCACGAATCTCACACGAGCACCTTATGTTATATGCAAAGTTTCTACTCAATATGTTGTTGACGTGTTTCATGTAATGTTTTAGCCGATCTTGAGGCGAACGGAATTGCTAGCGAAGAAGACATAGGAAGACAGTTTGAAGCATTTGGCTAGTCATGCATGTTATAGGATTGAGGTTATTTTGTAGTCACGATCATGCAATAATAAACTTACGTGTACATTTGGATTTTCGAATAAAAGTATGGGTTAGTTTTACTATTGTTTTAGAAAAGTGGCATGTTTGTGCAAAAATTATAAATCGGATATTTTCATAATTAGCTAGAAGTTTCGGGTCGTCACAGCCATTATATCCATTTGATTCAACTTATGATATTCCTTTTTCCTTCCTTCCTTCCTTCCTTCCTTTCTTTCTTTCTTTCTTTTTGGTTGTTTTATTTCATTTTTTTAAGGAGACCTTTTTAAGTAAAAACTAGGAAAACTAGTATAACCACCTTTGTTTTTTTCTATAAGTGACATGGATTTATAAGCTGCAGACATGAGTCATGGAGCCATGATAGGTTTGGTCTCAAGTTACTAGTGAAAATGGTATATTTTAGCTGAAAATCATTAACATAGACTTAACCAAGTTAGATTTAAAATCGAACCTAAGTATCACACTTAAGTGAATGGAAAATAATGAAATGGGTCTTTCGAATTCTTTAGCCAGCTCCCATCGACTCCAACATGTGTCTCTATTGAAAATGCAACTTAAACATGGTCCTTGGTATAGGATTGCTAGTTGTCATTTTTGATTTTATCTTCACTTAAATATTTTTTCCACTATAAGTACCTAATTATGTAAGATTTTTATTTAGTTACATGGTTATGTGAATCAAAGTTTTTTGTTATTATAATAATATAATAATTTAAAATATATTACATTAAAATAATATTAAGAAAAAGAGTATTCTTTTAAATGGAGAGAGCATGGGAAAAAAAAACAAATTGTCCTCTGTTTTGTTGTTGATACTTGACAGGGATTTATGAGTAACAATCATGAGACATGGGCCTTGATAGATTTTGTATGGGTTTTAATTTGTTACACGATTTATATAATTGGTGGATCTTATTCTAAGTCATATTGAAGTTGCATGATACGTTGGGGAGTAACTTGGTGAAGGCATCAAAATCACTATCCCTATGACATTTCTTTCATAGAAAATGTTTGATTTTAGTTTGAATCTACATATGCTATAGAATTTATTTTATTTCCCAAAGCTATCTATTTCACATTCTCTTGTTAAGCTACCTATTTCACATTCTCTTGTTGTCCTGCTACTTGGAAATTTTGACTTCTTAGGAATAATAATTTTTGGATTGATTGAGTTTGGCTTTGATAGAAACTAAAAGGAGCTGTAATCATCCTATTTTCAAGTGGAAAAATGGAAAGAGAAAACTCTTAGTTATGGGAGCAAGCCAATGAATGGCAACTCTCAAAAGTAGATTGGTAATATTGTAGTTTGCCGTTGTTAGTGTGCAGTTGGCTCCTTGTTTGGAAAAATGGAAAGAGAAAACTCTTAGCTATGGAAACAAGCCAATGAACTAATGCTATTATCTTGCATGTTAGATGATAAGCGCTCAAAACAAAGAAAATAGGGCACAAAAGAAAATGATGCATATCATAGGAAAGAGAAGTTTCTCCAAGATTAGAGATGAGATGAAGGTTGTTGTTTATTACATGTGGACTTATTATACTATAAAATTTTTCATATTATAGTATTATATTAATAAAAATAGTTTGTCTGTAGAAAGAGGCAAAGGCATAAAAAAGCTGCACAACGTGATAACGTTGAAGGATATGAAGACAATGGAGACATGGGTGATGATTCAACTGATGATGAGCTGAGGAGGATGGAACTATTTGGAAGATGTTTTACCAAAGATGGGAATACATCTGATCCTATTATTACAGGGTCGTGGGTAATAAGTTGGCTTTTAGTTAGTGTTTATTTATTTTTCTCTTGAACTTTAATTAGGTACTGCATGATTCATATGGTTTTTTAACATCTCTTGACTTTTATACAACAAAAGATGAATAAAAAAGGAGTGAACTTTCCTTTAATTCAAAGGACAAGGGCCCAAAGGACATATTTTCTTAAACAGTTAGAGAAGACAAAGGGAGACGAGTAAGAATGTATGGTTATGGTGTCACTAGCTTTGACGTATACAATGATATGCCCAAGTGAGGCAAGTCTTTCCGGATGCACATAACTTACAAGAGAAATATTGCTGAATTGAAGCAAATTGTAATGGAGCAAAATAAACAAATACAAGAACGCATGAAAATGAACAAGCAAGGAACAATAGAACATTCTCTGCTAGAGTTCCTTCATCATCATCATCTCATTAATGTGCTACTTCATTCCGGCCCTCCACCTCATCAATGAGCAAAATGCCTTTATAGGTAATTTAACTACGAATCACATTAAATGATGACAAATTATATGTTATTAGAGATGTAGTGTGATTTTCATTAAATCTTGATTAAAGAATCTATGGCTTTTTTGGTTAGTATAAAATTTATTGATTCAATTAGTTTTGTCATTTTAATATTTTGCTACAATGTATTTGAATTGGGTTGAGTTAGTCACATTTATAAATTCTTTTATCCTATCATGTTCTAGTTAAGCATAATATTCTTAAATCATAAATACAGGGTGGGACAAAAGTGTATTTGAAGAGTGTTGTTGATTTTACAAAAACTGTAGCAATTGGTTATCTTGAAAGTTTAGATCCATTGAAACAAGTTGGGCAGGTACAATTGGGAAAAAAAAATGGTGCGTAGTTGTTATTAGTGTTGTTGTGGAATTTGAGGACTTACCATGTCAAATTTGAAAACCATTGGAGATGCAATTGGTGAGGCTGTTGCATGGCCAAAAAATTTGGTAATGATCTTTTACATTTTCTAGTAAAAATATTTTTTGTCCTTTGATATGAATTAAATACATGTTTCCTTTCTTATACAGGTTGACGTGGCTTGAAAAGTAAGAAGAAGGAAGTTTAAGCTTATGATTAGTTTTAGGATTTAAGTAGTAAGTTAGTTTTCATGTTATGAGACTTATTTTTGTACTAGTTACTAATATTTGACGACAACTTAAGAAAAGTGTTTAATGATATCATTGTTTGAACTTTTGTTGTTGGAGTTGGATGAATGGATGTTAACTTTTGTTGTTCTTGAAATGAGTATGCAATTAAGAAAGTTTTCAATGTAGTTGGTGGCTTTTGATGATATTTGTATCAAGTCATTTAAATGTTTGTCTTCATATTCTTTTAGTTTTTGTGGCTATAGGTTGTTTTACTTGTTGATGGGCATTTGTTTAATATATTGCATTATTTGAAAGTGTAATTAAGAGACAGGAAAATACCAAAAAACCAATGATTAACATTTGTGACAATTGGAAGTGTCACAACAATCATGTCTATTGTGACCCAAGAAAACGTCGTGACATTAATATTTTGTGACGCCTATTTTTGTCATAAAAGTTTTCACAAAGATGTTAGCTTACTTATGTAATGGAGTAAAAGCGTCACAAGAAAAATGATTTTGAGACACATACAAGTGTCACAATAGCTCAAATTTATTGGGAGACTTTCGAGCGTCACATGAAAAATCTTTTAAAACGCTTGAGAATGTCATATATTAGGGTAGGTATCGTAATTTAGAACTTATGTTGTGACACAAAAAAGCATCACAAAAATGAATTTTTAGTGATGATTTTATGTATCACAATAACTATGATTTTGAGGCGCTTTACAACGTCACTAAATGCTAATGACAAGGTGGAATACATGACGCTTTTACACGGCGTCTTAAAAGTAAACACGTCACAAAATGTTGATTTAGTTATGATTTTAAGCGTCACAAAAAACCATTTTTCTAGTAGTGAAATAGTCAAACTTCACTTATAATAGCTTTCCATGTTCAATATTTACGTAATATTGCAATAACTTATTAACTTGGTTTTTATTTCTATTAACTTAAGCCATCAATTATTTTTCAAAATTAAAATCAAAATTATTTTTATAGCTAGTAAAGGATTTTAAATTGAATTTAGAATGCTAAATGCGGATAAAAAAATTTAAAATTGTATAAATAGGAGTGTAAGAGTTATTTTGACTAATTTTTTAATTAAATGCATATGAGTTGTATTTAATACTTTAGGGGAGTGAATGAGACATAGCATATAGCTGAGGGAATTAATTGTGCCCAATCATGGCTTAAAATAAATGGGTATTTTAGTTAATTCTTCAATAAAAAGAGTCAGAAAGAAGTGCCAATAACAATTTTGGAATATAAATAATAATTTCCTTTCCACTAATTAGAGGAGCTAAAAGTTTTAAAGAGGCTTGGAATACATTGAAACAAATCCAAAGGTACATTCAATTAAACTTCAAACTCTAAGAGAGATTTCAAAAAATATCAAAATTAAGGATTATGAGATAATAAAAAAGTATTATGGGAAAATTGCATATAATCTCTCTGTATTTTCGGGAAGCAGGTAGGTTACTACCTTAAATTTTAAAAATATGCCAAAAAACGTCATATTTTTTGAATTCTTCCATACTCTTCCCTTCCATTAGTTTGAGTTTAACGATGTTAAATTTATATTTAAATGCCTGTTATACCCCTATTATTAGAGGCCATTGGATCTTAACTTGAAGAATGAATCATCTAGATTAATCCCTCAATACAAAATTATAATTTTTAAATAAAAAATGTTAGTTAAATTATAATATATAAATAATATAAAATATAATATATATAATATAGTGTATATATATATATATAATATAAACTACACACACACACACACACACATCAACACAGGCACGCCCATACATACACACATAGAGCCCACACAACAACACACACACATAACACAGTAAAACACGCGCACGTGCACGCGCGCACACAAACACAAACACACATAGAGTAACATGCGCACACAGTGGATTTTTACCTTTTCTAGTAAAAATTGGATGGACATCGGGTTTGGTCGACGGTGGTTGAGAAATTACGGGAAAAAGATGGTGGCGGTAGCGGTTTTAGGGTTTCAGTTATTTGGTTCATAGACAATGGTTGCATTAATCATATGACTAGCAATGAAGATATCTTTACTAAAATTGATAAGATAAGAAAGTTGCAAGTCAAATTTGACAATTGTGCATTGGTTAGTGTATAAGGGAAAAACACCATAGCAATGGTGTTCATGTCATGATTTTCATGTAATGCATGATACAATAAAAATTGTAAGATTTAGAGAGCACAGTCGTAAGGTTACACAAAATCAACTAATGATCACATTTTAATTTGTAGCACTTAATTTAATCATTTAAGACTGATTAATTAGTCATTATTACTACTTAATCAAATTCTTTGATCGATACTGATAAGGTCGGTAGAATTACTTACCAAATTTCAGTGCATTGGGTCTTTCTTGGGTTTTAGGCCTTGGCCTTGTAACCTAATTGTATGAAACTATGGTTTTTTTTTTTTTAAATAAAACCGGCACGTGCCCGCCGTAGGGTTTTCTGTGGGGACCCCACCCCTTTATTAAATTCACAAACAAGTTACAAAGGAAAATTCGCAAAATACATAAGTAACCAAATATGAAATCCTAAGTATCTAATAAGCTGTAAATAAGGAGTACTACTCCCTTTACAAGTGATGTGGGTAAGATAAAAGCATAAATTAGGAGTACTACTACCTTTACAAAAGTTGTAAGTAGAATAAAAGCATAAATTAGGAGTACTACTCCCTTTACAAAAGGCAAAAAAATTAGAATACTCCTCCAAAAATAGGTGGGTGCCTAATTCAAAATATTTATCCGCCAAGAAACAATGGTAAACATTCTTTTGATCAATCTTGTAGCTCATAGGCCAAGTATTAAAGTAGCCATTCTTGCAGAAATGACAGCCCACAGTAAAATAAATGACTCCAAGCATCTCAAAATACGGAGTTCTACTCCCTTTACAAAAAATGTGGCTGCAAATAAGGCAGGGATAAGGGGCCCAACACCACCAAATGGATGGACCAAAGTTATTCATGCGCTCCTGAAAATGGGCGAAGCCGTTTCTGTTTGTGCAGCCCAAGATCACACCAAACATAAACTCTTCGCAAATTTTCAGCAGGCCAAAGTGGGATTGATCCACAGAAAGGAAAGGAGGACCACTTTCCACCCAATTTGTCCAAAAAGGCTTAATTAGGTGGATTTGAAAGCACCAGCAACAAAAGGAAATAAAAAGGTTATGAAAATTACAGAAAACCCCCTGGCAGATTTCAGCGTACACAATAAATCCCTTGGAGATCACCAAAATAACCTGATCACAACGACTTTGAAGACCCCGAAGCTTGAGTTGAGGTCTGTGTTGGGGAACAAACAGGAGCAGCAACGATCCATTCCACAGCTGCGTCTGCACCAGCAGCAACAGGATAGCCAGCGTCCTGTTCTCCCCAAAAATATCTCGACGACACACACACCTGTTCCGTTCCTTAGCAAGATGGCCAACAATGGTTGTAATCTCCCAAAAACACTTTCTTTTGCCAAAAAAAAGGCTGTAGCAGCTCTGTTTGTACACAGATTGCCTTGTAGGCAGGTTTGAAAAATTACAGTTACCCCCCTAGCAGGTTTTCTGATCCCAAAAATTCCCCCTACAGCAGGGGCTGCCCAAAAACCAAAACCACCACAAGGAAGCCTCAAGAGCAATAACCAACCACACACAACCAAAAAACCAAACCCAACACAGCCCCCAAGAATAGGACAGTCCAGTCACAAACCAACCAACCGAACATAAGCCAAAAATTAAACATAGTCATAACAAAAACAAAATTAAGGTTTTCTAAAGTTGGGAAAACCCCACCGGTCCATCTTTAGAAGGCCTTGGATTTTACCTTGGATATTGATATCCTCTAGAAAATTCGAAGAAGTTGTCTCGCAAGCATAGTTAGCTAGGGAGTCGGCAACTTGGTTCCCTTCCCTAAAGATATGAGAAATTCGCACGTTCAGCTTGGCCATGGTAAGCTTAATTTTGATCAAAGGATGTTGCACATCCCAAGGCCCATTTCGTGCCTTAATCCAAGAAATCACCACTTGGGAGTCAAGTTCAAGCCAGACATTTTGAACCCGTCTGTCCAAGCAAATGTGAAGACCGCGTTCGAGAGCAGCTAACTCAGCATAATTATTAGTTTGGCTGCCCAAATACGAGTAGAAAGCCCAGCAAACGTGACCTTTATGGTCCCGCAACACGCCTCCAGCTCCAGCTGGGCCTGGGTTCCCTTTAGCAGCCCCATCCGTATTCAATTTAAAGGTTGTGACCTCGGGTTTTAGCCATCTAACAATACGAGCAGCCCGCATTGTATTTGATTTGAAAGTGAACCCCCAATTGTATGCTTCGAGTCGTTCCGTGCCTCCCATATATGCCAAAAGGTAAGCATTGGGACGAGTGTGCAAACATGTCCAGCACTAACAGTATTGGGCCTCCAGTATTGAAGCATATGCGTAACATAAGTAGTATTCGTGTACGGGACATTAAAGAGGTCCGCCAAGGTGCGCCATATAGTGATGGCTTTGTTGCTGCGGAAAAAAAGATGTTCAAAGTCTTCTTGGTTCCCACAACATTGGCATTTGGATGCAATTTGAATCCCCTTCCGCTGCAAGCGACGATCCACCGCAAGCCATTCTCTCATTAAACGAAGAAGGAAAACTGAAATAGTTGGCCGAAGTTGCTTTGTCCAAACAGACTGCACCGCTGTATTTATGGGTCTCGGCACCCTTATTTGCTGCCATGATGACTTGGTGGTGAAATCCCCCGTGATTGAGCCCTTCCAGTGGAGTTTGTCAGGGCTGCCGTGGTTAATAGGGACGTGAAGGATCCGTTGAACCAAAGCATTAGGGAGCACCTTGCTAAGAGCATCAGTATCCCACCTCCCTTCAATCCAAAAAGTGTGGACGGGATCAAGCCGACACACACTTCTATTAAGTGTTCGGGAGAGTGGTTGCTCGTCAAGCCATGCGTCATACCAAAAAGAACATTTCCCGTCACCAAGAATCCAGAAGAGGTAAGATTCCACGCGGTTTCGAACCTTAACCAAACGCCGTCCACACATGTGAGTCCGTTGAAGAAACAGGTGACTGGGACGGGTGGAACCATTTAACATACTTCTCCTTCATAAATTTGGCCCACAGGGAGTCTTGCAATCTGAGTTTCCACCAAAGTTTCCATGAGAAGGCCTCTACCACATCATCTAGTTTTCGAACACCCAATCCGCCTTCTTCCACTGGATAGCACAAATCAGCCCATGTAGGTTTCAGCACTTGGAACAAATAAAGAGGCATTGAGCTCAGGACACTCTTAATAAGAGTGAGCCGGCCACCATGAGCTAATGCTGTCTTCTCCTACCCCAGAAGTTTGGTTTTAACTTTATCAATCAGATCGGCATAGAGGGTCTCTTTCTTGTTACCCACGTACAGTGGAGCACCCAAATAAGTGATGGGGAGATTTGTGAGTTGGAAGCCAGTAGCGAGAGTCAAATACCTCCTTTGAAGACCGGTACAGTGTTTGCTAACAATGAGTTGACTCTTACTATTGCTTATGAGTTGGCCAGAGACTGCCTCATAAGTGTGAAGCAGATCCATCAATCGAGAAATATTCTCTCCTTGAGCTTTTGCGAAAATAATAAGATCATCAGCATACGCTAAATGGGAGACCACCAATTTCGATTTCTCGTCGAATCTGAGGGTAGGGTCTTGATGATATAAAACATCAAGTGATCTTGATAGCCACTCCGCTGCAAGAACGAAGAGTGCATGAGATAAAGGGTCCCCTTGCCTTAATCCTCTTGTTGATGTGAAGAAACCCGTAGTAACTCCATTGATCAGAATAGAAAAATGGCAGTTAGCAATGCACCTCTTGACCATATAAATCCATTGTTCAGAAAATCCCATAGCTTGAAGTACCTGGATCAAGAAAGGCCACTGTAATCGATCATAAGCTTTTGCCATATCCAACTTCAAGATGAGCTTATCCCCTTTGCATCTAGAGTGAAGGGTGTGCACCATTTCCTGCGCCAAAAGGATGTTGTCCTGGATAGAGCGGCCCGGTACGAAACCACTTTGAGATTTTGAAATCAACTTCGGTAGCACGTGCCGAAGACGATTAGGGATGAGCTTTGTAATGATCTTGTTAGACACATTACAAAAACTAATAGGCCTGAAATCCGACCAAGTTGTAGGTGAGTCGGTTTTAGGAATCAAGACAAGTGTCGTCGCCTTAAAGGCCTTAGGCATATCTGTTCCAGCAAAGAATTCCAATATAGCCTCATACACGTCATTTTGGATGATGTGCCAGCAATGTTGATAAAAGAGAGATGTGAACCCGTCGGGCCCGGCAACGCTATCGGAATTGATACTGAAGACCACCTCTTTAACTTCCTCAATAGAAGGGAGTTTGCATAAGGCTTCTGAATCTTCCGTAGTGACCGTCTTGGGGATGCAAAGCATCTCCGTCGGAAGCAAATTCAGACCGTCAGCACTTAAAAGTCGATGAAAATAGCTAACTACAGAATGTTTAATGTCCTCTGCTTCCATGAGAGTATGGTCACCATCCTTAATATAATGGATTGCCGACTTCTTCCGTTTCCTCTTTACAATGGCTTGGAAGAATTTTGTGTTCCGTTCACCCTCCGAAGCCCATCTACACGCAGCTTTTTGTTTCCAGAAATCATGTTCCATGGATAGAGCTCTAGTAAGCTGTGCACTAGTTTTATTCCACTGCAGCAGGTTAAAATCCGATGGGTTGCTCTCAAAAGCCCGCTCCCACTGTTGCACTTCAGCCTCCTTTGCTGCCACAGCATCACAGATATTTCCAAAAATGTTTTTATTCCACCATTTCAGCGCCATTTTCAGTCGGAAGAGTTTTTGCTGAAGCTTCCGTATTCCTTTTGCAACAAGAGGTCGTGACCAATTAGATTCAACAAATTGCAAAAAATCATGGTGTTTACACCACATGTGTTGAAATCGAAAGGCAGAGGCCCCCCTGAATGCATTATTTTCCAAATGTACGAGGAGGGGAGCGTGGTCGGATTTGAACATTGTAAGGTGGTGGACTTTTGTCACATGGAACAAATCAGACCAGCCATGGGAGACCAAAACACGACCAAGCCGCTGCCATTTGTTTTTTTTGTCTGTCCATGTGAATTGGCTTCCCATGAATCCCGGGTCCTGAAGTTCACAGTCTTGTACCATGTCACTGAACTCCTCAATGAACCTTAATTTAGGGGCTTTGCATCCTTTTCTCTCGGAGATGTTCAGAACTGTATTAAAATCCCCTGCGAGCAGCCATGGTCCTGAGGTACACAAAGTTCTTAAGTCTTCCCAAAGAACTCTGCTTTTCGACCTGGAGCATTTCGCATAGATGAAAGAACATTGGAAAGGCTGAGCAAAGAGTGGATTGGACACTTGAACATGCAGGTATTGCTCGTGATTCACAAGCAACTCGACCGACGTGTCAGGATCAGCAAAGCACCAAATATGGTTGGAAATATTAGAGAGTACCAAATCAAAAGAAAACCTTCGTTTCATAAAGGAAATATCCAAGGCTGTCATGGGTTCAAGAATCACCATCATATTCAATTTATTCTTCTTTCTAAGATTATATAGGTAGTCTTGCGTTATGCTATCCGCAATACCGCGGATATTCCAAATCAAGATATTGAAATTCATAATTAACAAGATGGTTTTGGGGTAACCTCTGTAGTAGATTTTACCACACTCCGAGTTCGGCGTTTGTGATGCGATGGTAAATCCGCTTTCCTTAGCTTATTCTTAATTGGTTGTGCCTTAGTAAGATTTTCAAGTGATGGGCTGTTACGAAGCACGGACTGGTCTCGCGCATCTTGAAAGATGTCTATGTGGCCTTCAACCTCGGGGGAGTCATAGGAAACTGCTTGTGATGAATCTGAAAATTGTTCCATTTCTTGCGGAGATCCAAACGGTTTGTCAATGTCTTGAGAGAACCCAACTGATTTGTCTTGAGTAAGGAAGGGGATAGCTGCCGTTTCATTAAGATCACATCTCATCCCACTAGCCTAGGGGCTAGAGGCAGGCTGCTCAGCTTGAGGCGAAGTATCCAAGGCGTGCATCACGTAGGGCATTATCGTATCCCGGAGACGACTCTCTTTGGATCAGAGGTTGTTCGATGCAAAGACCAGCAAACTCCCCTTCCCGACCCGCCACATGACCGCACCCAGAGTGGCAAGAATCGATCGGGGGGACCAAGTTCCCAACCTCCGTGCTTGGTGAAAACCCACCCAAGTCACGAGGCACGAATACGGGAGTACCATCAGTAGGGGCGTCAGGAGGTGGATTTTTATCTGCCCTTAATCCGTCATTGCTTGCATCGTCGAGCTGAATTCCTTCTGAAGGCTTTATGGACGCTTCTTGGGCAATCAAAATGGGTGTTGTAGCGAGAACTGGGGCAGCAGCAGATTTCTTAAGCAAGGTGGTGTCGCGAAGCGGAGTGATGGCAGTCGCATTTTCCCCAAAGGTGGGCGAAACATGGGGAATTGGGGGCTGGGGAGCATCTGGAATCAGAGCAGGGGCAGGGGCTGGACAATTGAGGTGATGAGCACCAAGAGAAGTAGCAGTTAAATTATGTTTCTGATTAAGTAAATGGTCTGCAGGTTCTTTCATGAGTTCCAGCACGTCTTCCTCAGTTTGATTCTCCAAGGCTACAAAGGAGTTGGAAAGGGTTGCGGCATCAATCGGAGGATTGTGAGGACCAGATACATTGAGGTGTGGCAGCTCATCCATTTTACCCTTACCTCTGTCCAGTCGTTGTTTGCGAGGGTTCGATACGAGCCTCCATTCATGGGTAGCTTTCTCAGGGCCATTTTGACGAACACGTGGGGGGTTGTCAGAGACAGCTGCAGAAGCTGGAAATGGGTCATTTTGTCGAACAGGAGGGGGTTGACTGTTTTCAGCTTGGAGGTCGCCCACTGGGGCATTTTGTCGAGCACCTGCTGGGCGATCCTGAGGCTGACCACACTCCTGCTTGGAGTGAAACTCGTGACAAGTAAGACAATAAGGGGGAATCGGTCCATAAGCAACACGCTGAAGCACATCAAAATCACCATAATCGACAAGTAAGACGTTGTCCAAAGGCTGTAGGACATCAACTTCGACCAGAACGTGAGCGGTGCTGGGCCGTGTGCGATCCGACGTGGGCTCGTCCATCTTCAGCGGCGTACCCAGGAGCTCAGCTAGCCCCAAAATGCAACGATCGTTAGCTAGGTGTGGCTTAAGTTTGGGGAACTCAACCCACACCGGTACGATTGACGCCTCAACTTGAGGATCAAAATTAGCAGTGTATTTTAGAAGACGCATGGTATAGCCATGAATATCCAAGAACTTCTTCTTCCAGAGACAATTATAGTCCTCAGGTTTGGATAACACGATTAAACAGTGCTTGTCGTCAAGAATCCCGAACTGATAAATCCCATTTAACTTGAGATTTTGAAATAAAATCCGGACGGTCGTCCAAGATGGTCCCCCACACGGAAATTTACCCACAAGAGCGTACTGGTAGGGGCGCATCAAGACTTCACAGTCTGCAGTGGATAATTTGAGAGCCTTTAGTCCATTCTTCCGTGTGGCAGTACCCTATCGGACCCAATGGATTATCAAAATACTTTTTCTTTTCACGTGATGAGACCTCAGAGAACAAACCAGCCGCTGGGTTCGTGACTTCAGCAAATGTCCGACGCGGTGGGAACGGCAGCGGCGGGCATTTATCCGGCGGTATTTTGGCCGCCGGCGGTTGAACGGTGTAGGTGGTGGAATCGGCCATCAGTCACCTGCTTCTCTCTAACTTGTATGAAACTATGGTGCAAATATCTTTTTCAAAGTGTAAAGAATATCCTTTCTCTATCATTTGGAATAACACCTATCATTAAAATCAAAGAACAAGTGCATAAAAGTTGCTCTAACCATTGTATGAAACTATGGTTAGAGCAACTTTTATGCACTTGTTCTTTGATTTTAATGATAGGTGTTATTCCAAATGATAGAGAAAGGATATTCTCTACACTTTGAAAAAGATATTTGCACCATATATGATTTCAAAAATAAAATGCCATGGCCATAATAAAAATTCAAAATCAAAGAAGATGAATCATGGCTTTGACATCGGAAGCTTGGACACTTATATCTTTAAGGAACAATTTCTTCATCAATATAAGATTATGAAAGATTGATCAATTATTCAAATAAAAGAAGATATTTCCGAAGCTTCTTTACAAGGAAAACAACGTTGCAAATCTTTTCCCTCTATAAATTCCTGGCATGCAAAAGTAATTGGAGCTCGTACACACTGATGTCTGTCGACCCATAAGGATGACATCACATGGAGGACACATATTTTATTCTTTTTATTGATGACTATTTCAAAATGACATGGGTCTATTTTATGCACGAAAATTTTGAAATATTTAATATAGACAAGAAATTTAAAATTTTGTTGAAAAACAGTGGTTGACAAATTGAAAATTTAAGAAGTGATAGATGGGAAAGAATATATATCTAAACAAATATAATTGATAAATTCTATGAAGAATAAGGAGTTCAACTATCAACTCATAATTGGATATGGTTCAAAACAAAATAGAGTGTCTAAAAGAGAAAATAGAATGGTCTTGAAAATGGCCAAAGCTATGCTCGAAGAAAACGTGTTGCATAAAACATTTTGGGCAGAAGCAATATATGCTACATTATTTCTACTCAATAGGTGTGTAACAAAAGAAATTACAGTTAAAACTCCAGTCGAAGTCTGGAGTGGAAGAAAACCATCAACAAAACACCTTTGAGTATTTGGATGTGTTTGTTATGTTTACATTCCAAAAGAGAAAACACATAAACTTGAAGAAAAAAATATGAAAAAAGGATTTTTTTTTGGAAATAGTTCTTAGTCTAAATCATATAGAATTTTTAGTCCAAAAACAAAAAAAGTTAATGATAAGTTAAGATGCGGAATTTGATGTAAATGCATCATGAAATTGGAAGAAATTCAAAAAAATATTACTTTAAGAGTAAAAAGAGCACAACAAGATGGAGAAGAGATAAAAATTCTTACCAAGTTCACTACTGTCAACTTCAAGACCCAGTCCACCTTCTAAAAGTGAGGAAGGTGATGTGCAATCTTTAGAAAGATATCCAAGAAAAATGAGACTGCTTAATAAAATATATGCATCAAGCAAATTTGCTATGTTGGGGCCAAAGGCCTTTGAAAATGCATCCAAGCACAAAGTCTAGATTAAAACAATGAAGGAGATTTATATGATTAAGAAAAATCAAACATGGAAGCTAGTGGACCACCCTCCAATCAAAGATGTAATAGGAGTCAAATGAGTATTTAAGACAAAACTGAATCCCGATGGAACCATCTAGAATCATAAAGCACAGCTCGAGGCTAAAGGCTTCTCACAAGTTCCAAGCATAGATTACAATGAGACTTTTACTCTGGTAGCTTGTATGGACACTATAAGAGCTCTTATTACATTGGTTGTTCAAAAGAAGTGGAAAATCTATCAGTTTAATGCCAAGTTAGCATTTTTAAATCAATTTCTTGAAGAGGAGATATAGATTCAGCAACCACAAGGATTTATTGACAAGAAAGATGAAGGCAAGTTATTAAAATGAATTTATTTCTCCACCTACCATTCTTTTTCCATCATGAAACCCACACACAAACACACTGACAATCTCATGCACACACACATTTACACCTTTTACACACACCACCTTTAAGCTCCTCCAAATTTTATCAATCTTGAGAGAAGTTATACCAACATGTTGGTCTTATCACATAGAATGCAAGTTTAAGTAGAAATCCATGTATGAGTAGTGAGAAATAACAGAATCAACAGTAGGCCAGAGCACATGGTGGTGGTGGCAATTAGAGGTTTTCATACCTTTTTTTTTTTTTTAATTTGGTGAATCTTGGGTGGATTTTGATGGGTTCTTCTTTATGGTAAAACTTGTGATTGAGTCAATTTAATGATTCAAGCGGTGGTGGTGATTTAATTTGGATGGTGGTATTGTGGTGGTGGGTTTGGTGTTATGCGGTTTTAGTTGAATTAAAAAAATCTTGTTAAACTGATTCATAAAGTCCGTGACTTATGCATCTATATATATATATATATATATGAGTTGTAAAGCAAGCAAGCAAGACATACATGTCTAGTTCTCTATCTCATCTGCACTTCACTATACTAATTAACCAAATCAATTCATTCATTTGCTCCACCAACTTAGTTAAATAAAAAGGCCCCTAACATAAATCATGTCTTATTTTGTTTTCTTGCCCAGTCCATTGCCACACCATCTCAATCTTTTCAAGTTCAATTTACCAATTATAATTATCTTTATAAATATCATTCAAAATTCAAATTCCAACAGATATTAGTAGAATTAACCGTGCTTGTCCAATGCCTCATGGATATATGGACTTTTTCAAACCCCTGAAATCATGTGATTAATTACTTGGATGGATTATTAAAAGATCATGCTCACTTTATTGCAATAAATTGCCTGATTTAATTTTTGCATATATTTGTTTACATTTATATATATACATCAATATAACATATTACTAGTTTATAACCATGAATATCCCAAAATTTAAAATGCATTTTGATCCACCTTAGGCCCAAAGTTTGTGTTTTCAGTGATGTAGATGCTATTGACCAGACTTTTATTATGTTTCGAACATTTTTTTTTGGTTACCTGGAAAGCACTGGCACTGCCAAACAACCACTTTGTGAGGTGACCATCATGCAAAAACATCATAATCTTAAGAAACAACTATTTCTTAAAATGTAGTTTCTTTATGTGGAACCCTCATGCCTTTGTAAATATGACTATTTAATAGGTTGAGTATTGTCGCAACAAAAAAAAAAGAGAGGTTGGACGTTGAGGTCCCGCTCGTTGATCTTGTGGATTATATATGCGTCTCAAAATCATCGGTCGTTGTCTATTTGTCAATTTCGAATTGTGGAAGAGTGGTTACATTGGTTGGATTCTTGGCACTTTTAGATCTATCGGGATCTCCCTAGGTATGTACTGGGCACTCTCAATTGCCTAGAGGTACAAATGATCTTCTGCCTCTTTTTGGAAAAGGGTGTTGCTATTTTTTCTGTTAGCGTACAAGTCACACAAGTAACAAAGTAACAAGAAGATTCCCATGAGGAAGCTCTAATAAGTGTAAATAAATATTTTTTTCTCTTGTTTATAGTATCATATGAAGTGGGGATTTGACTTAAGATGGTAGCTTCATTCCCACAAACAAATTCTCTCTGCTCTCTGGCATGAGAGTCCCTCCTTATCTCATATTGAGAGTCTTCATACTTTATGCTACTGGTTGTTAGCTTCAAGGCATAGATCTAATTCTATTTGGCCTAATTATGTTCTCTTAATTGACCCATCGATTTTTGGTTGCCTTCTATTACTTTTTTTCTTTCTTTTGTTGTGTTACCCTGCCTTTGCTTTAGTGTTCAATCTTTACACTCTATCTCAAACCTTACTCTTTCTCGTGTGCTTTTCAGGGGTGATAGGTTGCTAAGTGGATCTTGTCCCAACTTGACCTGTCTGGGTCTAAGACTCTCGCGTGGCTCTCTCAGTAAGCAGTGGTAATGGATTGGGATTTAGACAGATTGGGGATAGTGTTGAGGCTATCAAAAGGGGAAGATGCGGTTGATATTGTACCTCTCCAAGCTTGGGGAGAAGATTAAAGCCAAAAGGAGTTCTATGTGGTGGGCAGGGTTTTAACCTCGTGGGATATTTCTTTCAAATATTTCTAAAGGATGATGTTAGCATATATCAGGTTGATAAAAGGGTTGGAGATGACGAAACTAGCATAGGGCAGATTTTTAGTCATCTTTAACCACCAGGCTGATTGGAAATGCTTCCTAGAGGAGAACCATGGGCTTCTGGAAATGCCTTATAGTTGCATTAGCGATGGATGAGGGAGATGCTCCTTTATTGATAGACCTCGACTGGTGCCCTTTTCACGTACATGTTCGTAAATTACCCATTCGCAAGATGAATCCAGCTATGGTGGAGTACATTGGAAATAAGGTTGGACGGTATATTGACATAGATTTCGAAGTGACAAATAAGATATTGGGGGATAGCTTGTGTATTAGGTTGTCTTTGAATGTCACCCAACCCCTTAAGCGCGCCTTGAAGCTCCAAGAACAGAATGGTGACGAACCCATTGTCACTTTCACGTACGAAAAATTGCCTAACTTCTGCTACTTGTGTGGATAGTTTGATCATATCTCTAAAGGTTGTGAACTTTAGTTAGAAGAAGACTTTGAGGACCGGTAGGATAATGCTCCATTCGAATCGTGGCTGAGGGAGGTGCTTGTAAGGAGAAACCAAGGAAAAATAAGAGTCCTCTCCGTTCATGACCGACCGAAAGCACGCCCTAAGGTTCACAGTAGAATAGGGGAAAATAGTCTGGCGTTATTTGGGAGAGTGATCTTCGGGTAACCGAGATTCGAGGATCCAAAATCCATGCCATAATCTAGGTATTACCATATCTTCCTTGACATCTAGCCCTACCTCACATATATCAGCCCAAGTGCCCAATTCTTCTTTTCACGTCCACCATGTGAGCCCACCTCCTAGTTTCCCAGCCCATACATCATATCCTCTAATCCTCAGTTTACTTAAACAACCCCAAACTCACTCTAATACTCGAGACTTTATGATTATTTGGCCCAATCCCCCTGAAGTCTCCAACCCAGTCCTACTCAGTCCTTTACCTACTAGCCCAACACCTATGCATACACGCATAGAGACCTAAAGTGTACCCTCTCATCTTGCCTTACGTAATCTTACGATCACTAACAATAAACACTCCCCTTGCCCATCTTACCCTTATTAATGTGTCACGCCCCGAAACCTCTAGTTAATTATGAAAACATCTATTTATAACCATCTCACAAAAACATGCCATTTTATAGCGTAATGAAACCAAACACACGTACTTATATTCCAAAAGATGAGTTTACAAACGTCGTTTATTACATATACACAAACTAAACCACAAAGTTTCTAGCACAACGCATACATAACTAACTAAAAGCCTCGAAGCGCCCTCCTAAGTCTTCCTCGTTCCTATCTTCCTGTGTCTCAAATCCGGCTAAAATCATAATAGAAAGCAACGTCAACATATACACATGTTGAGTAGAAATTTACATAGACATGAGGTGATCGTGTGAAATTGCATATTGTCATAAAAGCACATAAAACCACACATAAAACCATAGAAATTTCAGTTCTGATCAAATAACATAAATTTTAGCTCACAAGAGCATCACAATCCAACACATTGTTACCATTTTCCACCTCGATGGGCGGCTATCTTATCTCGCCATGCCGTAATGCAATCACAATATGTGCACCAATTCCAACCAATCTTGGTGCCCAACCAAACACACCGGTGGTCATACCTCGAGTATATGCCGAAAACCTACGACCGACAACCAATACATGGAACACTCCGTCCATGCAAGATGGGAATAGGCATGGATGGCAAGAACTGGTTTAAGACCGGCAAGCCCATTGCCGCCCGGCCGAACTCTAGCCCCATCCATACCGAACACATATAGGGCCCTTTCACACATAATTCCAACACATACAAATCACAATTTCATCACAATACAAACTATTCAGCTCAAATTCAACACAAAGCACCAAAATTCACAGTTTTGCGAAATCAGCATTTACTACTTCGAACTGAAATTTCTAGCTTTCAAACTACTAATTTTCCAATTTAAAACCAACTGGAACTTCACATATACATTCCCAAGGTTGTAAAATAGACTTTTAGTTGTTAAAAGTTCCAATTTACAGCTTACGAGACCTGGAATTTTCAGACTGCGACGCGAAACATTTTAACGCGCAACCCCTGAAATTTCCAGCTTTCGTAACCCAAACCTCCATCTTTTAAAAACCTGTTTCTATAGCTTATTCTACACTGAATTTACAGTATATAAACCAGGTTTTTGGTTGGAAATTTTCGGAATTTTCAGTCGTGCAAAAATCGAACTTTTCAGCTTTGAAAACAAGAGTTTCTGCATGAACAGTAATTCCAGCATATGCACAACTTGAATTTTCAGCTTGGAACACTTAAAATTCTAGCTTCTAACACATATATAAGACTCTAACAAGGTATAAAACATGATAACAAAGAATTCAAGCATCACTTTAGCATATTTGCAACAACTTTCAACATGCTTATTCAAGAATTTAACCAAACATGCTCATAGAAACATCATAAGCATCATATTCACATATATAACCAACATATCTTGAAATCCCTTAGACCTAAGATGGAAACCAACTTGTGGTGACCTCCTAGGTCTTATAGGGGAGATAACATGCTAATAATTTGATAAAACCTAACCCTAGCTCATGCCTTAGGCAAATTTCTACCTTGATAGTCTTTCTTGTCTTGTAGGGGTTTCTTTCTTGCCTTGTAGGATTTGAAGAAGGGAAAGTGTGTGGGGTTGGGAGATGGTTTGAAGAGGTGAAAGAGTGTAGGGAAAAGTGAGAGAAACAAGAAGAAATGGAGGGGGTAGTGGCCGGATTTTTAGGGGTGTGTGTGTGGTGATTTTTGTGTTTTTTCCTAAGTAGAAGACATAGAAGATTAGTATGAAGTCATTTTCCAATTAATGCACTAATTGGCCAAGTATAGAGTCTAACAAGCTTAAGTGGAACTCTACCTTAACATGAGCCAAGCATGTGTTCTTGCATCTAGAAGGTATTGGCCAAGTGTGTAAATACATTGTATCTAGCAACTCTAGCAAACTTGGAGGGAAAGACTTAACATACACCAAGTATTTAACATTTAACAATTTTGTCTCCCAAAATCCCCCAAAATTCGTCCACCCCTCTTTTAAATCTGAAAATGTAGGTTATTTTCTTGTATTATATATATAATTATGGAAAGAAATGGAAAGAAATAATATCTAGGGGTAGAAAATACAATTTACTCATTTCTTAGGGGTTTTAGGGCATAGAATCCGAAAATTCATAATTAATTTAGAAAAATTCCAAGATTATGAAATTTAATCTTTATAAGTCTGAAATTATATGTATATTTACCAGAATTTAAAAATGTTTTAGTTATATTTTCGAAAATTGCAATTTAGAACATAGAAAGTTCGAAAATTGTGTTCGAATGTCAAATTCGTCTAAAATTTGGAAAATCATGTAATTTATTAAAAATTGCATCTTCTCCATATATAAAAGTCTAGAATACTTATTTATATTATTTTTGAAAACTAATGAGTATTTAATAGATGAATTTTCCAAGAATGGAAATCAAAATTCGAAAATTAGTATTTACCGTTCAAATTGTACATTAATCTCAAAATCAAACTAAAATGTGAAAATAACAAGTAATAAAAACATCTCCAAGAAGAGTAAGATTTCATATCAATTATTTAAATATTAAGAAATACCGGGTCATTACATCCTCCCCTCCTTGAAAGGAATTTCGTCCTCGAAATTCAGCCTTGCTAGTTAAAGAAATGTGGATATTTGTCCATCATGTATTCTAGTTTCTCCCATGTAGTTTCCTCGAGATTATGATATTTCCACAACGCTTGGACTATAGGAATAGAATGGTTTCACAGGGTTCGTTCTTTCACTTCTAAGATGCAAACAGGCTCTTCCTCATATGTCAAGTCCTTATCCGTATAATTGGGGGTACTTCTCTTGTACTTCGTTCAATCGTTCCCAAGTGGTTTCTTAAATCCCATGATGTTTCCATAGCACTCGTCCTAATGGGCTTGTCTTGTTCCTTAAAGTGCATTCCTTAAATTCGATATTTTCAATAGGCTCTTCAACATAGTTAAATCTGGGTCAATATCTAAGGTGTCATGGTTTAGTGTATGTGAGGGATCCGAGTGATATTTCTTGGGTATAGATACGTAGAAGACATTATGTATCTCTAGTAGGTAGAAGGCAATGCCAACTTACACTACTACTTTTCCTATTCTTCCCAATAGGTCAAAAGAACCGTCATATCTTGGATTACACGTTTCATTTGTTTCCCAAATCTCAAGACTCCTTTCCTAAGCTAAACTCCAAATCTTTTCATCTCTTATCGGAGTAACTCTTTTAGCGACTTTGTGTTTCTGTCATTCACCTTCGAGCTACTTTGGTGACTTTGGTGATTTCCCCTACTAACTTTGGGCTTCACTTTTGCCACTTCATTCCAATATACTCTGGATCTATTTCCTTGTGCCTAAAGTGCTTTAAGAAAAGGTATCATGCCAACTATAGGTTAATCGTTATGGTTTTAGGCATCTTTGGCTAGTGAGAGGTGTCGATCTTAACTTCCTTCAAATTCAAAGTATATCTTCAAGGGTTTGTATGATTCTTTCTAGTTGTCCACCAGTTTGAGGTTGAAGAGAAATACTAACGTTTAACTTAGTGGTTCAAACATTTTGTAATTCTTGCCAAAATTTAGGGCAAACTGTGGGTTTCTATTCAAGACTATACTAACTGAGACACCAAGCACCAAGAAGTCCAACTATGTCTTGTTTTTAATATTCTGCCATTCTAAACCACACAAGGAAGTGGAAGCTTTTCATAAGTCTATCCACAACTATCCATATTGCATTATTGCCTTGCTAGGTTCAAAGTAATCCTATAATGAAATTTTTGGTGATAGGTTTAAATATGAGTAAGGGTTGTGATAGTCCGGATGGATAAAAAAAATCAGATCTCAGATGTATACGGCAAAGTCAAAAACCAAAATTTTAATTAATAGGAACAAAAGATCGACAAGTGGAAGAAGTGAGTCGTAAATGTAGTAGGATTTGAAAATATTTGTCAACATTTTTATTTTTAAATATCATTTAGGAATATACAGGAAGAAGTTTGCTAGAGATCAATGATAACTCATCAATTTTCAAGACTTGCTTCAACAAATTTTCATGTTTGAAGTTTAAAGGTGCAAATGGAATAAAAGACTGTTAATGGATTATTATTGATTCACACGAGAATGCATACAAGTTTGGATAACAACTTGGCAATTGAAGTGTCAATAAGGAAAATTAGATTGGCGTAAATCACAAAGATTTCGAGCTTTTACTAATAGGTGAAATAACTTGAAAATTTCCTCTATCACAAACTTTTCAAGAAAGAGATAAAAAGAGATGTCGATTAAGAAAACTTTGAACAGTGCCTTAAAAGCAAAAGGAATGATTACAGAATCAAAAGACCTGCTATTGAAGTCATTGTTTTAAAAGGAAGTTAAAAAACAAAATTGGCATTTTCTTTCCTTTATATTAACAATGAATATTGGTTGTAAGAGATATCCCAAAGAAATATCGATATTGTGAATATATAAGGACAAAATAATATGTAATAAGCAAACTTATAGCTTTAGAAACAAATCAAAGAATATAGGCTTCAAGGTTCGATTAAAAGTACATCTCCTATGGAGATTATAAAAAGTTGCTTCCAAGTAAAATGAAATTTAGAGATCTTTTGAATAAGTAATGATGAGGTCTTACGAAAAGAAATAAGAAATATAACTATCACAAGGGAATCATCATTTAACTATTACACACTTCGCCTAAAATAGAAATCTATACTTAAGTTCATCATTCCTAGTAGCTTTGTTATATTTCTTTATTCTATTCCATTATTGCTCTTCTTCCCATGACTACTAAAATTTCCCCTCACCTTCTCACCTAATTTCAAATCCAGTTGGAATATAATGAAACTTCTTGTACTTAATCAAATAACTCATCAATATTGGATAGTGGCTACTTTTAATTTATACTTCTCATTCATTCGATAAATATCAGGTTGAACCTCTTGTCGAGGAAAACATGTAATGAATTTGAATCAATCAAAATTCTAGGTAATTGAAACAAGCTAAATGCGTACCTTCCATATGGTAGGTTTATTTGGTTACCTCACACACCCATTCTTGCAGCTTTGATATATCCTCCAGAGTTCCTTTCACTTGGGCCGCCCCTAGATTATGGTCTTATAAAGTTTCTTAATTTATCAATTGCTCCATTGTACTTTTCAATTCTCCATATCGGTTCGAATACCATAGTAAAATTATGAATCCTATCTCAAATTCCGAGCCTTAGACCACCACAACTTCCAAATCTTTCTCTCCTCAATTTCGACAAAGAACATAGCTTCTACCTTTCCCAAATCTCATGGTGCTATTTCAGTACTAAATTTTAACATCTCAACATCCCTTTCTTAGTACTACCTCTGCCAAATGATACGTTTTCTCAAAATACAATTCAATTCAATACGAAATCCAATCGATGCACTAGAGATTTTAGCAAATATCATATATACTAATATCGACTGTCGGGCGTGGTGACTCTAGAGATGATTCCTATGGTTCAAGAGGTAGATTTCACACACGTAGAACTTACGTCACATAATTCCACAAGTAGTCATTTACAACTATAACCCCAAACAAATTCGCCTTATACTCAAATTAGTCAAGTATTTGCCATTTAGGGGAGCAAAGTATGCACTGGTCGGCCGCCCAGCCACACCCGTCACCCCGCATGTCAAACACTACCCAAGAAAATTCATCCCTAATTAACCTTCTCGAATCAAGCCTATCTCCTATCTATTCCGAAATTTTACACCGAGGATCCTTTCCCAGCATACCTTAGGTGTAAACCCAAAATATGTTTGAATCAAATACGAAATCCAATAGATACCCCAGAAGTTTTGTAGCAAAATCACGCATACTATTACCGACTGCAGGCGTTGGGACTCTAGAGGTGGCTCCTGTGGGTTCAAGAGGCGTCTTCCGCACACGTAGCACCTCGCCCCGTAGGCTCAAAACATTCAAGACATAGTACTTGGCTTCATGGGCTCAAGACTTTCAAAACATATAGTACTTGACCTCGTGGGCTCAAGACTTTTAATAGATTGCACTTGGCCTCGTGGGCTCAAGACTTAACATTTGCTCTACGGGCACAAGAGGTGGCTCCCGTGTGCATAGCACTTTGCCCCACAGAGCACTTAGCTCCCGATTTTCCGGCTGGCAACCTGCTCTGATACCACTTGTCACGCCCCGAAACCTCTAGTTAATTATGAAAACATCTATTTATAACCATCTCACAAAAACATGCCATTTTATAGCGTAATGAAACCAAACACACGTACTTATATTCCAAAAGATGAGTTTACAACACGTTGTTTATAAATATACACAAACTAAACCACAAAGTTTCTAGCACAACGCATACATAACTAACTAAAAGCCTCGAAGCGCCCTCCTAAGTCTTCCTTGTTCCTATCTTCCTGTGTCTCAATTCGGCTAAAATCATAATAGAAAGCAACGTCAACATATACACATGTTGAGTAGAAATTTACATAGACAGGAGGTGATCGTGTGAAATTGCATATTGTCATAAAAGTACATAAAACCACACATAAAACCATAGAAATTTCAGTTCTGATCAAATCACATAAATTTTAGCTCACAAGAGCATCACAATCCAACACATTGTTACCATTTTTCCACCTCGATGGGCGGCTATCTTATCTCGTCATGCCGTAATGCAATCACAATATGTGCACCAATTCCAACCAATCTTGGTGCCCAACCAAACACACCGGTGGTCATACCTCGAGTATATGCCGAAAACCTACGACCGACAACCAATACATGGAACACTCCGTCCATGCAAAATGGGAATAGGCATGGATGGCGAGAACTGGTTAAGACCGGCAAGCCCATTGCCGCCCCGGCCGAACTCTAGCCCCATCCATACCGAACACATATAGGGCCCTTTCACACATAATTCCAACACATACAAATCACAATTTTCATCACAATACAAACTATTCAGCTCAATTCAACACAAAGCACAAATTCACAGTTTTGCGAAATCAGCATTTACTACTTCGAACTGAAATTTCTAGCTTTCAAACTACTAATTTTCCAATTTAAAACCAACTGGAACTTCACATATACATTCCCAAGGTTGTAAAATAGACTTTTAGTTTGTTAATAAGTTCCAATTTACAGCTTACGAGACCTGGAATTTTCAGACTGTGACGCGAAACATTTTAACGCGCACCCCTGAAATTTCCAGCTTTCGTAACCCAAACCTCCATCTTTTAAAAAACCTGTTTCTATAGCTTATTCTACACTGAATTTACAGTATATAACCCAGGTTTTTGGTTGGAAATTTTCGGAATTTTCAGTCGTGCAAAAATCGAACTTTTCAGCTTTGAAAACAAGAGTTTCTGCCTATGAACAGTAATTCCAGCATATGCACAACTTGAATTTTCAGCTTGGAACACTTAAAATTCTAGCTTCTAACACATATATAAGACTCTAACAAGGTATAAAACATGATAACAAAGAATTCAAGCATCACTTTAGCATATTTGCAACAACTTATCAACATGCTTATTCAAGAATTTAACCAAACATGCTCATAGAACATCATAAGCCTCATATTCACATATATAACCAACATATCTTGATAATCCCTTAGACCTAAGATGGAAACCAACTGTGGTGACCTCCTAGGTCTTATAGGGGAGATAACATGCTAATAATTTGATAAAACCTAACCCTAGCTCATGCCATAGGCAAATTCTACCTTGATAGTCTTTCTTGTCTTGTAGGGGTTCTTTCTTGCCTTGTAGGATTTGAAGAAGGGAAAGTGTGTGGGGTTGGGAGATGGTTTGAAGAGGTGAAAGAGTGTAGGGAAAAGTGAAAGAAACAAGAAGAAATGGAGGGGGTAGTGGCCGGATTTTTAGGGGTGTGTGTGTGGTGATTTTTGTGTTTTTTCCTAAGTAGAAGACATAGAAGATTAGTATGAAGTCATTTT
The DNA here is from genome assembly GCA_026212405.1 of Petrea volubilis. NCBI lineage: Eukaryota > Viridiplantae > Streptophyta > Magnoliopsida > Lamiales > Verbenaceae > Petrea > Petrea volubilis. The sequence goes on along the minus strand of CM047875.1, from coordinate 25,919,030 downwards.
CCAATTAATGCACTAATGGCCAAGTATAGAGTCTAACAAGCTTAAGTGGAACTCTACCTTAACATGAGCCAAGCATGTGTTCTTGCATCTAGAAGGTATTGGCCAAGTGTGTAAATACATTGTATCTAGCAACTCTAGCAAACTTGGAGGGAAAGACTTAACATACACCAAGTATTTAACATTTAACAATTTTGTCTCCCAAAATCCCCCAAAATTCGTCCACCCCTCTTTTAAATCTGAAAATGTAGGTATTTTCTTTGTATTATATATATAATTATGGAAAGAAATGGAAAGAAATATATCTAGGGGTAGAAAATACAATTTTACTCATTTCTTAGGGGTTAGGGCATAGATCCCGAAAATTCATAATTAATTTAGAAAAATTCCAAGATTATGAAATTTAATCTTTATCAGTCTGAACTTATATGTCTATTTACCAGAATCTAAAATGTTTTAGTTATATTTTCGAAAATTGCAATTAGACATAGAAAGTTCGAAAATTGTGTTCGAATGTCAAATTCGTCTAAATTTGGAAAATCATGTAATTTATTAAAAATTGCATCTTCTCCATATATAAAAGTCTAGAATACTATTTATATTATTTTTGAAACTAATGAGGTTTAATAGATGAATTTTCCAAGAATGGAATCAAAATTCGAAAATTAGTATTTACGTTCAAATTGTACATTACTCTCAAAATCAAACTAAAATGTGAAATAACAAGTAATAAAACATCTCCAAGAAGAGTAAGATTTCATATCAATTATTTAATATTAAGGAATACGGGGTCATTACATAATGTCCCTCTTCAATTCAGTTACACTCACCCTCTAACCATATACAACCTTAGTTGTTTCTCTTCCAAGTCCAAACCTACCCCTAAGCCCAGGAAAATAGTTCAATGTCAGTGTGAAAGAGAACGTCTAGCAAACCATCTCTCTCTCTAAATGTACCCACTCAGTGCCTTAAGAAATTGAATTGTGGTGATGGAAAATGAAGCTTAGGACTAGGATTCTCCATGAAATACTATATTGAAACTACCAGGGTTTGAGGAGGCCCTAGACAGTTCATGGCCTGGAGGTATTCTTCAGGAAAAAAGACCCCTCAATGGTCTTCTTATTCGAAACCCAATGTGATTTGCTATGTATTGACAACTTGAAGACCAGATTTAACATGCATGTCGTTATGGGTAGCGGCTCTAAGGTTAAGTGGCAGCATATGCTTGTTGTGGGAAGAGAGACATGACTGTGAATTGTTGAGTTATTGCATGAACCACATAGATGTATCTTTGGTTCTGGAAGGAGGAGGGCAACTACTAGGGGTTTTATAGGAATATGGGGAACCCTCGAGTCAACATAGGTAGTTACCAGGGACCTAGTGAGACAGTAAATCAGAAGCATCGTGGACCATGGATTTGTGGTGGCAATTTTAGCGAGGTCATCTTTGAGCAAGATAAAGAGTGTGGTCGGCCTAGAGCACAGTCGTCCATTTTAGCTTTTTGAGAGGTAGTAGAAACACGCTGGATTGAATGAGTTGGTGTTTAAGGGGCCCTCGATTTACCATGGTCTAATAGTCGTGAGTGGTCGGACACAGTGATGACAACTGGATTATCTCCTTAGGATGGAAGGTCACCAAATGGTTTTAGAAATTGATTCTTATGCAGCTTGAGTAACAAATGAAGTAGGCCACACCAGGAGGTGGGGACCTACTTTGCGTAGGGAAGCCATACATAAGTTTGAAGTACA